>OZ004671.1:6156192-6756192 GCA_963924505.1 Agonopterix alstromeriana | reverse complement strand
CGGCGGTGCCTACAAAAGGCGTGAGAGGAACAACTAGAAAGTATTTTATTGTTTTAACATCCCCCAATAAAATGAGAATAGCATGTTTGTATTTTACAACGAGCCGCCTTCTGTTTGTCGCTATCAACTCCTTTGAAGAACCGACTAGAACAATCACCTGCAGATGAAAGGATACAATGTTTCCAATAAAATATTTAGGTATCCATGTGAATTTTGTAGAAATATCTTTTTGTTATTTTTTTGTGCAGAAACAGAAAACGACAGATGTTTTATTTTTCGCGCAAAACCATAAATTAGAGAGAAAAAGATCCAAAGTAAATATGAACCGAAAAGGCCCGCGGCAAAACCAAATACAATATTCTGAATAAGCCATCGATTGATTTCGTAAGATTAATGGTAGCACATTGTCAGCGCCACAGTATGACGAAAATGTTACGTCGAATTTGCGCAACTAAAGTGTATTTTATAGTCTCCTGTATAAGAGCCAACAAATTTTGTTTTTGAAATCTTTTTGAACTGACAGAGCAATGAATGGTGTTCTGTATTTTGATTACGGGTAGAGCGAAAATGCGATCCAATTCAAACTGAATAGAACCCAAAATTGCTGAAAAGTTAAGTTTTTGTTATACGCCGTTTTGGTGTTGATGACTGAAGCTTGGGGTTCGATTGAAATTGATTTTGGAATTCAGTGTGAAATTGAACTAAAAGTTTTTTTTTATTTGAAAGCCACAGTCAGTGCAAGATTCAGATTATTAAATATTTATTTGTTTGGTTTTAAAATCGCTTAGTTTATTTGCAGTTAGCTTCAATTTAAATGGTGTATCATTAATGTTTAATGGGTTGAATTTAATACTTTGATAAATTTATATTTGACAAGCCTATAATCATAACAAAACAGCTCTAATACGTTTGATTTTAATGTCTAAAACGTTATAAACCTACTTTGAACATTGATAATTAACATTCTTATATTTATTTGAATACCAACGTGGAAATACATAAAATTATTCTTTAGAGTGGATGAATAGATAGAGACTTTAAACTTTACGCCTTCCAGAACAGTTTGATTGCATTTAAGGGAATTTATATTTTGCATAATTATGTTTAGGTATATAAATAAATATTGCACTTTTATCCAAAAAGTTACAACCTTTTTATTTAATTTAACAGTTATTTATGCACATGGAAATGTAGATAATACAAGTAAGGAAAAAAATACAAAGGGCGAGTTTATCTCTAAAGACTGTTACATTGATGAGTGATGTATAATCGTAGACCTATAAATCGTAGATTCAATTTTTTTTTATGAAACCCCTAAGAAATTAATAATCTCGTCCACGAGAGAACAGCAAAAATATTGTAAATATTTCTATCAATTCTTCTCTAACTTATAAAGCTAATTCTACATCACGTCTTGTTTGTGGGTGTGCGTTTGTCCAACAGATGTGAGTCGATTCGGTCGGGAGGTGTGTACTTTGACAAAGAATGCATATGTCGCTGTCGTGGCAATCGTGTGATCGGGGCTTTACTATTGGGCGGTCAATAGTGCGAACGTGGCATGACTTTGCTATTTAGATTTGTAGGTATTTTGTTTATGAAATAGATTTTAAAGTTAGCTTAGGGGTGTCATATTTGAATTTATGTATTCTAATATTCCCGATTATCCATAGTGAATATTTTAGCTTTATGCAACGAAAAAGTTACCAAAGCTGATTGAAAATGTAATTTATTTATTTTTAAAACATGTCACAGAATCGATTACTTATAGTAAACAATATTATACGTTTTATTAATAATTATTTTTATTCCTTTTCAGAATATATTATTTCAACAAAAAAGGCTCTACAAACCTGCAATTTGTTATTTTTGCAACGAAAAGGTAGGTAAGACGATATTGCATATAAATCTTGAACAAAATATCAATAGAAATCCATTTTAATTTCAAAAGACCGAAAATCATTCGTCTAATTAATTAAGCTTCAGATTCGCTACATTGAAGTAACATTTCATAGTCGGCTGTTCTGTTCGTCGCACGCGCACCGTCACATACTGCGCTATTGTCACAACCCTCGATTGAACTGTTACACGACTGGATGAGTTATGTTCTTCTACCAGGGAGAATTTATACAGGGTGTGCTTTTTACTTGCGCACTATAAATTATATATTATTATGTATTAATTCATTAATAGTGATCAAAGTCGAGGGCAAAGTCGTAGGTAATCTATAGAGATTACTATAGGTACCAAATTTCATCAAAATTTGTTTGGTGTTTTATTTAGCCATGAAATGTAACAGACAGTCAGAAATAGTTCGTATTTCATAATATTTATAGGTACCTATGGGTTATAAAATCACTTCCTGATGCGGCATATCCTATAAATATGTCAGAAACACGACTTCTTTACCAAACAGGAATTCCTGAACTTACTTTAACATAAAATAAATAGGGTGAGAAGACTAGCTAATTAGCTAGCACGAAGAAACTTTTTTTTACCGTCAGACTTATAAATCGTATGAAAAAAGTACATTTCGAATTTTAGATTACAAACACTCTCCAACATTTTAACTAAATTTTGATTAACCAATCTTTTCAAAAATAGCAGTACGTATAAAAAAGTGAACCCCCTGTATATTTCGCAAAGTCCAAAGCAGCACAGTGACACACATATACGTGGCTTTATACTAAACCAATAAAAGAATAAAATCAATCTATACCACCCTCTCATACAAACACCAATGCAATCCAATCAATGATTTTCCTATGCGTACACGCACGCACACATAAATCAACTATTGGAAATTTTGGCATTGTAAACATTTCTATGATATTTGCAAACCATTTCGCTAAATGTTCTAACCATATCCATCTCTTTCGTTCATTGGTATCGAAAATAGGCAAATAAAAGTTAGAAAGGGACAACGAACCCGGTTTTACAACTTCGCAGAGGGACAATGGCGACGCTATTGTTGAAAGTACCCCAAACTTTTTTTAGGTCAAATAAAAGTATTACATTTGTTAGGGTCGTGCCGCCTGCTGCACTTACTGCATTCGTTTCGGAGTCAACCCAGGAGACGGAGCATCTCCCACGCAGTCCAGTATCAGTGTTAAAATCTATGATAATTAGTGATAGTTTTAATCTCGGTAGTGGTAGCAACATGTCATCAGTAGCTACAACTAACCGTGCAAGTGAAATGTGGAACAACGGTGCCGATGTGAATAATCAAAGTGTGACTCAAACAAAACATTACAGCCACAGACAATACCCCATGATGCCTCATTATTATAACTATCAAAACAACTTTTACTCTCAAAACAGTGATTACTCGAACATTACAAGTGCCGATTATGCTGAAAAAATGTATGGAAGTGATCGTCAGAGTGATAACGTTGTAAAATCGGAACCTACGAACTGGCAAGGTTACCCTGCAAACTATATGAACGGCAGCAGTCAAGCAAATATGGAAATGATAACTAAGTGGAGAGAAATGAACTACTACGCACAACAGCAACATCACGAAAATTATGCATACGACCCGAGAATGACTCCATTAGTAAATCAGAATTGTTTGGACACGCAAGGTGAGGATGTCCGTTCTCTTAATTCACCTGGCCAATGCAGTTTACCTGACACTAGTTATGGTTCACCACGAAGCACATCTAGCAACGTCAAATCATCGTCTCCCGTCGATGAAGATTCGCCAAATCTGAGAGCACTGTTAACAAAACCACCTACTGGAAAACGACAGCAATACTTTGTCAAAAGTGATAAGTCGTTTAAACAAGAAATGTTACAACGTATCATGTACCAAACTGAAGTTGAGGACTGGGAAAAAACAAATGAAACTGCATCGGAGAAGGAATGCAATTTGTCGCAATTTCATGGTGGGTTCGAGATCGAGGGTCAGACGTCAATCAAGAGTAAAGGTGCCGTGGGTGGGGCGCATGCGCCGCTTTCAAGTGAAGGCGCTGCGTCATCGGCAGATCCTACTGAACCCTGTCAGGATGTGACGAGGGTCGAAGCAGGCGGGGACAATGCGGATTACGCTGAGAACAAAATGGCCGCTGCACCCGATGCACAAGGATTTTATCCGTGGATGAAAGGCGTTGGTGGTAAGTATTATAACAACTTTAAAAAAATGATTAATAATTACTTTTTTCGATCTCTAACCATAGAACTAATTAAACATTTGTTTTATTTCAGGTGACGAGAAAAAAGAAGGCTCAAAGAGAACAAGGCAGACCTACACTAGATTTCAAACGCTAGAACTAGAAAAGGAGTTTCATTTTAACAAATATTTATCAAGAAGGAGGCGGATAGAAGTGTCACATGCACTTGGTCTTACCGAAAGACAAATCAAAATATGGTTCCAAAACAGAAGAATGAAGGCAAAAAAAGACGGGAAGCTGACTACATCACCTGATCCTTATGGCGTAGAAGATATGGGTATGACTAAATTAGGTAACATGCCAGAATATGTAGATACAAGACAGATGCCTAACCTAGGATACCCCAATTATAACATGAACAATGGACCTGCGGCAAATATTGGTCATGTCCCTGGAAACATCCCACAGAATTGTATGATGCCTACTTACGGAGGGATGATACCTAAGATGTGACAAATCAGTTGCATTTGATTTTGTATAAATTAGTTATAGCTAGATACTTACTTTTATGTACTAAGTCTTATGAAGATATAGTTATTAGGTACGAGTAATTGATTATTATATACTTTTTGTTTTCAAGCTTTTGAGTCCTATACATTATCTGTCAATATTCAAACTAAATGTAGTCGTGATCAAAACAATTGTAATATTATTATAATTATGCAATCTTCTGAAATAAGTACAATAATTTTACTATTTTATTTACAAACACAGACTTGATGTTTTAACTTCATGAGTCATGTATAAGGTAGGATCATGTATCCAACATTTTGTCAAAAATGTTGCATAAAATTCTGATTAGCTTTGTAAATACTTAATTATGGGTAATTTAAGAAAATGTTCCTACTTAGATTAGAAAATTTAAACATTATATTTTGTAAATTTTAAGGATGATTATTTATGATTGGTATAATGTACTTCTCTAGTCAATTAAAAGGCGCTATCAATAAAGAGGAGTTTTGATTCCTGAATTATAATTAACAATGTTTATTTCATTTGTGAACTATACATCCTATAACTATACTCCATTGTACCATGGGAGTAGGCACGGCCGGGCCCACCATATGCTTTGTTTCATACACAACCTACATGGAGAAACGATCTAGTACCTAGTAAGTATATGTCACAACTATTTATAAGACTTTACTAGAACATTTGTTATACCTACCTAAGATTTTGATTAAATCAACCAGAATTACATGTATAATTACATGCGCTAAAATAAATAGTTGTCGCATTGTACATAATTATAGTACCTATACACGGTGACACATCAAGCTACACAAAACCAAAATAGCCTGGTCGCGCTTAGGTTGAGTAACGTATAACGTCGCGCGTCAGCTTATGTTGGTTTTGTATAGCTTGAAATGTCGCCTTGTGTAGGTACAACATATTTTTCTCCGTGTACATAATTGATTACCATGTACAGGTGCACGACAATTGCGATCAAGTCCGTCTTTGGCATACTTGTAGGACGCATATGACGCGCTCCATACAAACGAAGTCTCAATACTAACCAATAAAAGTCAATGATTTTTAAAAAAATACGATCTAACAACTTATCTCTGTGAATGTGGTTTCTCATATTTTCTTTAAAATGTACATTTTCTATGCTAGGATTAATTTAAGATTTGTAAGGAAATTTTTGAGCTGTAACTTTGAAATCATACATTTTAACGAAAATTTGACAAACCACAGAGATTCCTTTCTAGATCGTATTAAAAAAATTATTGACTTAAATTGGTTGGTATTGAAAATATAATCAAACTTCAATTGTATGGAGCGCGCTGCAAGGACTATCCTCTTAAGAACTTACTTTAATTATATATCTTATATATCTTGGACATTGTCACACAAATTATCTAGTCACATTTAAAGTACCAGAATCTAGCCTGGACTTGTGTTATGATGACTAGACAACGATATAGCATACATATATAGATACAAACAACCATGACTCGGGTACAAATATTCATATTCATCATACAAATATTTGTCCCTTACGGGATTCGAACCCGCGACCCTCGGCACAGCAGGCAGGTTCACTACCGACTGTGCTATCGGGCCGTCAAATTTAATTAGGTACTTACTGATAAAATACCGACTTGATTTTGATACTAACGTAAATTTAACTAGCATCAATCCTGTGATTTAACTTAAAATAATTAAATTGTAATACCAATGACTACAGAGTGTTAGGGTAAACAGTTGCATTACTTTAAAGGGTGATTGTATCCATGATACTGATCAACTTTCCTTAAGAAACGTATAATTCAAACAATCGAATTGTTTTAACGCTTTCGATACATTAACTACTACGAAAAGTTATACCTACTTTAACTCAGATCCGTTCAATAACCACCCTCGAACAATGCTATGATTGTTAACAAATGTTTAGAACCCTTTCACGGCGCATAGTTTAAAAGGGCCTGACGGTTAAATACTGTAAGTTAACAGTACTCTAGGGACCGTTTGTAAATGTGCAAATGTTGACGGCAATTTTGACATGTTTTGACTGTTTATAGGATTTAGTCGGTCATTGCTTTTTGAAAGTCAAGATTTGCTTAGTAATCCTGTTAGGGGTTTAGCTACCTGATTGTTTGTTTTTTGCGTGCTGAAAGTTGGTTATCTTCTTAAATAGTGTGGGATTGTTTGATCTATGTTTCTTCGGGGATTCCATTTCTATTTTTAATAACTTTGGTTTATTTATGTCGTTTCAGTTTGCGTATCCTTCTGTATTCAACTAATCTACCTTCGAAACTAAAGGTACGATATTATGCAGTAGCGAGCGAAGACTAGTATGTACTTGTAGGTATTTATCGACGAAATACGCTTTTTCTCAGCCTACTGGTCAAGAACATACAGGGTCCTTCTTAATATGCTGACACTTTTTTAAGGAGATGATCAGACCATCAAACTGAACAACTTTCTCGCGAAAAAAGAAATCAGCTGTCCCATACATTTGGCTCAAGTAGGTTTGCAGTTTTGTATTGAACAGCAGATTTTTTTTCATGATTTCAATGTTGGTCCCATAGAGAAAGTGGTTCAGTTTGATGGTCTGATCATCCCTTCGCATCGCTTTTATGTATTGCTGTTTTTAAGATAGAGCCTATAGAGAGAGATAGTAATAACCTAATAACGCATATTCTATGACAATTTCAACTGTCTAGCTATTACGGTTCAAAAGTTATAGCCCTAAATAGGTAGGACGGACGGACGGACGGACAACGTAGGCTTAGTAATAGGGTCCCGTTTTCACTATTTGGAAACGGAACCCTAAAAATTATCATGCGATATAGGTCATGCTAATACGAAATAAGAAGCAGTACCTACAAGAAGTATGATCCCCTATACCTACCTACCTGTTGCCTGCAAATATACCAGTTGTAGACTGTTAGTCTTCAGGTCTAAACTTCAGAACAGATATTAAGTTTTGGCAACGGCGCGGCTAACTTCTAAAATGTTGCACGTAGGCATAAAGGAGAGATTAAGAAGGTAGGTAAAGTCCAAATAATATAACCTAACTTAACAATTTGGCAAAACCCCTGGTGTTTTTGCCTAAATTTTGCAAAGATTGCAGCTAACTTCACACCATATCGCACCCCAGCATTTAAAAGTCAACCCTCAGTCTTTTGAATAGAGCATAACAAAAGACAACAAAGAGCGAGAAGGAATATAAAACTTAACTACATGTTAGAAAGAGAAAAGACATTCATCCCTTTATTCAGGGGTAAGTTCGCACTGCGCATGCGCGGTGGACATTCAACCAAAATGGCTGCCAGTGTTTAGTTTACATTTTTGTGAAAATTTAAGGTTTTGTTTAATATCACTGTAAATTATTAATTGAAATTGGAATAAATCTGTCAAATGCACTGTCAATAGTTGGATAAATGTCTGGAATAGTAAAATCTGTACGAATATTAACAGAAATTGATGTAAACAGGTAAGTAGACGTCAGACTTAAATATTATTTTGTTTTGCTACTTTAAATTATAAATGAGCATTGTGTTAAAGCCTACATGTTTTTAAACGGTTAAATAAATGGTATAAACGTATTTACTCGTACCCAATTATTTGCATTATTATTTTCAATCAATTTTACTGAAATGACATAAGTAAGTTTGTTTGATAGATGTTGGCTAGGATCATAGTAACGCGACAAGATAATAATAACAAAAGAATGGAACATTGATGATCATGCACAGGGAATATACTACTCTCTACCGAGAGATCATGCATTATCCACAATGACCAATCCAATCATAGACAAATTATATAGCAGGTACAGTCGCCATCAGATATATCGTAGCATACAAGGTGGTCCAATATTTCTGAGCAGTGCTAATTTTCAATAAATTCACGACAGTAAATGTTACCGATTTATATCTAAACGTGTATTGTGTCATACATATTTGAACAGCTAATTTTAATAATTTCTTTACACTGTAGGTAATTTTAAATTTAAATGTTAGTAACTGAATAAGGTCTTTTTTCCTAAGCGGCTCAGATGTTTATGATCATCCTGACTGCGTAGATATAATTGATGTTCTAGGCGTTCAGATATTTTTGATTGGTTATGTGTAAAGAAATTATTGAAAACATGAACTGCTTAGAAATATTTGACCACCTTGTTTGCTATGATATATCTGATGGCGACTGTACAATAATTAAGAATTACATACTTATAAATGTATACTAGGCACATTGTAACAATATTATAAACGATAACAAACACATTAGGTAAGTAAGTACAACAATTTTGTTATCATTTCTTATTTAATGTATTAAAATTTTAGGTACTAGCCTCGACCAAAACTATAAAAATGGAAGGCCCTTTTTTCTGGTACATACCTACCTAATTATTATTAAATCAATAATTCTGCTATGACGGTCCAGAAAAATATTACAAAGTAAAAAAATTTTTAAGAATCTCTGTGCTACGACAGACTACAAATACATTTGCGGCTACTAAACAGATACCTACTTAGTTCGAAAACAACCTTAACGTCATTGTTTTAAAGAACATCGTAGTTTTAACTTTTATTTTCCAGCTGTAAATGGTAAGTTTGTCGATCCACATGTTGAATAGCTAGCTTGAATGGCAGCTCTAATTAATCCTAAAGTCGAACGAGGCAAGTCTTTCATTGAAGTTTGATCAAAAGAAACCTTCTAATGGATATTTGAATACCACGATAGTATTTACCTTTAGAGCGGTTTTACTTTGACTTACTTGGAAATACAATGAGTCATAAAATATATCTAGGCATACCTGCAGTCAAAAACACAAACCAAGCAGTATTGACACTAAGCGCAATCGGTAGATGACCGAAGGTGAGGTGTCTAATACCCGACGCAAGGAGGGTAATGTTTTTCGAGTTTATGGATAATTTTTTGGTATTGAGAAAAACAAACAACTAGACTGCGTAAAAAAATAATTAACATAAAAGAGAAAAAAATTTTACTCGAAAAAAATAACCCACAAATACGTAAGTGTACAGGGTGAAATTGATATCATTAGCATCCTTTTAAACTAAGACTACCTTCTAAACCCATCAAACAGAACAACTTTTGCTATAGGAGCAAACAGATCAGAAGAAAAAAAATCTGCTGTTCCCATTGACTTACCAACTATTGGACGTAGGGTCCGCGCTCAAAAGTGTCCGAACCAAAAGAGCACCAAAACCTAAAAAGAGAACCGAGAACCCGGGAGTGGGATAGAAATTTTTTTAAGCATTTTCAATGTTTTTAGCTGGTTTATATTACTACACGTACTGAGGTTTGTGTAGTTTAGTCTCGGACACTTTTTTCGAAAATTTTGTACCAGCGTCCATAGTATTTTACCTCAATGGATGTTCCATACTAAACTGCAGACCTACCTGCAACTACCGACCGACCGTGCCTACTCGACTCAAATGTGTGCAAATGCAGATTTTTTTTTGCACCGATCGGTTTCCTAGCATAGTAAAAAAAATCAGTTTGATGAGTAGACTCATAGTTTAAAAGGATGCTAAAGGTATCAATTTCACCTTGTATTTTGTATATTATAATAAATAAGTAATATTATGCATATTTGTCTGTCTCCCTGCGAAACATTCAAGTTTTATTTGCTCGAACAAAATTGTATAAGTTGACTCTAGAGCCTGTTTATTCTCTTTTCAGTACTAAACTTTTTTGTTCGATTCCAACTGATAGGAAGTATACATTTACTACTATTTAAATAGTGTATGGTGTCTACAGCGAATCATACCTAAATAATTATAAGTAATCAATTAATTTTTCTTTTCTTCTAGGCCTCGGCTATGTCTTACTGTTAGATTTTTCTGAATCCTTTTTTAATTTAGTTCCTGAGCTGCTAAGGTACCGCTATAAATTCTTTATGGTCATATTTCATCTTGTACATTAGAGCTTTTAAGAACAGTTACAGAACTTACCTTTGAAGGTAGGCATTATCCTATCCTTATCCTAACTATCTAAACATAAGTAGTCCTATGTTTGATATCTTTTATATGACAACAGATTTCTTAATAATATACATAATTTATTTATGTTGAGAAAATGCAACTCAATTAATTTAAGTATTCAAACACTACTCTCTAGTCATAACATAAATCATTAGTAATTACATTAGTCACATTATGATCTATCTTAACCTATCTACTTAGTTGACTTTATGCTGTAGTACTCTATTATTTTCGATAACTAGTGGATATTATACTGTTGATTCTTCAAATTATATTTTTAAAAACATATTTTCTAGCTTATCTTTTACAACTAAACTCTCTGTTCAAATACGCTTTGATCGCTTCAAAGAGACGTTATCAGAATACATAAATTACGACCTAATTACAAACTAATTATGTACGTAGAGAAAGTAAGTGGGATTAATTAATTAAATTTATGTTAGAGATAACATTTTTGTTTGAAGTAACAGATAAAGATATTAAATTATTTTCTAACATCCCAAAAAAGATTCAAGTCAAGATGAATTCTCTCATCTCTTCTTTGGCTTGAAAATAGGTATCTCAATTTATGAGTGTAAGTCGATCGTCCTGAACGAGAACCCAAAGATTTAAATGAGGGTTTCGGCTGTCTGCTTTTCTAATTTCAGACCTTTGATTTTCTCACACGAACAACTGTCTTATGACGATTTTCTTCACGTTTTGTTTTTAGTATCAAATTTGGATAAAAACCAAATATGGGTATATAATGGGAAAGCGAGGTAAAATAGTGCTGCGAATTTTTCCTCTTCTTTTCCATTGAATACTCTCCTAGAACTAGAACAACGTGTAGTGTCATTCCTAATTGAATGCAAAATTTTATAATCAATACCCAAAATCACCCTCACCATTGATCAGGCGATCTGCTTTCGAATGTTGCCAGTGGAGCGTTGTTGATTAATGATCCTTGTAGGGACAATGCACCCTGCAGATTCTTTTGTTCAGTTTTTGTATGGACATGGACATTGATGTTTCTGTAACGAGACGTGGATGTGACGTTCGGTAGTTTTGGAACAGGGCTGCAATCGCGGTAAATATTCGTTGATTGAAACGTGACTGGACTACGTACGAACCATAACTTTTGACACATTTGGTATTGCGCTAATCGCGGTACAGCTCATGAGCCGTTTTGATAGATCTCTCAGATGTTAAAGGCTGTCTGTTACATAGAGTTTAGCTCGATGCGGAGTTCAGTACAGTTGGAAAGTAATTGGATTGCAATGTGATTAGAACTGAAATTGGATAAGAATAGAACTTCTATGTTTTAAATTAGCGCAATCGGTCTCCAGGCAAAGGACTAAAACGTCTGTTCCGATGTTCTACTTATTCTAAATCCTAATGCCATACTTTTACCACTCACGCCAATCAGTTTTGGTGTTGGTATTTCGGCAAAAAAGTTTTTGTGATTGTTGGCAACACCAACATAAAATGTAGTAATTAAAAAGTTGTATTTCCGTTTTCTGTCTTCCATATTGGTACGGTGCTTGTGCGTGTAACTAACTGTGGTGTAAAATCACTAAAATAAATCTCCAGTGCTGTAAACAAGACTTTCCTTTACATCGTACCATTCCTGCCACCAGAAGAAAAACTACAGTCCACTAAAACCTCTCCAGCGGTGCCGAATAAAACACCGGTAGGCTATGTTCCTTACAGAGATTATAATATTCTTCTAACTCTATCTTAAAGTATATCTTAACATCAGAAAACAAGATATTTATTGTACATATTATAATTGGTCATCTACACAATAAAATTACAGAATGCCAGTCGCTCGGCCACCGTATAATAGCTGCTATTATAATTTTGCAATTTAACGCCTTCGCAAAATTTATAATGACTCAATTTATGAAGATACAATTTTTTACTTCGAAAATTGCGAAAGGCTTCTGTTGAATGGGCCATTATATAAATTTGGTTTCGATCGCTCAACCATCATAATAAGTGACTTATTTTATGTACGAAACATCATTCTTATGCATAATTTTGTTTCTGTTTTCTTTGCGAGCATTTTAGTCGTCGTCACCTATCCGTGCTTAATTATAGATTTAAAATTTCACTTTTGAATAAAAATAGTCGTTGGTATTAAGCAATCAAAAACTGCCCATAAATGACAACTACATACAGGGTCCTTTTCAATATTCTGACACTTTTTTATGGGGATGATCAGACCGTCAAACTGAACAACTTTCTCGAAGGGACCAACGTCGAAATCGCAAAAAAAATCAGCTGTCCCATTCCCATACATTTTTGACTCGAGTAGGTTTGCAGTTTTGTATGGAAAGGCAGATTTTTTTTTCGCGATTTCGTTGTTGGTCCCATAGAGTAAGTTGTTCAGTTTCATGGTCTGATTATACCCTTAAAAAATTTTCAGCATAATAAGAAGTACCTTATTTACAACGTTTATTATAATTTGGTTACCTTTTTTGCTCGATAATAAATTAATACATTACAAGAATGGTACAGATTCAATATATCTTAAGTAGTCTTACGTACCCAAATATCTTGTTTCCATTTCCCACAGACAGGATTAGGGTTAGATCAATTGTCATTCGCAGTTCAAATCAAAACCTAACATTATTTACCTGACCATAATCCAAAACGACATGCCCAAGAACAGAAATGTCCAATGACCGCCCAATTAAATCTGATCCCTCACATATTTTGATAGACATGTTATTGGTCTATTGCTAGATGGATCAGGTTAGGGTGGTGGATTCGGCGTCAATGTCACTTATGTGTTTAACCCGGCGAGTGGATGGAGGAAATGATAGATGGCGTAGCAACCGAGCGTTGCTGTAACGCGGGAAAACTATTCAGAAAGATACAGAGCTGCTAAAACGACTTTTACAATTTAAAGGCCCAATCATTTGTTGTCCAACTAAGGTCTTGGTCTTTCATATCATCAAAGTTGAGAATAAGGTAGTACACATTCTTATACCAGTTGTGTTACGTGGTTTTTGACTGGAGTGTCTTTTTTATGCATTAAATTCGATTTTATTTGCAGTTATGCAGTTCAGCATTACTCATTATGTAGTTCGGCTAGATTTTAGTACTAATGAGCGTGGGACGAATTGGTAAAGACTACTTAGTGCACAAGACCAGAGTTTTGGAAAGTGACGTATTGGAGAAAGTGACTTGTCAATACAAGTGACTAAATTGCTCATGTGACGGCTTGTCACCCATGGATACCAATGTACTTAGTATTAGAATTTATAATACAAACAGGATTGATTTTACGGTATAGGTACGAGCTTAACAATGATGAGTAATGCCGAGCCCTAAAAAACGGGCAAAACCTTTGTCTCTAGCAATTTCATATAAACTTCTATGTTGATTAGTGTTGTAAAAAGCTCGTTGATTAAATCGAATAGAAATTTGCATTTTTATTTAATTTAGATCATAATTTCTTTTCTTCATTTCTATGGATTTCCAAATAAAAACATTTACCATAAATACGTAGATTGATAGAGAATTCTAAACGAAAACCAGTCGGGTGGTTTGGAGGATGGAAATATGGCACTGCAACTGTCGATTCCAGGACAGAGAACAAGTGGACATCCGTAGACTAGATGGATGAACACAGTTGACCGAGTTCAATGTCTCAGAAGACGATGTCAGATATAGGGCAAGGTGGAGAGAACAGACACGGAAAGGTGACCCCACAACCACATAGGATTAAAAGCCAGGAAGAGAGAGAGAGAGAGAGAGAGAGAGAGAGAGAGAGAGACAGATAGAAAATTCTAAAAAACATTAAGACGGAAAGATAGATCATGTCTGTTATATTACAGCTCTATGTACATCCCAGTTTCCCAGCGTACTCAGCTAACCCTCCACGAGCACCAAATTCCAAATTGTTTTTGACTGACAGCTAAATGTAAGTTAGCATTGTTTGAGCGACGCACCGCAGCCTTCCACCGTACTCGGCTCTTTCAATAATTATTTCTGTTCGGGAAGCAATATCGGGCAACCCTCTCACGAGTTTTAGGTTTGTTTTAAGTATTGGTTTATTTGCGTTTTTAAAATTATAATGCGTAGGGGAAAATTTTGGGAAGACGGATGCCTGGTAGAAGAAGGACTTCCTGGTATAAGAACCTGTGTGAATGGTTCGATATGAACTCTACCTCACTGTTCAGGGTTACTGTCTCCAGGGTCCGTAGCCCTAATGATAGCCAACCTCCGATAGGAAATGGCACTACAACACAATAAGATGCAAAGGGTATTTTTTGTGAAATTTATAAAAGGCTTATCCTTTTTCAAGGTACACTGACACGTTGTCTAAAGATGAAATCATCATCATCATCAGTTTTCATACGTTTAACTGCAGCACATGCCTAACCTCAGGGATGGTATAGGGCTACCTCACATATGCATCATAATTTCTTCTTCCGCGTATACAGCTTTGCTCACGATGTTTTTCTTCACCGTTTGAGAACAGAAGAAAAATAAAGGCTTTTTTCAATTTAATTATCACCATCTCAGCCGATGGACGTACACTGCTGGACATATGGCTCACTGCAAGGAACGCCATAGCGACCGGTCCTGCGCTGCTCTTATCCATCGGGATCCCGCCGCGTTCACCAGGTAGTCGGTCCACCATGTTGACCGACGATTTAGCCTACCCACGCTGCGCTTTCCGGTACGTGGTCGCCACTCGAAAACTCTTCGGCCCCATCGGCCATCGGTCCTGCGAAAAATGTGTCCCGTCCATTGCCAAATTAGTTTAGCAATTCTTTGGGCGTTGTCAGATACACTTGTTCTTCTGCAGATCTCTTCATTTCTATTCGATC
This sequence comes from Agonopterix alstromeriana, assembly GCA_963924505.1. Taxonomy (NCBI): domain Eukaryota; kingdom Metazoa; phylum Arthropoda; class Insecta; order Lepidoptera; family Depressariidae; genus Agonopterix; species Agonopterix alstromeriana. The sequence goes on along the minus strand of OZ004671.1, from coordinate 6,740,739 downwards.
TCGCAGGGAAACTCCGAGCATAGCCCTCGTCATTGTCATTTGGGTGACTTTCAGTCTTTTTATGAGGTCTTGAGCAAGCTACCAGCTACTACTTCTATATATCATCACTGCCAATACACACTGGTCAAAGACTGGTCTTAATACACTGCAGTATTTGGGGCTTTTAATTGAATACTAGAGTTTTACTGCGACTTCGTTCGCACTGGTTCTTATCATCGTAGCGAGATAAATGATATACAGATTTTAAGTCTAATCATAAGCTTTCAAACGCAACAAATTTCATTAAAATCGGTCCAAAAGTTTACTCGCGATTCGCAAACAAAAAAAAACTTTTCAGTATTATAATAGCACTTATAGACTTATCGTTGATTAGTTGATTATAACTATTAGTGTAGTGTTTTTATAGCGCTCGCTGAAAAGTCGCGCCAGGCTTAGTCACTTAGTTATGATTAAAAAATCTACATGTTAAACAATGAGAAAAAAAAAGATCTTTCATAATATTTTTATTGATCTAGAGTATATACCATAAATCACATGTAGATACTGTTGTATTAGTTGTTCAGGATAGTAGTTTGCATTTTCTCAATTTGATATTAAAAAATAATCCCATTAGTAAAGTAAAACACTAAAGCAAGTATACACACAGACCTTAGGGTTAAAAGTTTTCTTGTAGCGAATTGACGGGCAAATAAAACTTCGCCCTTCTGAAAGTATTTGAAAACATTCTTGGCTTTTTATTTAAAAACTATCTCGACTCTACGGAATCCCATTAAAAGTTGTTTAATTACTGAAAACGTCTTCGTTTTTTTGACTTTCAACAATGAAGAAATAGTGTCTAAATGAATAATGTAACACCTGTGATGTAACTAGAATTTTTTTTTCAGATACCGGTACTTCATGAAGAGTAGCACATGCAGTCGTAATAAAGAAAATTCCTGGCTGATTATATTAAATTTCAAAAGCAATACATTAAATGACTTTCTTTGTGTTTCTGGCCGCATCTTCTCTACAAAGACAACACGTTTCGGCGAGATGCAAGAAGACTTGACATTATAATAATTATTAATATGCTGACACTTTTTTTAAGGGGATGATCAGACCTTCAAACTGAAAAACTTTCTCTATGACAACAATCAACATCTAAATCAAGAAAAAAAATCTACTGTTCCGAACAAAACTGCAAACCTACTAGAGCCAAAAGTATGGGACAGCTGATTATTTTTTCGCTGATGCTATAGAGATTAGTTGGTGCTATAGAGAAAGTTGTTCAGTTTGACAGTCTATTCATCCCTATGTAATGTGTGTTACAACACAATGCCAAAACTTGTAGGTGTGATTTCCAATTTGAAACACATATAAAAACATCAAAATTATCACAAACAGGAAATTGTTTAGAAGGAACATGTAGATTGTAACACGCTTTTGTGACTAAGTACATGCAGAGTAGCACATAATCATTCTATTGCTTAAATTAAACGCATAGAGATCTTTTTAAACGGGATCTGCGACGCCTGCAAGCATTCGTACTTAGGCATTTGGTCTTCTTGTATAAAGTTTAAATATAGTATAACTATCCCGAATTGTTTGTATTTTATCTCTAACCTGGAGACCAAGTAGTAGAACCTGCTCATAGCCTACCTGATAGCATCGAGTGGAAGCGGAGAAGAAGACGAAATCAGATCTCCAACCCCACACACCTCACTGTATCACACCATCCAAACAATTTTACATCGCAGAATTTTAACAAAATGAGACAGGTAATGTCAATGTGTCTACTTCACGCAAATGGATAATATGGAATACTTCGATAGGATTTCTTGTACAGTGTTTTAAAGGTTAGCCAACTATTATTGTTACCACTAAACAGGGTGTAAGAAAAAGTATCAGTAACCTTTAAACCACATACTCCACCCATCAAACTGAACAACATTTACTATGGGAGCAAACATGTCAGTGCAAAAAAATCTGTTGTTCCATACTAAACTGCAATGCCTACACGACTTAAACATATGAAAGAACTGATATTTTTTTTGTTCTGACAGGTTTGCTCCCATATCAAAAGTTGTTCATATTGATTGTTAGAGTATCTGATTTAAAGGTTAATGATACTTTTCCTTATGTATATTCCGTACCAACCTACCAATCCATCGCGCCAGTACTTGATACTAATAAACCTAAATAAAAACAATGTACAGTACCATGTCAGCATCCTTCCGAATTCCTTACACTAATAACATCACACGCTGTCAATGTCAATCAGCGAGTGTTTAGACGGGTATTAGCAGGTTGTTACATATTATGTAACAAGTCCCACGTTTCAAGCAAATTTTATACTTAGGCCATTGACATAGCAATCTCCATTCGAAGCTTCTTTTGTAAAATTAACTGTAGGCAGTAGAAGCTGGTTGGTTGTTCTAAGAAGTCGCACGTTTCAAGGCACTTCCATTCATATTTTGTAAGAATAAGCATCGTTTCAAGTATCTTTTTAGTTTAATTAACAGTAGGCGAAGGGCGAGTTGTGAACCTTTGACAAGGGGCGACAGTTTGACTAATGATGTGACGTCACGACTTTAGTGCAACGGGGTAAGGGTTTGCAGAAGTAGAATGAACACCAATTGGTAAGATGTTGAAGACAATAAAATAAATTAAATTAAACATTTCTGTTACGTTGTTTTATTTGACAGGCTTTTTACTTCAACGATAAAAGACACATTCCATCCTGCAAAGGTCAACTTGCTAAAGTTGAGCCTTGCTACAACTAGATGCTTAAAAAGATAGTTACTTGTATTAGCGGTGTTTCTTACTACCCTCAAAAAAGATTCTATTCCATTTAGTATGTCTTCGGATAGTTGTAAAAAAGCCGCGGCAGCGGCCGGCGAGAGCCAGAACCGAATCGCTACTGTTTCCAAAATTTTGAAAAAAGAGTCATAGAATCACTAGATCCATAATCTTCGCGTGGTTCTCCGCATACCACAACAGATTTAGTCAGTCAGGTTAGCGAGGAACGAAGCGACGACGAGCATGATATATTAAGTAAGTATAGAATTTTAGTTGTATTTTACTCAATTTTAAAAGTATTGAGGTGTAAAATTAGAAGTCGATTAAATTTCTTTCTTGGTGTCATAATGCAGGTAAATACTTAAGAAGTTTACTGCTTGAATATATGTTAAAAAATGAAAATGCTATTAAATAGAAGTCGTGTTAATTAGCACCCATAATTTAATTTACAAAGAAATAACAAAAGTTTAGAAATTAAGTTTTTATTGCTAGATAAGTATTTTAAGATATTCACAAGGAATTTTAATAATATAATACAATATCAGTCATCATCATCACTCATCTCAATCACGTCATAGTTAACGTCTAGCACGGATTTAACTTTGTAAGTGACAAGTTAAGGTAGACCTTTATTTTAAAAAGGTTTAGGGCCTGTTTCACCACTTCTGAATAAGTTCTTCATAGCTTATTTAACAGAACATTTGAAATATTGTTTATTCAAATTATGTCAAACGAGCCGTCAGATAAGCTAACAAGAACTTATCCGAAAGTGGTAAAAAAGGTCCTAAGTAGGTATTCAAAGGAACTAGTCTATGAGTAATAACTTATTAATATAAAAGGAACATAAATCAAACTTTTTATTACAAATACAAGCACACCGCTTATTTAAAAACCTCATACCAACGTGCAAGAGTAGACGCACGTGGATGTGCTTTTGAAGTACATTGCTTCTACAATACATCGTTTTCATAAGTAGTGAACCATAGACAGAAATGTATACTTCAAACTTACACCTTCTTGTGTGGCAGTGGGGACACAGTGAAATAACGAAAGTTTTCTCCTATCTCAAAGCTCTCTAGCTAAGTAGTTCTGAGCTTTCAAATGAGTAACAGCGCCATCTATGTACTGACTTATAAGAGTTTGTTCTGAAACTCTACAACTCTCAAGCATTGGAGCAGAGAGCGCCACTGTCGACTTCAGCCGAAAACGTGGATTTTGGTAAGATTTTATAATAAGTTAAAATCATTTAAAGAAAAGTTCAGATTCTGTAATAATTTGGGAAAGTGAATCTTGCTAAATTTTAATACATATATTAGTGATCAATAAAATGTTCTTGCATGGTGGGATGACATCTGAAGAGTAGCCGGAATACAGTGGATGAGACCAGCGTGGAATCGGCATATACCCAGCTGTGGGATTTACCGAGCTATATTGTAACGTAGAACTTTAGAGAAAACTCTTACAGCAGAGTACCTAAATAAGTACGAATTTATAATCACCGTAAGTAGGTACCGAATCTTGTCTTTTCTTACTATATATTATAAAACTGTAGCAGAAGTGTGCCTTTACATTGAAGATATATTACAAAATACCGGCCAAGTGCGAGTCGGGACTCGGGCAATTAGTGTTCCGTACTATCAGTTGTTTAAAATGGGTCTTTGAAGACCACCACTATAAATTGACACTTACTTAGTATGTGGTCACATAGTAACTGAAGATCATTTTACAACGCGTAGTTTAAAAATCACAGTAAAACTAGATTTAATGATAAATTTTAAATAGCTATGCTAGAAATTATAAATAACCCGAGCCATGCCTACCTGAAAATCTAGGCTTTAGTGGCATATCTTTTCCAAAATAATTAACTACTTTTTGGCGAGTTTAGTTTCGTAGAATTCTCAAGAGGGAAAAAGAGGAAAGAAAGAGATCGTGGTATCGTGTTTTCAAAAAGCCTGATCAGAAAAATAAAAAAACCGGCCAAGAGCGTGTCGGACTCGCCCATGATAGGGTTCCGTAGTCATTTTATGAAAAGCTTGTTTCGACATAGTTTAGATAACTTAAGCAAACAACAGCGCGATTCAATTTCGTTGAGCGCCATATATCGACAGCCGCCGACCGCCGACTATTAATATTTATGTTACGGGTTTTTATTACATTTTTCCGTCACTAATTGTAGTACAGCCTTCATTATAATTTTCATTGAAAGTAGTAGAATGGACGAAAGTATCAGGGTTCCTTGTTTGACTATACACGGAACCCTAAAAACCTGCTTCGCGGGGCGCTATAATTGTCTATGTACAATTAATGTTAATTATGAAATGCATCTAATACAAATCCTGTGAATTTTCGCTACATCCGGTGAGGTATCTTTGTCTGAGTGTACAGTCAGCAACTAAAGGATACTTACCTACGTGCTGAGATCTTTTCGTTGCTCACTGTACGAATTAGAAATATAGGGTCCTTCTTAATATGCTGACACTTTTTTAAGGGGATGATCAGACCATCAAACTGAACAACTTTGTCTATAGCACCAACGTCGAACACGCGAAAAAAAAATCTGCTGTTCTATACAAAACTGCAAACCTACTCGAGCCAATTGTATGGGACAGCTGATTTCTTATTCGCGATTTCGACGTTGATCCCATAGAGTAAGTTGTTCAGTTCGATGGTCTAATGATCTCCTTAAAAAAGTGTCAGCATATTAAGAAGGACCCTGTATAATGATACTACTTTAAAAATGAAGAACGAATTTAAAAAATTATTAGAACTTGAGAGACTTGAGGTCTAGAAATTGATTAAGTATTTATTTCTTTTTCAAGATACATTTTTCGATAAAACAATAACAACTTTTATTACCTACCTGGTAGTTCTTTAACCTATCATCATTAACATTTTTCGAGCTATTCACGATGATAGAGTTAACCAAATGACTTTGAAGCTTAAACACTCTACAATTAAATATCAATTGTTATGAAAATAAAAATTAAATTCAGATCATGGGCTTATACAGGGTGAAATTGATATCATTAGCATCCTTTTAAACTAAGAGTCTACCCATCAAACTGAACAACTTTTACTATAGACGAAAACCGATAGAAGCAAAAAAGAAAATCTGATGTTGCATGCATTTGAGTCGAGTAGGCAAGGCACCTGCAGTTTGGTATGGAACAGCAGATTTTTTTTTGTTCCGGTCTGTTTCCCTTAGTAAAAGTTTGATGGGCAGACTCTTAGTGTAAAAGGATGCTAATGAGGTACCCACTACAAAAATCATGTGCATGAATTAAAATCTATAAATATTCGACTCCCAGATTATAACAATATCACGTTTCGACTTTCTTCTTTTCTTAACCTATTCCAATAGTACTAGATATTCTTGTTAGAAACACAGATAATGGTCCAACAGGGATCTATTCTATTGGAAAAGAAAACCTAAGGTAATTTGCGCGATTAGAGGATCATTTTACGTTCAACACATTAGGTTGTCAATCTGCAAAGTGTTACAAAAATACAAATTAACATTTAAGGCGGTTGGTTTAGAACATCAAACTGAACTACTTTCAATATGGGACCAATGTCGAACTCGCGAAAAAAAAAATCTGAAGTTCTAAACTAGAAATCGACTCGAGCTAAATATATGGGACAGCGGATTATTTTTTTCGCGATTTCGATGTTGTTCCTATAGTGAAAGGTGTTTGATGGTCTAAACAACCCCCTTAAAAGTTTTAAATGTTTATCTTTACTTTTATAACACCTTGCATATACGTACCTACCTACTAACTGAGAATAGGTATGCTGTATGATACCTAACCACTTTATCAATAACGAACTGACTAACTGAAATGACTGCGAACACGTGAATTATCCTTTAAAATGTAACTTACACATATAAACTCACGCCCTTTTCCCCGCGATGTAAGCAGAGACTATGAAACTCCACTTTGGGCAGTTCTGACATACCTCTCCTAAAAATTTAGGTACTTAGGGTTACTTAATCTAGGGTGTCAGTGACAGCCTAGCAAATAATCTAGAGAACTAAAAGTTTTTTCCCAGATAATGATGGTAGTTTCTCGATTTCAATATCACCAGTTAGGCTGGTAGATTACGAAGAATCGAATGTTAATTACAGATCTGTATGGATTTTTATTATTATTTGTGAAAAACACGTAGGTACCTATCCCTATCCGGAGGAATTGGTTCTTCAACGACCAGCGTAATTACTTTAAAAAAGCAAGGGAATCGGACATGGGACTCCTTCCGTTACACAAGCCAAGCCATCATCACTTACTTACCTTACAAATAAACTAAGAAATACCAAATATTATAATATTATTGCCTTAGATACCTAATAAACATACACTAACATAATGTTAAGTAAACAACAATGTTTACTAATACTAATCAACTTACTAACAAAATTATTGATTTTTGGTCTGAAATAAATGAGTGTTTAATTTAATTTACGAACAAGTTTTCCCAAAAGGATGCATTGAAGGAGTTAAAACTGGGTTTAAATAAGCAATGGTGATGTACATATATGCTAAGTAATTAGGTATTATTATGTTTAGGTAGGTTCTTTATCCTAAGAATGATAAGAAGTTTAAATTCTTATGGGACCTACGTCTAGTAGTAGTATATACACAATATACACCCGAGTTTTGAATTCTATTTGGATTTCTATTGTAAGTATGTTAGAATTTATTTTTTATACTCAATTTACCTATATTAGGTACTTATAGACTCCGATTATCTTTAGTTCAGGTCAATGAAAAAAAAGTGAGACAGTTTTAAAATGTTCTTTTTTGTTTATATTTTTAGTTTATTTAAGTTAAGGAGATCTAAACACACTGGGTTTTATCGGATATTAGTAGAAACTATGACACACAGCAACTAATGGAAAAACCTTCAAATTCTTCCATTTATCAGAACATTTTATTAAATACTTAGAAATATATTACTTTCAAAATATTACTCAAGCGACACAAACAAAATATGAAAAAAATACGTTGATAAGTATAGCATAACAAAAATTATTTATAAAGGTTCCTTCTACAATTAAGTTCTCTAGATAGTTATTATACCTAACTGAGTACCTATCTAGAAGAACTATATATCTGTCCATTTACCCGACAGATAACGACTGCAATTTAATGTTCGAAAACTCACAATAATTCCTCTCACGTCTTCGAAAAGGATCAAAAAAGAAAATTTGTATAATTTCTAAAAGTTTCTAACTATAAAAGTCTAAAGTTTTCTGAGCACATTTACACCCCACTTTAGGAACTTCTTCGACCAATCAGGAGCCGCGATTTCACGCAGTCGACCGCGCCCACTGCCGCTGCACTACGCATGCTTCCACTGCAGCGAGCCAACGATGCAGTATCTGTCTCTCTCACTCCTATACAAATACCGAATGTGGGATAGAGACGGCAAGTGAATTTGCCATTATAATTAGATGCAAATTTTTTATTCATTTGCAAATTAAGTGTTGCATTAAGTAATTATGTATTATTATGTTGGATCACAAGTTTAGCTTCGACAATTGTCTTTGAAGTAAACAAGGCGTAAAACAGAAGTTACTTTAAAAGGTCAAATAATCTCTATTTTATTTTTGAATTACAAGGTCTTTTAACCACCGCTAATTTAATAGGTACTTAAACTGGTCCTAATGTGCTCTAACATTTGCAAACTTTTTAGGTTTCTGTACCCAAAGGCTGCCAAGGGTGCCCGTATTACCCACTAAGCCTACGCTGTCGGTCCGTCCGTCCGTCCTAACTCTCTAGGGTTGTATCTTTTGATTTGTAATAGGTCACTTGTTGAAATTGTCACAAAATATGTGTTATTATTTTCGATTTGCTGACCAATAATTAAAATACAATATGTAAAAAATTTAGGGGGGGGGGAGGTCTCCCTTCAAAGAAATGTATTTTTTTAATCGTAAAAACGCTATTAAATACAAGCGTCGAACTTGGTGTAATTATAGAGCATACTCTTAAAGTAAAAACAAGTGTATGTCGGGCTCTCTTTAAGGATCCCGGTTTTTTTAGTTATGTGGGAACCTATGGACGCCACCGTACGCGAGTCTGACTCGCACTTGGCCGGTTATTGATCTCATAATAAAGATTTCAACTTATTTCGTTACTAAACTTTTCCACATTTTCGGTTTTCCATTATTTCTCACCAACAAACACACTTAGATCAATGTAAAATTTACCAGAAAAAAAATAGCTAAACCAAATGACTTATGAATATGTACAGAGATGACAGACGTGTGCTTCAACTACACACGCTTTGGGCATATCCAAAAGGGTTTACCCCGTCAGATAATTCCATCATAATAATAGGGCCCCCATCTTGACCACTGTCTACTGCCCACTGCTCGGTGTTCATTCGGCGAACATATCTGTCCTAGCACAGAGTATTAAGACTATGGTAATAATAATGTAGATTAATTTCAGACAACAGTTAAATAATATTTATACTCAAAGGTCCATATGGAATTGTAATGTAATGTCTGATGTGTATGTAAAGTCTACCAATCCGCATTGGGTGATGGACTGGTGCCTATACACCCTGCTAGAGAGTAGGTCTGTGCCTTGCAGTGAGACCTACATACGCTGATTATGATGAAGATGATGAGGTTCATAATGAACATCTGGAATACATAAGAAGCAGATAAATAGGCTATCAAAGTAATTGAGGGATTCTGATCCTCTATCGCCATTTTATGAAGCGTCTGTACACGGTGGACCAAACGCTGGGGGTAAAGAACCTATTTAGGACCATCGTAGTAGGAATGATAAGTTTGAAGGTTGGAGTCTGAACACCTGTTTTGCAGCAACCTATGAAACCTGCTGCTAAAGGTGGCAAAGCCAAAGAAGTCGTTCACAAGTCATCAGCCGAAAGCTTTACAGTGTAGCTCTGTCTAGGTCTCTTTTCTAGGTTGAAATTAGAATGAAGAGTCTACTGTAACATGATACTTTTATTATACAGAAAAGAAATCTTGAACGAACCCACATTCTAAACTGTCTTCTAAGACAGTGTCCTATCTGAATTTATGATCTAACTCGACTTGCCTAAATAAGACGACATTTTTAGCATTCCAACCAACCCATGTAAAAGATGATTTATTAAAAAAAACTTTACAACCCGTTTTCTAACCAGTAACATAATTAAATACCAATAAACAATTTTTAAACAAACATATATGATTTTCTTCTTCACTCATATGGAAAAATGTAGAGACAGGTATAGTCACCCTTAGATCGTAAATTATGTTTAAGTCAAAAGTGACTTCTTTGAGTTATAGTTTTGTCCATTCAAGTCTCACATATCGAGCTGTTATGATACTTGCTACGTAGACATAAAGGCTTTTATCATGGGACCTTTTATGGGAAATGGCATTTGTGTTGGCAACATGTGCGTGTTGTCGCGTGACCAGCTCATTATTAAGTTGTAATAAATTGTATGGCCCATGGGACATAGGGAAGGTGTCTTGCTAAGATAACCTTCCCCATTTTTTGCTGTTTTAATTAAAACGATAGGATACTGATAAACAAGCTGGCAATGGCTTCAGATACACACAAAAGCCGTAGTTTGTTTTAAGAGTGATAAACAAACGAGAAATAAGTAGGTAAATAAAGGCATTTTGTCCATCTTTTTCTTCCTTAATACTAGGTCAGATTATAAAAATCAAGCTTTCTCAACTTAAGAACTCTAACTTCTACTGGTTACTATTAATAGGTCCACAGCAAAATGTTTAACGATAATGATCATCATTATTACATATTCTTGTGTAAATTTTATGATTTTAGATATCAATAATGGCCAAAAATATAGTATATTTTCTTAGCCTCGGTACATTATCACACTGCTAGGCCAAGGCCTCCCCTTTAGGCAATTCTCCAATCATCCCTATTCCAAAGCTTTGGCCATGATGGCCAAGAGAGGGAAGGAAGTCAGAAGGCAGACCATCAACACGTTGGTCAGACGACGTTGTACGGATTGCAGGTCAGCAATGGATCTGAATGAATTAATGAATGAAATGTACTTACACACACAATTACTTACTTAACAGATTAGCACAGGACCTTGAAGAAAAGGAGCTATGCATGGCCTACACTCAGCAGTAGGTTGATGGGAGATGGCAGAATTGATTGATTTGAAGACTCTGGCAGCAGTTGTAGTTTCATAAACTGTTTTAGGGCTCTTGAGATTAATATGATAAAAGTTTCTAAGGTAGGTTGGTCGAGCCAAATGTATGAGACAGATGATTTTTTTTCGCGAACTCGAAGTTGGTCGCATAGAGAAAGATGTTTAGTTTGATGGTCTGATCTTCCCCTTAAAAAGTGTCAGCATATTAAGAAGGACCCTGTATGACCCGGTTGGTTTAATGTTTACCACGCCAGACTGGCAAGCCAGTCCTAGGGTCGTAGGTTCGAAACGCTGTTCGGTCTTGAATGTTATATGTTTATCGTTGTAGTATAGTTTCAACAATATAAAGCCTAGTAACGTTTGAGATCATACTATTGTATTTGACTGTGAGCATTATTACTATAGAAAAATCTAGGTGTTTTTTTAAAAGAAGCATGAATGAAGCGGGATACCAGAAATCGTAAAAGTTAACGTCAAAATTAATTTACAAAAAAAAGTGAGCTTTAAAAATTTCAATTTCTTTAAAGCTCCGTCTACATATGACCATTACAATTAATCTACACTATACACTGAACCAGTAGCGTGGCATCACTGTAATTAGCAGTTAATTTTAATTAAGGCTTGAATCGTGCGCAAGACAAATGCCCATCATTACCTGTGATTCAAAGAGCCATTTAATTGAAGCACTAATGATTGGGAGTTATCTACAATTGCATCTACGCCTTGTTGTGCGTAGGGAAGAATGATTAGTCATCTTACTGATGATTTGTAGCGTTTTTTAAATATCTTTTTACTAAGGTATATTTATTCCCCCATCTTATATCTTGCCCTTCCTGCCCGGATACTTATACGCGAATGGAGCTTATGGACGCGGCCGGTATTGTATCCGTGTGGTTATACTGGGCTGGTAAAATATAGCGCCGTTCCTAATATGTTGACACTTGTTTAAGGGATCCATCAGACCGTCAAACTGAACAATTTTCTCTATGGCACCAACATCGAAATCACGAAAAGAAGTCGGTTGTTCCATACAAAACTGTGAACCAAATGTATGGGACAGCTGATTTTTTTTCGCTATTTCGATATTGGTCCTATAGAGAAAGTTGTTCAGTTTGATGGTCTGATCATCCTCTTAAAAAACTGTCAGCATATTAAGTTGGACCCTATATAGATAACATGCCATCGACTCTATAGAAGAAGTAAATTCTATAATCGTTTTATAGTCACTTCTTTACCTTAACCATGAACTACCTACAAGCTACACGACAGTTGGACATAGGTCTCCGAATAATGGATTAGGGAAATTTTATCGCCAAGCTTGGTAAGTGGATTGGCGAAGTGGATCGCAGTTGGATGAAGGAGGTGCATAGTGAATGCTGCTGCTTGTTCCTTGATAGAGGTGAGTGGCCTCGTATGATACTCAATAGAAGTGAAGGGAGTCATCCCTGTCACAACACAAATAATATCCCACTCTAGAGTTAACCCACGACTTCGTCCGCACAAATTATATACCAGATTTTAAGTCAGATCACAAGCTATCAAGCAAAAAAGTTTCATTTAAATCGGTTCAGTAGTTTTCGCGTAATGAAACAAATACACAAACAGACAGACAAAAATTCTAAAAAAGGTTTATTTGGAGTCAGGAACAGGACACCTAAAACCATATCGTCATATTTTTTTTGTAAATATCGACAATGTACAGACAAGCTTCTGTTACAGTTTTTTAATAGTTAAGATAAGTAATCTACTTGAATAGTGGGCTGCGCCCATCTATGACTAATGAAAGAACTAATTAGGTGCAAAGTCTCATGTAAAATTGTATTGTCAGCAAAATGGCGTACCTAATGTGCCAACAAAATGCCCTCTCATATTCGCTGAAAACTTTAAATCTGTCATTTTTTGGAGCTTTCATTGTGTATCTAGTTTTCTGGGTTCTGTAGAAGGAAGGAACCCTTGTCGCTTCATCCTCATCCCCCTGTCTGTTTGCCCCACCTCAATTGCTCTCTCATTTTTGCACCTATGGCATCAAATTTTGTAATCAATAAATTTTCACCATCTTACCCTCTAACATAAACTGCAGAAGAACTCGATCTATCTTTGTCACACGACTCCCACATGAAGAAACGGAATGGTCTATGAAGTCAGGAACCACATGGCGAACGAACACTTTTCAACATCAAATAGGGCCAATAGTCATGAAATAGATTATATTACCACAATAACTTTGCCAACGTGTTGTTGACGATTACCTATCTATGTTGCCGTGTGTTATCCGGCTTAGAACAGGACCAAGCCCCCAATCCTGTCGGGTGTCGTAAAAGGCGACTAATTCCTTCACGCATCATGTACATCTTTGAGTCCCAAACCGTGTGGCTGCCGGTTATAGCCATTGCATCTGACCCCCGCCTCTGATCATCGGCCTCCCGTTCCAACAGACGAAGGATAAGGACGAGAGAGTGCATCTGTGTTTACCGTGTACACTTACTTATGCATTTTAAAAAATCCTGCGTATGACTACTTTTCTATAAATATTAGTGGTTATCATGATCATACTTCATCGCTCATATTTTGAACATGACAATGACAATTCGAAACAACATATAAAGATAACCGCTTTCACATATAATACAACTGTAACGTAAAACAATTCCACTAGAATAGTAAACATTAAAATACCAAACCTAGCACAACCACAGAAAAAGTGTCAGTTAGATACTGTTTAGATCGACTGCAGAAGACGTAAAGACCTATGATGATGTCTGACTATTCCTTCAGCCTTATACAACCTTATTGATTTATGTAACCCATCACTTAGATGAATTAAATACAAAGTAAAAGAACATGATACAATAATAAATACTTCAAGCTTCACCTACATTTCAAATTCGTCTCAATACATTACAAAAAACCGTTTACATATCTTTGCATAGAAAGGTAGTCTATTTATTAAATTCTGTAAGTTATTTTTATACCTCAAATGTCCAGTTGAAGATGATGATAAATGTTTTACGTCCGTTTCTTTGGACTTGAACTAAGTTTGCTGAATTTAATTTATTGTTTTAGATCTATTTTTGATGTAATGTTTTCTTTTTGTGGCAGTTGGCGGTTTTGCATTGTTACTCGATAGTGTATTGTGTTATTAAATATTTAAATTCACGGTAAACATTGGTAGTTTGTTTCAAGAATGTACATACATAATGTAGATACCTACAACCTACCTACCTACCTACTTATATAAATCGAAACCAAATCTTTAACTACACAGTTAATTAATACACAGGAACAAATAACACATATATTTTGTAGGTATATTACATTTTCAGTATTGTATTATAACGTGCACAAAAATAAACGTCAGTTATCATTTTAAAACATTTCATTTTTAGGAATTTAAAATAAATAAAAATGTGCTACGAAAGTGCTACGAAAATGCCTTTTACGAAACTGTTACTCCAAATCTGCTCAATTCAAATCTTTACAATTTTCTCAAATGTTTACAATTTTCATGAAAACAATTTGGACGACATAAATCGGTTACTTAAAATAATAACCCTTAAAAGATTACCTACCTATGTAGTAAACAATACTTTATATCAAAATTCAATCAACAATCAAAACTTTCAGAACACATAAAAATAGACATCCACAATCATCAATCGATCCATTGAAAATATTGAAATCTGATACGAGTTGATGCTACGCTACGAGGACCTTAATTACGCTAATCGCATAAGCGTCAGCGGTCGCGGAGGCGGTGGCGGGCACAACCAGCGGGCACGCACACGTGGCGGGCTCAGGTGCGCCCCGCCCCCCGCCCCGCCCGCCCGCTGCTTGACGCGCCGTCAACTCGGCCGACGAGCGCTCACCTCTTCGTCAGACGCGCGCTGCACTCGACGCTCGATCGCCGGGAAAACACGAGCCGTTTTCCGCCGCGACGAAACGCACCGAAGTTTTCGGAGCGTTCGAATTTCGAAAGTTATCTTTTATCAGTTTTAAAGAACTTGCTAGTAATTTTAACGAAATTTTTTATTTCAAAAAATTATTTTGTTCATTCAGAGATTTTGATAAATTGTGAAAAAGTGTTTTGAAAACTTAAACTTGTGGGATGTTTGTGTTTTGTCTTCGAATTTCTTGGTTGTGATACTGTCGTTAAGTTTGCTGATATTGCATCTGGGTCACTCTGAAAAAAAAATAGAGTGAGTATAATCTTTTTTATATTTCCATTTAAAAAAACTATAAATTCGATTATTAAACACATTGAAAATTATCGTCGATTGATACAGTCATAGCCTAGGAGGCAGAATGTCATAAAATCAAACAGTAGCGCAGTAAATCTCTCAGAACGGTGTGGATTTGAACTGTCCACTTGACATGCTACATTAAAAGTTATTATATCCAGGCAGCTTTTCATATTAACAGGCAATTAAACTATATTTAGGGAGGCATTTGAAAAATAACACTTATGCATTAAAATGTATATACTTATAACAAATTTTGTTAGTATCAATTGCAATTGAAAATGACTAATAAATACTTATAAGATTAATCATTATTGGTAATACCTAAACAAAACAACAATTAACCATTTTTAAAACGAATACATTCGACTTTTCTCACAAAATGAAAGTATCAACGTTTAATTTAAAACAAAAAACATATAAAAACACAACATATTTAATTTAAAACATTAAATATATTATGTCTTCAGACTATGTGGTTGCTCACAGGTCTTGTGGCCAGACTGCGGCTCATAAGCACTGCTTTTGAGTCCTCCTCAACAGTTATTTTGAATTGGGCTTAAGTTTTACTAACTGATTATTTTATCATTTAAGTTGATAACTATTACACTAACTATATCACAAATAAAAAAATAATGCGATTCCCATTATAGTTGCTAAGGTTTAAAAAGTCTTTTTTGAAATTGTTTAAAGTTTTCATTGATTTCAAGTCTTGTAACGGCCACATCATAGACATAGTAAAAAGTGAAGCCCATATTATCATGTTATACATTTGACTGGCCACATGTAAGACGATCATACTGGTCTATACATAATTGAAAATAAGAAATATTCAAATCAATTCTAATCTTACCACGATAAAAAACAGTCATATCGATGAGAAGTTAACATCATCATCCTCAAACCTAGAAAAGCATTTCCACATCCAGTTTGATACACAAAATCAAACACGACACAATAAAAGCTATCAAAATACCGAATTAAAATTAAAACCGACATTCAAAACATGTATCTCTTCAAAGGATGTCTGTGAAGCAAGTTTAAGAGAAAAAACAAAAAAGCAATGAAATGGCTCGGCCCATTTAATGTGGACCGGACGGGAGTGACAAAAATTCGAAACTGAAATAAACTGTGCACATGTGTCTTCATGTCAGATGTTGAAGGAACAATTAGATCAAAACTATGTTATTATTGGAAACTAAGACGTTTGCGATCTTAGGGATAAATGCGATAGACAACTAATACTGTTTAGCTGTAGCTAGAATAAAACTTTACTGGCGTAAATTCTTTGTATCAAATACGTTAAAAGAATGGATGAATAGGTACAGTTCGAACTGCGCATCTTTTAAAGCAATGACAATTTTGTCACTGAAAAAAGAACACTTGTATTGCATTTGATTCAATATGTAGTACTTCTTAGAAATGTCATCATGCTTCATGCGACGATGAAGAGGATCAACATGTTACACTACACAATAATTAAAGTGATCAGTTTAAAGTAAATGAAATCATAAACTATTTTCAAATCGGTATTAGTTTAGGCTAAATAAATAGCAAGCATGCATAGCAGTACACTTAACATTCTTTTTGCAATATTTGGATTAGGTAGTGACTGTTATAAATAAGTTGCGAAAAGTAGAATATTCTCTATATCTTCATCTTTGTAATGTAAGTAACTTTGTTTATGTACAAAAAATTATATATAATTTGAAACATTGTAAGTAATTATTAATGTCTAAATTGGTACAAATATGAATTTAAGAAAAGCAGTGTGCTGGTTCCTTTTATAAAAGAAATTCTGCAATGATAGCTAATTCAAATTTTACTCTTATTCTTTACTAGCGGCACCGACGACTAAAAAACTTATAAATTTTGATTACATGAACCTATTGCGATGAAATAAAGCTTACACGTTAATCCAAACTAAGCCATATGCTATATTGAACCCTATGCAAATCGGTTCCGAAGTTTTCAAGTGATGCGTGCACATACAAACAGAATAACAAACAAAAATTTTAAAAACGTTCTTACTGAATTCCATTACGTATCCTGAATAACCCCAATAAATGTTTTTGCAAATATGTATCTTCAATTTACATCATCGCTAAAATTAGAATATAATAATAATTGTATAGAATATTTTATTTCTTATATTTTTTATTAATTCACTAACAAAGGATATTACTTAGGTTTACTGATTAATCTAATAATCAGTAAACCAAGGAACTGTTCCACAAAATTATTAGGTAGTTCGTTCTTTAATGGCATACCTAGGTTCTATCACACATGTATTTGAATTTTGTCGGTTTTACTGCTTGAAAAACTGCAAAAGTAGGTGTATGTATCACAAAAACATTCATTATTAGTTGCAAAAATTAAATTCAGTACTCGTTTCAATCCATGGCTTATTTTATTTATCAAAATTATATAGGCTTATCATGGAATGAAATGGAGCGATCGGGTTATTATGTAAAATGAATAGGGTATTCTTAATATGCTGACACTTTTTAAGGGGCTGTACAAACTCAGTCCATCAAACTGAACGACTTTCGATCATCCCCGTTATAAAGTGTCAGCATATTAAGAAGTTATCATAATAATCAAAGAATTTTTCCACTTAGTTTCAAGCAACAAATAAAACTATTATGTATCAATAACTACAGAATAAGTTGTCTCAAATTCAAATGTTTCACATAATTCAAGAAATCCGCAACACAAAATTTATGCACATGTAAGAAATTCAAGATAACAAAAAGTACCGCCAAAATTCACACATTTGTCATTGGATGCGCAAACGCGGCAAATAAATCGAGTACACAATGACTGCTAATTTGCTCATAAAGACTTATGCACTGTGTAGAGTTCATAAATCGGTTCGGAGTCACATTCGGCCTACCGCTTACACCCATAAACCTTTGCGGACACTTTTATAGCCCTACCACGTGTCGGAGCTGGGATTTTTTCAGCATTTGACATGTGTACCGTGCCTTAGGAAGATGTTCCCTATATTAATTTATTGTTTTAGAATAGACCCCCTGCATAACAAGTATGCCACTTGTTTTTGTGCAAATTTTATTACTTTCACGCTTTTGAAACTTCCTGTATTGTTTTGAGAATATAACAAATGTAGACACAGTAATAAACGTTCCTAAAACATGTATCATCTTCCAAATTTACATTTCTATCTTTCTTTTACATTAAACTAGAAAGAAAATTTGCAAATGAGGTGCGTGTTCTAAATTTACATGTCTTTATTTTCACGGCCTTTGCATGTTTTTGCCGTGATAGAAATCTGGCATTAATTACCCTCATATAAGTATGTAAGAACGAACGTCTTATAACGCATATTTAAATACTTTATTAAACGTGAAATAGAACTTGACTCTGTTTTTATTGTAATACGTATTTTAAAGTACCGAGAGAATTTTATCTCCGTTCAACATTCATCACCAATAACGAGGCTACTTGACCAACTAATGTGTCTCATTTTATCGCAGGTCCATCAATCAAGCTCCACTCCACGAGTACAATTGAAGCGAGCGACATCAGTAGCACTTAACATGTCCAACTAAGACTATTCAGTGCCCATCCGCACGATGACAAGCCTCTAGTGAATTTGAGACGGAGGAGAACACCATCTGTTATCAATGAACGACCTAAACTACAACGCAGGAATGAGTTCCTACCAGTTTGTCAACTCCCTGGCTTCCTGCTACGGAAACCAGGCGCCCGGGCGTACTGGAACGCCCGTTGAACAGACCGGTCATCCAGGTCTGCCGACACCAGGGGCAGATTATTACAATCCAAATGCTGCGGCGACGGCATATCCGAACGCATGTTATTCCCCTCCGCAAGTCGGCCATCATTACCCTCAACATCCGTATGCAACGCCGGCATCAGGAGCACACATGCAACCACAAACTATGATCGATTATACACAACTACATCCACAGAGACTCGGTAGTACCGCGAGTCATATGCACCAGCATTCTAACCCGAGTCCTGGGGCATTATCACCCAATTTAATGTCGACGCCTCCCAGCCAGGCGGCTGGTGCTAGTTGTAAGTTCGCCGACACGACTTCTACGACAGGAGTGGCATCTCCTCAAGACCTTTCAACTTCTTCTGGACCGGGAAGAACATCGCCCGGATTCGGTGGTGTCGGACAGAACTCTAGTGGAACTACAAGCACTAAGTTAGGCTTGACTACACCTATTGCATCACCTGTAGAGCACAAAGCTAATGTAAATCAGAACATTTCAAGCCCGGCGTCAAGCACGTCAAGCAATGAAAGCAATGAGGCTAATAACTCTAGTTCAACTAATTCGAAGAATACAAAGACATCTGCAAATGCACAGGCTAATCCTCCGCAGATATACCCTTGGATGAAGAGAGTACATCTAGGACAAAGTAAGTTTCTTTATTACAATATTATTTTACGTTAGTTTTAAATTTATAACGGTGTACCTTCCGGAACAAAAGTCAATGGTTTCCAAACAAACGGCTCGATTCACACTTTTTTACTGGTGGCGTGAAATCACAAATGACTTGGCTTCCTCTTTGAGTCTAATAAGCAACCTTAACCACGCCTCCGTTAAAACCAACAGTTTGATGTAATATAAATAAAAACCTATTCATCAATTGGATACCGAGGTGGAGACAAAACAAATTATATATCTATTTATAAAGCATTAGCATGCATTAATGTTGGATCGATATGGTTGGCTGATGGATGGTGTCCATAATAAGGCATAATGGCTTTGTTGGCGGGCGCTACAACAGAACATCCGAAGCCTTTTTTCTCTTCGACTCCTAATGATGGGGAAAACGCGTCGTCACCGTGACGTGTGCCTGACGGATCTTAACCTTCTGGTGTTAACCGTGAATTGGGTTATTCAAGGGTTAATCTCTTTTAAATTGAAATTTGAAAGATTTTGAGCGTTACAGTTTTTGTTTCGCTTATTTTTTCAACGTCATGTTTTAAGTTCATTAGTTTTTATTCTCTGACATTTTCTGTTCTTCAAAGCTTCTGCTGCTGCATTTGATCAATCCTTTACCTTTCTCAAAATACTCAACACGATATTTATCAAAATCTCAGTGGATTTACAAAACGACACAAATAATAACAGGGAACATGCAACGTGGCTGGGACGGTCACATCGACCCGTCACAAACTCAGTAGATGTCTTGAGATAAAGACAAGCACAGATGTTGCCGATTTCCAAGAAATTAGTGTGAGTTTGTATTGTTTTCATGAATACACAAATCTGCTTTAACCTTGTCAAGGTTTGCAATTGTGGGTTTTAATTTGCATTTGTTTTAAATTTAATTGGAGTAAAGTGTTGACAGTACCATTCGTCATGATCATCTCAATTATAAATGTTTTAATTCTAACTAGCTTTTGACTACAACTTCACCAGCGTGAAATCGATGACACTGCTGTGGTCTTATTTTGGGATAATTAGATACCCTAATTTTAAAAGTCAGATAAAAGAATATATGTTTTTTTAGATAGTCATACAGTGAAATCCAGATCAAAATTGGTTCAGTATACAGGATGTCATATTAAATGCGTTATTATGCATTTCATATCAAAGGGGCGCTTAAGACCATCAAACTGAACAACTTTTACTACGTACCCAAGATTAGAATCGTTCTTCGATGGCTACTCGATCCAAATATCTAAAAATCCAGTAGATTTTTCTTTCGCGATTTGTTGGTTCTCTACTGTAAGTTGTTCAGTTTGATGGTCTGAAGCACCTGTTTAAGATGTATTTAATTTTACACCCTGTATAGAAATTGCGTGATTTTCAAACAAACATAGGTACATCAATTCCATAAGCTATTTGTTAGACGTCCCGGTACCCATCCCAAGAATGTTACTTCGCTCTTTACAATTTTATAAAACCTACAGTTTGGACTTAGAATGATACATTTATATACCTATTACCTACATTATTTCGGGACAGCTAGTCAATAGAAGCTTGTATAGGTTTACATTACCCTTTTATATTTTTACAGACGCATAATTTCAAGATTTTATATTCACTATTTAAATAGCAAGATAATTATTCATACTCAACTAGTAAGGCAAATCGCTTATTACCTTAGCGAAATATAAATAATGTCAAAGTCGTAACATTAGCAAACTGGCAATGTGACAAAAACCAGTATAACTAGTATTATGTACTAAGGTAAATAGTACATTAACACACTCCTACGGGTTTCATTAAATGCTGGTTTGACAAAGCCTTATTAAATAATGTATAATTCATTCTTAAGGCCCTGGCAGATGGGCGGTTGCAATGTTGATCGTTCTCGTTTAGATTTTTTCAGGCAGTTCTTTATATGGATATATCTATTTTAAAATATAACATTTTCCATACAGTTATTCTTAGAAAACTTTAACACTTTTACAACATTTTTTGATGAAACTGGATCTTGCCCGTTTGTATCTGTGTATTTATAATTAGTTCCAACGTTAATAATACGGGAAACTTCTGAAGTATTTAGTTGGTTTTAATCCCTCGATACATAAACGACCACATTTCCATTAGAAATGAGTAGAAACTTGAAAAAGAAGCTAGGCCATAATATTGTACCGTTCTTCCTAATGTAGTCCCAGCAGGTTTTTCCTTGATATTATCTTCATCATATCTTCCATCCACATCATTACTATCAACCATCTGGTTATATTTATCCGTCTTTAGAAAGATCTGGCTAGAAGTATATTTATAGAAACCAAACTACTCTATGGAATTCATCTTCGTTTAATTATTAATGTTACCTACAATAAATGGACGAAATAGACACACTATTAACTATGTTATTCATAGCCACGTGTGCTTTACATCTAAAAGAAAACATATCATTATTATTTCAAGTAATACAGTAATTAACCAGCAAAAACCGTAGTTTGCAGTCAAAATGGCAACAGTTCATGCCCGTGTCAGTCGCACGGTTGCAGTACACTTAAGTATGCAAATAAAGTTGGAAAGAGGCTAGAGGTCGGCCCTTCATGTTTGGAGGTAATAACTCAAAGGTGGAGCCGCCCCGTATGCGTGCTAGACTTATAAGATTTCAATACTCTATTATTTAGCTCTAGTTAGAGTGGGTGAATGAAGTTGTCATAGTTTAAGGGGTTGAAAGTGGTGTCTAATTCATACTAAAACCATAAAGGAACATCGTCTCGAATACAAAGAACAATAAAATTGTTTTTAAAGAAATTGTATGATTTCAGCAAAAGAGTTATTCTAATGCTATAATTATCGCCATCGGTGACATTACAAGCATATTCTGAAAGATTTGAAACGTCTTTCATAATTTAGCAAATTTTGTTATATTGCACTTTCAAAAGACTTTAAAGTAAAGTCAAAGTCAATATAATTTATTCAATATAGGAGCTTACAGCACACTTATCAAACGTCAAATCTTTTTTAAAGCTACCACCGCGTCGGAACGTGTTGTCGCTGTAGAGAAGATGCGGCCAGAAACTCTACAACATAACACGACTTAATAACTATTACAATATAAATTCTTAAGCTAAAGATTATAATCCAAAACACTAAGATAGGATCAAAAAAGAAACAGGAAACGACTCTTCAGTTTTTATAGGTAAACCAATATTAAGTTGTTTAAAATAACTTCAGTACTTCCTTCTAATAATAATGTTACTGAAGCTCCAGCAGAGTCTAGCAAAGAGGCTTTTTGTCTATACAGGGAAGTGCTATTTTTTAAACAACAATTACTGCCAAAAATACAAGAATCTCAACTACAACAACAACTCACAAGTTACTTTCAATTATTGAATTTGGCCTGCTGATTGACCAACGGTTTTTATTGATTTGCGATGGCTCTCATATTACAGTATACAGTAAAATTCTTATTGTAACGAATCAATTTTCCATTATTTTTTATGTGAAAATGTTGACCAACAGAGTAAAAAGGCAACCAATTTTTCAATTCATTTTGATTTCCCTCGGTTCCAACAACCATCTTGTAGAAACCTCTTCGGTATACTTTCCTATCGAAATAGAATATGGTAACTTTTAAATACTTTGCATATTCATGATATACGTACCAAGGTGTTTGTTTACGGAGCTCCGCCTTAAAATTTAGCTTCCTATACAAACGATAAGCAGAAATGCACGCGAAGCCACTGGCATGCACTAAGATAGGGACTACAGACTACATAAATTATTCAATAACTGCTTTACTAATGAAACTATTATATTTAAACCAACTGTACGCAAAGTACTAGACTGTACCAGAGATAACATTTAAAGATCATTTCAGATTGGCACGATTATGTAGACTATGGAAGATAGTAATCTATTGAAGCTCGTAAGTATAGGCGACCAAACCTGTTTTGTTACTAAAGGACTGTTTACAATGGACTTCGAAGAGATGTTTATTGGTAATTTAGAGAGGAACTCGATTATTGATGGATACATTTTTATAGTTTACTGTTCAATGTTTCACTGAGTATGGGTGCCTCTATCTTTACTCCTCTTGGTGAATGCAAATATTGATTAGCTCCTCGGAAAGGGATCTATGCCTACGACTCCAGTGGAATCCGTTGTCTGGAGATTTTCGTCCAGATAATTTAGACAAAACATTTATTTATTTTATTTTAATATGTATAACCGATAGTGGTCAGTTAGTTTCAAACCTAAAATGCTGAGCTCCATCACTCTTGAATTGATAATTTTCATTTTCGTGTCAACTTGAGCCATATCCTATGACAATATTAACGAAGTCTGGTTATATTTTCAATACTAACTAACCAATTAAAGTCAACGTTCAGAAACTATCTCTATGCTTGTATGTTGTCAGATTTTCGTTAAATGTATAGTTTTAAAGTTACAGTGCGTCAAAGATTTCCATACAAATCTTAAATTTATTCTAGCATCAAAACTGTATATTTTAACGAAAATCGGACAACATACAAGTATAGAGATTTGTTTCTAGATTGTTTCTGCAAAGTTTCATTGCCTTTAATTGGTTAGTATTTAAAATTTAACCAGACTTCGTTTGCATGCAGCGCGCTTTAGCGCGATCAGAATAAACTTCTCTTAAAGACTAGCCAGTTAGCAATGGTCAAATCGACACTGCCCAGACGGGGACGTTTTTTCCTTGCAACCCCCTTGAATAGATTAATAAGTAGGCACTATAAGAGTCGAAGGTAAAGTCTTATTTCATATTATGTTGAGGAACAATCTTGCATAATAACATCAATACGCAACTCACAGGAGTAACTAAACACTAAGCCCTTATTAATAAACGTCGTACAATATCCTTGATACAACACCAGCAAAATGTTAAATTTCATGCCGCATCCAACAGCAATTTTTCTCTCATTCATGAGATGCAAACCTACCTGTTCCAAGTTACACTACCAGCGATTAGTAAATAAATAACAAATTAAATTCCAGTAAAGATTAGTGGCCGAGTCAGTGTTCGGTCATAAATAAATCAAGTCGAGCCGAGCGGCGACCGCGGTAAATTATGACTCAAATAATATTATGCTAAAGGTATGCTTCGTAGTGTAGTCGCCACTTTTAATGGACTGATCTTGCTTATGGAAGTGTTTTTGACGGTGTTATAATTACCTTTTTAGTCTTATTATTGCTTACGTAAGTTTCATAGCGCAACGAAATCTGTTCAGTGTAGTTAATAAGCATGTAGATTAAATTTAAATTTGACTAACAATCCAAAACGAACTTTATAATAGCTCTCGTGAACAATACAAACCTAGACACCTATAACAGATGTAGAATACAATAAATCTAATAATGAACAGCTATGCTCAGATCTACGCTGATAAGCCAGTAAGAATTTTAGAGTAGACCCCGCCTGATACTCGTCTCGGCCAGTCATACATTTAAATATGCAGAAAGGGTACACAAAAATAAACCTTTATCCTCCGTTCACAAATAAAATAAAGTTTTGTAAAGGGATTAGTGAAACCGGGCCGCGGTTGGCTGGAACCCGAATCGTTGCAATGGCGGCGATGAGTTTGCAGAATCTCCTTGCTAAACTCGACCCAGACTTATAACTATATGCATATAACTATAGGTATATTCGTTCATCGCCATAATAGGCTGCACAAGTGTGTGTAAGTTTATAATGTTGGAAGGAATTATGTAAATTGCCGTAGTTTACATTCAGATGGATAATTAGGTAGTACGTGTTAATAATTTAAATCAATTGTTGCATCTGCTGTAAACCTCTACGGAGTCCCTACCCACCATACTCCTTCGGTAATGTTAGGTTGATGGTAATCATTTAAGTATCATCAACCGTTATAAAATTAAATTATGAATAATCAAAATGATTTTTTTTAAACAATATAGAAAAAGTTGAGATACAGTTGCAACAGGGAAACACTGACTTTTATTTAATATTTTTACAATATGCGTAATAGACACAGATCTTACATTTGACATTAGGAACATAATTAATATGGCGCAGTAACTCTTTAATTATTATTACCTACCTATACAGGGTGAAATTGATATCATTTGCATCCATTTAAACTAAGAGTCTATCAACTTTTACTATGGGAGCAAACCGATAGGAGCAAAAAAAAATCTGCTGTTGCACACATTTGAGTTGAGTAGGTATTACATTTTAGTATGTTTTTTGCTCTGATTATTTGCTCCCATAGTTAGGAATGTTGGAATCATGTGACACATACATGTAAAAGTTGTTCAGTTTGATAAGTAGACTCTTAGTTTAAGAGGATGCTAATGATATTAATTTTGCCGTGTATAAAATACAAAATGTTGTGCTTTATTTTGTATTGCTGTTTTATTCGCACTTTGCATAAGCATATGCTCACGACTATATTCCCGAGGGGGTAGTCAGAGATATTCTGAAACCTCAGAACATCCACGTTTCACCAGTAGTACCGAAACTCTGTCCAGTGTGACGGGGGGTGAGCCCGTCGCCACTTATAATTAATATCGTATTCGCACTTTGTCTCATCTAAAATAAGCCTTGCACATAATGAAATGTAGGTATTATACTAGTATATTAATGTGTATGATTTATATAGTGACGATAGGCTCACTGCCTGTCACTCAGGCGTCCTATTTTTGAATTACACACATTCTAATTCGTATACGAAATTTTCAATAAACGTATGGAGTTTATGCATTATTCGTATACGAATCAGGATGTGTGAGTTTTATAAATAGCACTCCAGGACTAACTTTGGACATTAGTAGCGAAATATGGGATATTCTGACTATCATATATTTATTATATTTCAATATCTCTGACTGGTTTTCGGGGAGCATAGTTAGTACTACCTATATACATAATTATTTCTTCTTCATTCTTAAGATAGTTCACATTTGACCCTCAATCAGCCAGAAATCCGTTAAAGACACAATATGAACATGGAAATGCTTGTAGATTTAATAAACAAATGCATTTTTAAATTTCAACACGCACACTTATAAAATAAGCATGTAAACAAAGTGCAAACTAAAAGTATAGTCCGCATAGACATCGTGGATTCCACTAAACCCCAGTCCCAAGAGATGTTACAACTTCAATTATTGATGGCAACTTTTAGCCTCTATAAAATATAGGGGAAGATACCACCATTTTTCATCTGGTTTAGCTTTAAATAACCTTGTACTTCTGCATATCGGAGGGTTTTATTTTAAATCGGTTGGGTAATAAAAATAAAATATAGTCCTATTAACTGTAAATTAGGAGCTACTTTGCATGCGAATTATTATGGTTGGGTAATTATATAGGTATGATTTTATTTATTATGAAGCTGTTTTGCATTCGAATTCTTCTACAAGTTAGGTTAGGTACCTAATCGATTGTTAAGAGGTACATAAATCAACAAAAAGGAATAAAAATAAAAAAATTAAAATTAATAGCTCTATGAATTTGAAAAATTACAAGTTTGTCTTTTTAAATGTACTATTGTCAGTACCTATGGGCGAGAAAAGAGAAAGAAAAAAGTTAATCATGGTTCTAGACTTGGTTTTAGATTAGAACCATCATTATCTTTTTCGTTTCTCTAGCAAAACTGATTTTCTAAGTAAATCTTAGATTTGTGTGGCTAGTTTTTGGTCAGATGACATGGTAGTGACAAAATCCTTTTGCTCCAAAATTAAAAAAAAAACATGAGATTTTGGGATCATGTGAAACATACAAAAATGCAATCTTTTAAAACACTGTCGTAATAATAGCCTCCTTCTTTTTTGAAGTCTGTTAAAAACAGATCAGTTGGTCGACATTTTGAAATGAAATGCTACTTACTCGCAACATATTTTAAATAGAAAATTGTTCATTCATAATTCGTTCGCCATAAAGCAACTAGAATAAACTACTTAATTCACCAGTAATATACATTTTACTAAAATAAGCATGAATTAAGCGTGTTCAAATTGTTGATGTTCTTTAGCACCTTTCTAGTGTTTTTGTAAAGCAATCATCAGATCGCCCTTTGCCACAATGACTGCAATTATAGTCATTATTGCGTTTAATTACGAATAACTACTAAGTCCACATAAACCGTTTTTCCAATGTTTCATTAAACTGTTATAATGTAGGTTAACTTACCGGTTGAGACGATGTTATTATATTAAACACTCCTGCAAAACAGTTTTGCTATAATAAGGAAATCTGTAATTGACTTCTTAAGAGGATATAATTCCCGCGAGCCCGTTGTATAAAAATAACTTTAATTCTATTCTATATTGCTAATAATTAAATTCAATGAAAATTACGATTCATTTAAGAAAATACAATCAAACTTCGTTTGTATGGAGCGCGCTGGCGGAAACAGCTTATACGTATACTTCTGATTCTTGGATTATGTTATTATTGATTTCGTTAACTTTATTACAGATTACTATTACCTACTATTGAAAAATCATTAAATTTTAGTAATAATTCTATTGTTCATACCTTAGTCTTCCTCTTATCGAGTCGATCGTATGTATACTCTATTCAAAATAGCATCGAAATTTTAAGGCTATTTTGCATTACAGAAACAGAGATTTGAAACACTTCCTCTTACTTATTCTTAGAACAGCTTTAGTAACGTCCAAGATATGTCGGATAGTATATGTATCCAATAAATTAATTACATTTGATAATCAGAATTGGCCAGAAAGTTATATAGGAATCGGAAAATCTCGTCGTCCCTATTTGGAAGGAAGATCATGGGTAGTTTTCTGACCGCTAAGTAAACGTAGTTCAACATGCTGCGATAGATGGCGTTGACGTGACTTGGCGCCGAAAACGGAAATTTTGGCTAAAAAGTAAACAAAAAAAAAGCATGCCGCACCGGAGCGCTACTCGAATTTATGTAAATGTAAAATTATATGTTACTGTATGATAATACTGTGATGAGTTAAATAAATTTTGTAAAAAATTGCAACCAAAGGGCCCCACCCTCGTCTTCCTTGTCTACACAGGGGGCCTAGTATGCCACCCCCGAGAAAACGACGAAAATCGAAACGTGCATCTGCCTTTGTCGCATGACGGTTTTCTTGTTGTGCCGATTTGTCGTGCATTGCTAGCCTTACAGGCTTCACTCTTTCAAAGCACCACATTCTTCTTAAAAACTTCTTACATTCCAAGATATAGATTATGATAATCAATATCCGTTACAAAACACTGTTTTAAATTCAATTCAATTACCCATGTCGCCTTACAGACTATGATTAAAGTCCGTTTTCTTAAGAAATCTCGCAAAACAAGCTATTTTCGTACTTACGACGTAGGAATAAATGTTCTGTTAATGTACTTTGGAATGGACTGTATGATTATAGTGCCCCATAAGGGCCCTACTGATGCTCACGCGCACATGGTGTTCGCAAGATTGCACGGTTTAAATTAGCATAGGCATCTTGGATCGTTACTCAAGTAGACAGGCATTGTATTTACATTTTGATATTGAGTTAGTCTTAAACAATATTCATTACCAAATTGACCTCAAGTTATAGTGCTCAGAAATACTTTGGGTCATCTTTAGACGCTTTATTATTAAAATGTAAAAAAGTTCTTAATTTTTGCTAGCTAGGTATCGTTTTAAAAAATTTCACAGTCTGGTTACGAAAAACGTTTCGTTACATAATGAAAGAGTTTTATTTAATTCGACTAAAATATATTGAGGCCACTATTAAAGGAAAAGGTTGATGTTGGATCGTATCAAGAACTCTAGAGACTAGCGGGAAAGAGAATGGGTTGGCGAATACTCAACCGACAAAAGCACAGCTTTTAAATAAAGTTACGCTATTTAAGAAGTAGGTAATTCACCAAAAAAATGTTGTTTGTTTCTTCTTTTATATGTATTTATAAAATGATGGTGTCTTTTATAGACTTAATATCAACACAGACCAGGATGCCTCCACAAAAAAACTCAGCTACATTTCTAAATCAAGTTAACTTCACGCACAATACTCATACTATTGTTATAAAATAAAATGAAGTCAACGTCTTCATCTCTTTCTCGCGACAAAAAACAATTTAATACAGTTATTGCTGTCAAATGTGATATAATGGTAACACTACAATTGTTTTCGAGTCCATAAATATCTTTTTACAAAAGATTCGCGGTTTCCTTAAAAGCTAAACGGGCTGATAAACATTTTTTTTTCGGCCATCTCGATCCGACTTTCCTGCGGCGGTACCATGCCTATAAATATTAATACAATCAAATGTTTTGACGTGGCCCTTTTTTAAGCTTTTATCTTGTACCTCTGCTTATTTTTTGTTTGGTTCGATTTCGTTTTTATTTCGTGTTAATTTGGACAGCGAATTCGGTCTTTTAACAGATCGTAAAGTATAGTGGAGTGAGGCATAGGCGCCAGGTGCCTTAAGCTATATTGTAGGGCAAAATTTTAGGAAAAAACATTACAAAGTAAAAATTGTATGGGAACACAATGAACAACATTTAAAAGAGAAAAACATTACCTAAGAGTAGTTACCAATACTGAAATCTAAAGTGGAAGGAAACTGAGTGGTCATTTCTTTGTAGGAATAGGAAAATCACAGAACTTCATCAAACCAATGTAAATTTTCAAATCATTAACTATAATAACATTATGCCTATAAGAACTTACACTAGATAAAAAGTGATAATTTTAATTTAACCACATAAATGTGTTTTATAGCCAATATCAATTTAAAAATGCGTAAATTAGCATAACTAAGATCACTCGCACTCTATCATTAATTCTTAAATAAAAACATAAATCTCTACGGCGACTCTAAAGACTCAAGAACAAACACCCACAATTTTTTTTTTATTGAACTCAGGACTTTAAACTATAATACAAAGGAATAAGGTTTAAATGAGCAGTCTTTTTCTCTTACATCGGTTTCGACAAGATCTGATCAAAGTATCTAAAATGGTCACAGATAGTGGGTTAACCACTTTAAATTGTCATCTGAGTGATTTATTTCTGTATCTTTCGCGGTCAACACATTTTTGTGTTCCTAACTTTCGATCTTGGTTGTTTCAAATTTCTTTTGATACTGGTTGGTATATTTTTAAAAAGATTTTTCAGACCGCGAGATTTAAAGTTTAATTTTTACACAAAAAACTTGATTATTGTCAGATCTATAGCTAAATATGATGGTCATGTATACGTTTAGGAAAGGGTAAAAATATTGTTTTTCTATCATTCTGCTATTTACATTAACTTATGATCATGATCAGGACAAGTGATTGTCATGCGATAGTTTATACTGACACGAAAGAAGAAAACGACTATAATCCCTTTCCGGGTAGTCAGAAACATTGCTATAACATTATTTTTTAGGGTTCCGTTGTCAAACAAGGAACCCTGCTACTTTCGTCCTTTCTGTCTGTACCCCGCCTCATTGACTCGAACATTTTTGCACCTGTTGAATCGAAATTTGGCATGAAGACAGATAATAGTAACACAAAAACAGAAATATAATAGTTATAAAGAAAAACAAAATTCGGCCTCCCTTCCATACACAGAAAGAGGGGTTGGGAAAAATTAGTTTTTAAAATAAATCGAGTGAGGTATCTTTGGATAGGTCTTGTCCAATGGATTTTCTTTTAGGTAAGAGAATCGAAATTACTAATATTTTTATATCCTACTTATGCAGGCTACGGAACCCTATCATGGGCGAGTCCGACACGCTCTTAGCCGATTTTTAAAGCTTGCAATTGTACATAGCAACTTACTTTTAGCATGTTCTAAGGATGGCATGACGTGTAGCTATGTACTACTTTTAAACAAAATGTTCCTTTTTTGTCATTTTATGGGATCTCTAGACATTTATTATTATTAAATGCAATGCAGAAACTATGCAAGAGCACTTGCATGCGAATAGTTAGAACCCTGTAATTCCATTCTGGAATACAGCCGTGCATTCGTGCATTAATGTATGTTATGCTTATTCCTTCAATTTTTTTCCAATAATGACACCATTTTAGCATCGCATTAGCAACGCACCAACCGTTTTGCCCAGCCAGAGGCGTATCCAGTCAAACGGTCGTAAACTATAATCATTTGCGGACTCCATAAATAATTGCGTTTTCTTCCTTTCACGAACAAAGTCCCTTAGATCAAACCATATTAACCTTTATGACGTAGTGATTAAAAGTTCTGCCGTGGAGATTTAGAGTGGAATAGTCCGGTCCAGGTTTTTGTCGGCCGCGATGCGCTGGCGCAGGTAATATAGTCATAAATTTCCATAACCGCCACTCGATCTTATCAAACATGATTTTAATTTGATTTTGGAGCCACACGTGTTGAGGTCGTTTCGTCTGCGAGTTATGGTTGTAGGTATTATGCTAAAGTAACTACTGGCTTATTCAGTAACATATAATTTAAAACTTACGAGAAAACGAACACAGCATGTATGGTTAACGTAAAATAGGGCTTTCAAAAACTTTACATTTTATTGTTATTATAGTATTGGCAAATAACAATGTTAATTAATGTTATTAAATAAGTAATATAAAGTAGTTTCAAATTCTTCTTTCCAAATTATGCAACAAAAACTATCAAAAAAGTACGAGTATAAAGCGTTGTTCTTTTGCACCCTTTTACTTCCTTCTTCACTACCTATTTCGCCTCCCTGAGTGACGAAACCTGGAGTTCGTCTGATGCACCCTGGATTCGATACGATCATTGCAGACTTGCTAATCTTTCCATTATTTTATGAGTAATTTTCATGCGATATGGCTCATGCTGAGACGAAAGCCTATTTCGCCTTAATTATAAATTATGTATAGGAAAACCATTGATCAAGAAATTTCCTGGTAGCACAGACAGTATGCTAATGTGCTAGGTAAACTATAAAATAAATTACTAACTTATCAATATCAGTTCTCACCGATCCCAGCTACCCAATCCGCCGCGTAGCCCCAGCAACGTGCTATGCCGAGGTCCGTACCCCCCTGGGGTGCCCCTAGGTCGGTTGCTTAAGTTCATTCTATTGGCTCGGTGACCCTTCTGGTCCCTCCAATAGTCCGCAGTAAAAAGCAGTAAATGCTCCCTGAGCAAAGCTGTATAAGTCATTCCAAAAAATAATAATAATAATAATAATCAGACCCGACCTACTTCCCACACAAAGAGATATAACAAACTATTGTTTTCAATCGTAATCATTAATAGCAAAATATTGACTTCTAATCACACGGTTCAAACTAAACTGGTCACGCCTCTAAACGTATCAAAGTATACCCGACACCCGATATGTCATTAAATACCATAACGAGTCATATAAAACTCAGGTCGTCTGTTACACCATACTGTAATCGATTTTAAATGATCGATTGTATTTGTAAAGCTATTTGTGTAAAGCATTGTCTTGATTTAAATAGTTCACATAGTGAGGTTATTTGTCAGTTGTAAGCTTGTAAGTAGGATATCCGGGATTTTATACGTCGTCAGTTCAGCTCAGAGGTAAAAATCCTCAAAACAAAATAGATTCATGAACAGATAAAATTACATTGAAAAAAATATACTTTGTGTTATATGGTACTAGCAATAGACGTACCTAATTTTTATGTTAAGGTACTAGTATTTATTCTGTGATAATGATAAGGTATCCAAAACTATTTCGTTTTATTGACATATTATGTGATAGTTTGGTTTTTTTTTCTGTAATTGTGTTCAATTATTCGTTATTATTATTATTATTTTGAAATTCATTCTTTTCAGTTTGAAAAGTATCTTGATGACTCTATAAACGTCAAAAAATGGGCATGCATAGAGTTCTTGTAGTAACTATTATCTAATAGTTGGTTGGTGGGTTCTACTTTGTCGATATTCTCATAACATGTAACAGACGGTCAATCAAAACACCAAAAACTGACCGCACGCTTACGAAACCACGATTTACAACTTCTATTATCTGATATCAGACTTTAATCCATTTATCACAGCTTTTGTTTACGATCCTCGCGTATCATCGACTATTAATTACAATGCGTTCTTCACTTCGAACTTTGACGTTCTTGCTGTGTGACAGACCAGAGATAAGAATTTTAATGTTACTCGATACCAGCCAGTACTCCAATTGTTACTAATCGTCAAAGAAAAATAAGACTTATGTACGAGTCTTTAAAAGATACTTTAGGTTTTTAAGCAATTGAAAAGTGTGATATTTAAATTTGAACCCAAAAGCTGGGTAGTTGAGTAGAATATTTATTGGGAGGAAAATAATCCGAACACTTTTGAAGCGAAACTGAGTTTAGAATTTTGATGGATGTGGTTATAATTGTTTCTGTATCGATTATGCCATTGATAAATATTTCGACTATTGCTCATTTTATTAATGATGTGGAAACGGAAGAGCTTTCTGTGCGATGCCCTAACGACAGGGTAATGTCACAATTAATTTTGGTGCTGTCAAAACATCTGTCCGCGGCTGCAATGTCTATTCATTTGTGATGTAATTAAATTTATTAATAACGTCGAGACAATAATTATGCAGTTACGTTGTGTCTGTGTTGATATGAAATTAGCTTGATTTGTTTTAGGCTATCGAAATTATTACTTTAATTAACTTTCAGCTTAGCATTGTCGTTGCACTATCGTGGTAAAAATATGCAATTAATAATTTAAATATCGTCGAATTTTACAGGAGGCACAAAAAACTTCACCATGAACAATGGCAGCCCAGAGTTATATGGTTTTCTATTTATCATTTTAAATTGTAACGGTTTTTAAAAGGATTTAAGAGTTGTGCCATGGATGCATTCAGAAATTAGTAATAAAATTGTATAAAATGTAATTTGAAAAATAAAATGGAGTTACGAGGTTTTACACTTTAGCCAACAATATGCAGTAAACATTTTTTTTCTTAAAGAGGTATATCGAAGAACAAAAAATTTTGTCAAATTGAATTTAATTAATTGAATTGGATTGCCCTGTAAAATATGAAAATTCCAATTCAATTAAGGTTCTATTTATAATTATGTATTTCTACTTAAGGCTTTCTCACTGTTAAGTCCATAGAATATATTTATTGTTCTTATAGTATAGTAGCATTCTACTCCAATGACAAGAGAGTTAGCTCTACAATTCATTATTATGTTATGGCTTTTAATCCCTTATATCACCGTTGTTGCTCCCAGTCAATTTATAAAGTTAAGGAAAATCAATATAACCCCTAGTTCAATTTTCACTAAAATTAACGGCACCGTATAAACCAGCGAAGCAACGAACCGAAACGGAATTTAAATAGTCTAAAGACGCCTTTAGGGTTCTTCCTATCTACCTCAATACTACTAAATACTATGAAGATCGAACTATGGCTAGAATTTTAATCATGGTCGTCAGCGTGCATTATGCGCTCCATGCCAAGAGCTCTAACTCCAGGCCTCCTTACACGTATAAAGTGTTATTAGTTAGGTATTACTCAATTTTAATATCTACTTTTTGCCACTTGTTCCCTAAAAATTTTTTTATTAATGATCGAAGTTTTGCTTATCATTTTGTATAACAGGTGCAAGAAGAGTTATCTAAATGAAATCACAAAAACCTTTAAAAATAAGTAAAGTAGAGTCTACTAAGTCAAGAAGAGAAAAATTGACATTAAGAGATTTAATGGAGGATTAACTTTAATGACCGTTTCTGCAACTGAGTGTCAGTCATCCTAATTTTCAACCGGGATGAATTTACTTTTAAATAGTCTTACATTATGGCTTTACTAGAAGACAAAGCAGGAATATGCCGACTTTACCTATAGGAGCGAAACTTCGAAGTTCGAACAGCTGGAATCTACTGTCGATTTACAAATTGATGTATGTTTAGGTCGCTGGACATTGCGAATTAGTTCCTTTAAACTTTGTTTAAAGTCCATATTTCATTGATACTCCAAACTGAATAACTACTTAGAAAATTATATCGATGGACATCGCGAATTTGTTCCTACAGTGACCATATTTAATGTCACTGTTCTATTGATACTCTGGGATTGTATAAAATCGTACGAGCTTTTGAAAATAAAAATCTGAAATAGAAAAATGGAAGGAGTAAGTAACTAATATAATACAAAAAGGAGTCGGAGGTCGTGGGTTCGATTCCCACGGGGGACACCTAGTGATATGTCACTTTGTCCGTTTTTCCCCAGTTGGTTAGGACATTACAGGCTGAATCACCTGATTGTCTGAAATGAAATAAATGATTTCTATTTGTATTTGAAATATACCGTTAAGCCGTTGGTCTCTGGTGGTACATAAAACCACGTCAGAGGCCGTAAAGCGGTCTGAAAAAACTCTGACACCAGGGTTTGCTTCTTCTTATGGTGTGAGCAAGGGTTTGCTACCCACACGATAAGAAAAAGGGTTGTTTTTGGATCTCTGGCAAAATTTTAAAGGCTAGATCAGATTACGAAATTGAACAACATTGACCATAGGAACCAAATCTAAAGGGGAAAAACAAAATCTTTAAACTTTCAATACCTTTTTACGTTGGAATTGAAAAGAAAGAAATCTAAAACCTTGAGTTGCCTTTGGACTATTATTAGTCTTCGAGTTGTTTGCAGCTTGCACCGTGGGGAAAGTATTAAAAATTAACTCCTCCGTTAGTCTAGCGTTCAAGCGGCACACTGACCTTTATTCAATACACAACTTGTTGTATTACTTCAAGGTTTAATTTTCTACAAAGCAGTTATGGATTTGATAGATTTAAGTGAAAGGAAGGGATTGTTAGAAAATGCTTAACCTATTACGTGGGATAATCGGGCTGCTTTCAATTTGAAGAGTTTAAAATAGGAGATCAAATTCAATTTCATGAAAGTTATATTTCTTAAATTGTTTATAGCCGTGTGGTTCCGGGTTGGAATGGACCATCTCTTTTCTTTTCATGGGTGTCGTACGAGGCGACTATGGGATAAGGTTTATTTTTATGAAGTCATCACTACTTGTCAACGTCATTGCATCTAAAAACCTCCAATTTGCTGAAAAGTGAGCCTTAGCCTTAAATGATATTAGGTAGTTGAAGCAAGGTTTCTAACCACCTTGTTAGAGATTATGGTCGTGAGTTTATGAATGATTTCAAATTTTTTCATGATTTAAAATAAACTCGTTTTCGTGAAAACTCCCCAGCGCGTGTGAGTATCCACCTGCTGTATCCAAATATAAGTGAGCATATGTTATGCTAGTTTTCGTGATTTTTTTTCATCAATCTACACGTGATATAGTGACCTATCGATAAGAAGTTGTTATAGTCACCATGCAAACTAGGTCTTGTTCTATTAAAATAACAGGTACCTACAGCTGTACAGTTAGTAATACCCAAGTAATTATACCAAATTAGTTAGTAAACTAGTCTCGCGTAATGAAAGTACAGTCAAACCTGTGATCTGTAGTTTAGAGGGCGGATTCCTGTTGAGATTTCTGTTAAATTATTTCTACTTACAGACGAAGAATCATACAATTATTAAATCCTGAGTAAGAACACAAATGGTTCCAATTATTTATTATCATTGTTAGAATTAAGAAGAACGCCTTGTGACCGTTGAAATTGCTTTCATTAGAAAAGACCTACCATAAAATTTGGTAAAGACATTTCACCTATCAACTTTATTAGAACAAAGATAAAGGGTACAAATTTTAATTCTTACGTTAAGATAAGTAAAGTATCCGTTTTCAACCTTGCTCACAAATGACTGTTGAGTAATTACTCAGCTACGGATCTTGCAATTACTGTGTGAATGTAATTGATGGCATACTACCTCACAAACGCTCTTTATATGTCATTTGAGACTATAGTAATACCCTAGTGCTTGCATGGAGTATCATGATGCCATTTTGCAGACCATACGTTCATAGTAGGTCTTACCTATATTAGGTAAGGTATTGACGCGAATAGTATCAAACTAGATGCTAAGCCAAATGATATAAATTCGGCTTGTTTCGAGGATTCTATAAGGACTGGCATGAACAAAAGGCATAATGACGTCATACTTTTAGTAACGTTGTAATCGACATTAATAAACATGGTTTTCACGTACATGATTAATATTTACCTATTGATTTTCATTCATCTAAATACTGGATGATTTTGTAAATACTTTCCATATTTTCAGAGTTGGTTCAGACCATTAAACTGAACAACTTTTCCTAAAGAAGCAAAACTGAAATCTTAAAATAAAAGTCTGCTGTTCCCTTAGCTGTTCCATACCAACTGCAATTTAAATGTCTGCAGCAACCGGTTTTTTTACTATTTCAGGTTTGATCCCATACTAAAAGTTGTTCTGTTTGATGGTCTGAACAATCCCTGATAATTTGGAAAGTGTATAAAATGTCATCCAAAACTGAAATTAATTTAAATATCGATACAAAATGTGGAACTAATGTAAGCCTTGGTTTAGACTGACTGTAAATCGCTGGACCTTATGAAAAAAAAAAATTATTTCGGGGCAGTAAAATCAGCTGATTCGCCAGTGACGTAGGCGCTCGCAATAAGCTATTGATCAGACGTTGTTCAAGAATTAATGAAGTGGCCACGTCGACCCCTGTCACATGTCGAGGCCTGTCCTGAACTCCTGACTCGGACGTGCCGGCCTGAAGGAATGTCTATACAAAACGTGTTCACTTTTATAATAGTTCTGTTTTGTTATTTTATACGGTTAAAAGTTAAGTCACATCCTACTGATGATGAATATTGTCTAAGTCTAAAAATTGTCACTGTATCGACCCACGTAAAGTTTATAAAGAATATCAGTAAAAAAAAATGTTACCTCTTAAGTTATAGAATCAAATACGACCTTATAAAGTAGGTCGAACTATATCAAAAGAGCCTCTTTATTTATACTTTATACTATCAAAACAGGATCAATCGAGTCGCCAAAGTCGAGGGAACAACATTTTCTTAAAAAAACAATTTGGTAGATGCTCACATGTCTTTAAGATTATGATAGGTTTAAGCTTTTAAACAAATTAACAATTTGATTAGATCGTTAATTATAAACTAAGTGTTTTAATAATTGTAATGCCTCTTTTACAATAGAACATTGCTATAACTTCAACAGTTTAGAATACAGATCTACCCCAATACGAACCCCACAGGGTGAACCGCGTCCGTCGAGGAAACAAACCGACATTTATTAATGGTTATATGAAAAAAATATTACTGCGTTTTCGTTTCCCCGGCTTTTAAAGCGCAATAAACAGTGTGCAATTAAAACGCCAATACCAGATTGATGGTTTGATTAATCGAAAGAAGACGATGTTTCCGATTGATGTTTGATACTGTAGAATTATTTTTGTTAAATGTAAATTTTGAAATACTACCTACTATTTTCATGACAGTCTATACCACAGACTACAAGTTACTTCATAACAGATACATTACTCCCTTAGAAAAAGATAAATTCTCACGTTTTAATTACCTACTGCCAGACGGTACGCGCTAAAATGTACCTAGTAGAGCTTGCCACAGCGGTGTTATTACTTCATACAGTGCGCGACGTATGTGACGTCTGTCTGGAGCGAGTGACAGAAATCAAGCAACCGCTTCGCTTACGATGCACCAACGTGTAGGTACTTATCTCAGTACCTACGCTACGGCAGAGTGACATAGGCCTGTCTATACTCGATAGTGGGCAAGTCTTTACAGTCGAATCGAATCCAAAGTGCCGCGCAGCACAGCACTAACCCAATATAACTAAGGACCAGCCTTGCGGTAGCATTTCCCCCCCTGCCACGTTACAAGATCAATTGATCATGTGCATATGCATACAATTTTATACCTTATCACTGAACGAGACTGCCTATAATTGCGGAGCAAAATTTTAAAACTAGTCTCGTTTGGGGTTCACACGTGACTATTTTTACAATCAATATTAGACTCTAAAGTAATGGAATAAAATCCAAAGTTGCGGATTTCTTGCTAACTAGTCCCCCGTAAAAAGTGTCAGAAAAGTGTGTTAGTAGAATTACACGCGTAACTCGTCCATAGTTATAGTGTCTAAGCACCAACCTCAAAAGGTTAAATTGATCTTAATATACAGAGTGTAAGGAAAGGTATAATTAACCTTTAAACCACATACACTACCCATCAGTTTGATGGGTAGAGTTTAAAGGAAAATGATACTTTTCCTTACACCCTGTATAAACATAACATGTGATACTTGAGCTAGTGACTATTATGATCAAAATCAAGGTAAACACTATGTGTGTTAATGCAGTACGTCTAATAAACTGATATAAAATTATTAACAAATACGGATTGATACAAAACGGTTATTAAATATACTATAAAACTATGGTAGAATAGAAACCATTTAAACTAGAGGTTTAATTAAAAGATATCAGGCTCTCACAAAGCTCAGATACCTACTATAGGAAATATTATGCAGTTGTAAACTAGTAACGCAATCGGGTGCTATCAGATAGATTTATGGATCAATGCATAGCGAATGGCGAACCAATTAAAATGGCGGCGATGGGTTGTCATTCTGTAATTGGTTAATTATTATCAGAGAGACTGGGCGTGGCCGAAGCACGTGCAGTGTACCTAGGTTATAATATCAAGACTTCTATAGACCTTTAGATTATGCAGATAGAGTGCATAATCGAGGTAGATAGTGTAGTACGGGAGTGTGCGTGCGTTGTATAGTTCCTTAAGACCTGAGTTGTATTTAAAATATACTGAATACGTATACATATACATTGTTGAATTCTATAGAACATTGTTACGAATCGTGATTATGATATTTTACTTAGTCACGGAAATACACATACCTACTTATAAATATTTATACTTATATTTTTGCATTAAAGCCCTCAATTCGGCCATGTCATATAAAATAAACCTTACCTAATATTGTTTCGAATTAAAGCTTTTTATACGTCCAACCCTTTTCTGCAATCTTAGGAAACAGGCAAGTGGAAGAAAACTGTCAATGATCCACAAAGAAAAAATATCAAAGTCTGATTTTAACAATATTTACATAAATCATGGAATAGAAGTATCGTGCACTTATAGGAAGATTGGGTCTCATGATGATGTAGTCACATTGCAAAAAGCATAGCATAGCATAATTATGCTTACGACTGTATTCCCCAAGGGATAGTCAGAGATATTCTGAAAACTCAGAATATCCACGTTTGACTAGTAGTACCGAAACTCTGTCCAAT
Organism: Agonopterix alstromeriana; assembly: GCA_963924505.1. Lineage (NCBI taxonomy): Eukaryota > Metazoa > Arthropoda > Insecta > Lepidoptera > Depressariidae > Agonopterix > Agonopterix alstromeriana. Next base: position 6,699,957 of record OZ004671.1, on the reverse strand, counting down.
GTGAAGCAACAAATAGGAATTTAATTAATAATAACCCTTTGTCTACAAACCTACGTTCCCCAACAGACCACATGTCACAGGTCACATTTCAATGATGATGGTGAGAGGAAGCTGGCCATAGGTATTGGCCAACTCCCGCGAACCCTGGAGACTGGTGAGGGTAAACCGATAGACCCTTAGTAGGCTTTCAACTTTAGCTTAACGAATACGGCAATATACGGTACTTATAAGATGAATTCCCTCTAAAACGGTCTCCCACTGAAGATACATACACACATTAACTCACGATCTTAATTCCTTTCGTAGTTCTCAGAAACATTGCTACAACTACCAGCTTTCTGTTTAAGAATGTAGTTATAGCAATTCTCACATTTAGTAATTTTCGGGATGGAATAACGTGTCAAGTGGTAAGAGGTGGCTAGCCTTTCGCCCACATAAACACTGCACAAGAAACCTTTAATCGCTAAGTCATCTCATGCGACACCCACGGAAAGAATTGGGGTGGTCCATTCTAAGCTGGAACCACAAGGCTCAAAGACGTGCATTTCTTAAATTCGATTATTGTTTCGAACAATGAAGCTCCACTGAACCACTAGAACTTGGTAATTTTTTAAACAAAAGTAGAAAAATATAAAAGTACCTATCGTCACTTCCGTGCCAAGCTATAACAGCTAACTTTAGTGTTATTTTTAAACACGTCATTAAAGTTATGATTAATGCTTTATAGCCGTAACTCAAGGGAATTCTAGGTGGCGATGTTAATGCTCATTCAATTCATAATTATGTGTTTTTTATACTAAAGAATGAAGATTCGTTTAAAGTAAAATTATACACCCTACTGTTCGATTCACGATGGGGATCCGAAGTGTGAATTTAAATTTTAATAGTAGAGGAACTGTGTACTAAATAATTACAAGATATGAAAGATATCTACTAATGGCGTAGTTAAGCAGCTATTAATGGCTTTCATATCAACAACTTTTGCTACCTGGATAGCCTACTCTAAATTCAGAGCCTGATTTGGTATTCTATCTTTGATCTCTACATTCCACAAACAGAGAGAGTGGATCAGGTACTAGAAGCCACTAGCAGAGCCCTATACTCTGAATTCATTCATTTTTACAACCAAAGATCGTTGTTTTTGTTCTGTGATCTACTTTGAACTTACAACCTTATGGACTCTACTCGTATCGTGATAATCAGGTGTGCAAAAATAAACTTAATCTATAATTTGTTTTTTCCGCCTCTTTCGCACTATTGTTTGTTCCATAAAAATTATCGCTACAGGGGTATGCTGAAGTCGTGAACAAGACCGAAATAGCTAAACATACAAATCTATCAATGTAACAGCGGATTTATCATTTGCAATTTTAGGTTTGCTCCCATAATAAAAGTTGTTCAGTTTAGTATGTAGAATCTTAGTTTAAATATAGGCCAACAACTTCAATTTTAACCTTATCATTCATAAACTTTACACTCTCTCTCTCATCTATCTTTCTCTCTCTCTCTCTCTACTCTTCACTTTCTCTTCTACTCTACTCTCATGTATAAAATATGTTAATAAAAAAAAGTGTCCCAAAAAGCACGCAAGCAAGTGTACTAAACATGTAACAGATCTTACTTCAAAGTAGCTACGAGTACATGTCAACACAAAGAAATTCGAATCAAAAATTGATCAAAAGCAACATAATTATAGATAGTCATAATCAATTTTTCAAACTAAAAGGTAGACGCACAGTGGTTTACTCACCGATTTAGCCAGTCAAAATATGTTAAAACAAAATCTGTTTAAGAACACGTCTAAATACTGACGGGTTAGAGATCAGTTTGTTTTGAAATGTCGTGAGCGATCTGAAGCCACTCGTTTCATGTCATGATGAATACGTTCAGTTTACTAAATATTTCATGAAATTACGTTACACTCAATAAATGTTACGAGAATAAATTTCATTCAAGAATTTTCTTGGATAGGTTGAGATTCTTTGAGTACCTAGTTGCAATTAACTTCAAGTGAACGTTTTGATAATTTGAAGAAAGATAAACGAAAGATATAGTAAATAAATCTTAGGAAACAAGACTAATTTTGTTTGGACTGCATCGTTTATGAAATTTGTTGTGATTGTAATCTGATTATGTGTCAATAAATAGAATATTAAATTTATGAATTCATCACAATAAACGTTAATATTTTCGTACAAATTCTACGGTTCAGCTGATAATTTGATACGGAGAACTTTTAAACATTTTCATGGTAAGGTTTGATATTCTGACGACCACACCAACTCATGTCGAAAAATGTTCTAGTCTTCCAATTCCACTCACACGCATACCTACCTCCATGCCACTGTCAAATCGAATGAAGAGAAGCGCGCGTGCGTCTGCGCATCCCTGTCACTTGCCGACTTCGCCGTCGAAGTACTCAGAACCACAGATTATTATAAATCCACGCACTCAGATGAAAATCCCACATAAAGACACTATGAATTAGAGTATATTATACTCTAATAGTCTTCAAAGTATTGGCAAATTAACTCCGATTTGATAGACAATATTTCCGTACATATCATCATCGCAGCCGATAGAGGTCCACTGCTGGATATAGGCATCTCCCAAGGATAACCACGACCGGTCCTGCACTGTCCTCATCCTACGGGTTCCCCCCACCTTCACCAAGTCGTCAGTCAGTACAGCTTCCATACTTATATGAAAACATATGCTCACTTTCGTCCTTAACAATAATGTCTCCTATAGACATAAGTCCACAAATCGCAACTACAGTTACGTCAGCAACAAAATCCAACCAGCACGAACTACATGTCTATTTTTTGCCTGAACGTGAAGTTAATATATTAAAACAATCCCTAAACATAAACCATCTCTTTCCCCGCAGTTGGCTCATCAGTCGACCAACAAATTAGTCGGTGTCACTACTATAATATACAATAAGGAGCTTACAGCACACTGTAGCCCACGAAACGTCGTATAAATCGCTCAACACACTCATCTAATGTTTTGTATGGAGATTTCTTTCGACGGAACCCGCACCGTGTAGTGGCCTTTATCTAGCCTTAGATTAAAGCTCAAAATTGATAAGAGTATTCAGTCTCTTTCTCACTGACGTAATCTTCATTCTTAATTAATCTTGACCTGCCTAATGCCCTGCGAGCTATGCTAATAATCGATTGTTAGATACTTGCTTCTAATCCCACACGGTTCATATCGAAATTGCTGAGTAGGTATTATGATATCACGATCTATTCCTGGCCCATTATATCGTACATTTACATCCGCGCCAACCTCGAGGTCTTTATACTGTACTATCTATGCGTACATAGTTACAAACTCTTTGTTTCGCACACAGACGTTTAGTAGTACTGAATTCAGTCATTATTCGCCAGTGTATTCATGAAATTCCTTAAAATGTTTCCTTTTTTTTCAACCCTGTTACGAATTCACCGCAAGTGGTCTATTTTAAAACAACGTGGTTTTATACTTGAACGTTACAACAAAGCTTGTCTTGCAGACTCAATAAATCACGAGTCTGTGCGAAAATTACCAAATGTTGCAAAACGTTTGCGTGCATAGCCCGCAAGGTCAACATGCATTCTTTGGAACAAACAATTATTTCCACGTTCGTCCTTTTGTGTTCCCAAAGAAAGTTTGAAAAGCCTTTCTTTACAGATGTCACGGTAATTAATGTGCTAATGTGTCACATTGAAAGTTACTATTATACTTTTACTCTCTTTTAAAGAGAGTGATGATGATATTGTTTCTTTGCAGAAGTTTTGAAGATGGTATAGGCCGGGGACCTACCGCGCAGGTAGAGTTTGTAATCGAGCGATTTGTCTTATTGTCGGAGATGTCGTTTGTTTGTGCGCAGTGACCGCGACAGTGCTCGAGATAAAAGTAATAAATTACTAAAACGGAAGGTGTTTGTAATGGTCGCCGCCAGAGGTGTGGTTCACTACATTAGGAGATGTGACTAATTCATCTAGAATATTTGACCATTTATGCACTTTAAAGTAATTTATAGGAAAAATTATTAACAGTTTCCATATGAGATTATACTTATACAAATGGACAATCTTAGAAATGTGGTACTTAATTTCAATGACGCAAAATCTAAAAATCCATGCTCGTTTAAATACAGAAACATTTAAAGAATTTGAAGAAAGAAAACGGAAATTATTTCCCACCACAGGTAAACGCCAACATGCCTTCTTAAATGCCAAGATTTAAATTCGTAGGTACCTATTGCCAAACCATTCGAGTTAAGTTATAAATAAAAGGCCAAAGACTCGTCCGGCCAGATTTATTATGAAATTAATATTCAATTAGCTTTCCGCACATGATGCCGTTGCGTTGGGCGTATGTATTATTAAAGTTAATTTATGGCATCATTTACTGGGCGATATTTTTAAAATTATTACCGGTCAGGCCACAGCGTCCGCGGTAATTGTGCGATCGGCTTAGGAAGCGATCGCTTAGATTTATCTTTCGTTTTCATTTTTAAATACACTTATAGATTTAACGATTTGGTCATACTTGCACTTTCGATCATGTTTCGAACTTATTGCTTTTGTTTAATTATTTTATCTGAAAAAAAGAAGAGAGCGTCCTAGAGTCACGTACTAAACCCCCGATACTTCTGGGCACCTTCTGTACAGGCTGTAACAAAACACCCTAGTAATACTTAAGGGGGTGCTTCAGACCATCAAACTGAACAACTTTCACTATGTAGCCAACATCGAACAAAAATTAAATAATTTGTTGTCCCATACATTTGAGTACTGCAGTCGAGCAGAAAGTTGTTCAGTTTGATGGTCTGAAGTACCCCCTTAAGTATAGTTAGGGTGTTTTGTTACACCCTGTATAATCAGCAAGCCTATACAAGGTGTTACAAAAGTAAAAATAAACATTTAAAACTTTTAAGGGAGTTGTTTAGACCATCAAACTGAACAATTTTCACTATTGGACCAACATAGAAATCGCGAAAAAAAATCAGCTGTCCCATACATTTAATTCGAGTAGATTCGTAGTTTAGTATGGAACATCCGATTTTTTATCGCGTTTTCGATATTTGTCCCATAGTGAAAGTGGTTCAGTTTGATGGTCTAAACCACACTCTTAAATGTTTATTTGTATTTTTGCAACACCTTGTAAATACTATAATGCTTTTTTTGCAAATACCTTTACCACGATATGGCAAGTCAAACTCAATAATATGCCATCACCTCGACAGAAAAATAATTAAATAAAAACATAGATAGAGACATCATGTTTTTTTGTGTGTACGTAATTCAGTGCTGAAATCTTTATGAATGATATTCAATAATTGATGTGATCATAAGGTGATCACTAGTTGCTATGAGAAGTTACATAATTTTGGGATTCATTCTAGTTATTTTAATGTTTATAGCCACTTTAATGTACCAACGTTATGATTATTTGTCTATTATTTTATATCCCTTAATAAATTATACAATAATATTTCGGAAGATTAAATATAACAAGCTATGCTACTTAATCATCAGGGAATAAAAATGTTACCTATTTACTGAAAACAATTTTATCTTCAATCTATAAAGCATCTTTGATCCCAACCAACAGGTGGTTTTCTTATTTCCAACAAACTTGCAATTTCCAAGATGCTGGGCCTATCTGAATTGTTATCTAAATACTTACCTAGATACTCATTTTTATTTAACTCTTAGCTACGCTATAAATCAATAATAATCACATTATTATTTCCCCATTCCAAGATTTTACTCTTACTTCCTACAGTTTGTAAGCGTAGTTACCGGTTTGACGTGTTATGCTACTGCTGCTTTTTATCAAACAAAATTAAGCTTTATTGCTAAGTCATTAAAGTTTTAAATCACCTCACAAATTCACAGCAAGTAGAGTAGAAATACCACCATAAGAGCAGGCATTAAAGGACATATTTGCTTGTGAAACAGCTGAGCCCGTACGGAGATAGATACACGATTAGTCTTCTAGATAAGTGATCTTAACTTAAATATAATCGAAGTATTATCGTACAGTTACAAATGTTACTCTGTTTAAACAGTTGACAAACTGTCAAGAGCTATTTGAATCAGCAGATTAGCATGGCCATTTGCAAATAGATAATTATTTGTCAATAAAACCGTTGCAAGATGACTGAGAAAATAGCTGCGATATGCCATGACCATAACGTCCTCAATTGATTTTATCTTTATTAAAACTGGTTAAAGCACATTTTAGATTGGTGTTTCTAGACGGATTAGCTGCCTAGAAATCAACTCTGTGCGGAATATTAAATCAAAATAATGATTGTGTAAACACAAGTTGTAAAGGTCTACTATAAATAATTAAAGCCTACATTTAATAGTCTCTACACCCATGTAACAATCGTGATTACCTTATAGTGTTGATAAGGTACCTAGTTTTAATGGTTTATTATGGTCCATGAGTTATAAGGCTTATTTCATAACATACTCAATATCTGAGTACCTACCGTGACATTTATTGATTCCTCGATTTTATACGTTACATTTATTAGGGGCTTCAGAACATCAAACTGAATAGCTTTTACTATGAAGCCAACAACGAAGTCGCGAAAAATTTATCAGCCATAGAAAACGTCTACTCGACCCATATATATTGAACAGCAGTTTTTTTGTTGTTGTTCAGTTTGATGGTCTGCAGCACCCCCTAAAGTATCAAACGGTTTACACCCTGTATACCTCCGCTACATAAATCTTTTTATTCCATCTATAGTAGATAATCTAGCTAAATAAAAATACCTAGACCTCGACCAAATCTTTTCTTATTCACAAGTGTTGATAGAGACGAAACACAAAGCGGAAATTCAACGAAAGATAGTAGCCGCAGTCTAAATTGGCTTACGAAATAAATTTTATTTAAAGATACGTCAACAAGTAGACAATCGTGTAACAAAATGGAACAATTCAAATATAACAATCCAAGATTGAGCCGACACGGCCACCGTCGCATCGAAATAGACCATCGAAAAACCACCAATAAGAATTCATCAACGGCGCCGTCTGAAACGCGCCGCTGCGCCCGCGCATGTAGATTTATTGCGTGTTATGTAAATGTGTACAAGATATTAGTGTCCTTAATATTTCCACGTCGTGATTACTGCTCACTGTGAACGTGAGAAATCCACTCTTAAATGCGGTTAACTTCGTGCCCGCTCGGGTTACAATCGGCCAATCTTTAGGATCCTCTTTTTATGGAGCGATTCTGAGCTGTTGCGCACCGCGAATGGAGTTACACTAGTATTGATCCATTACAAATAGTTCATAGATCATTTCTTATTTATAACTGACTGCTTTAAAGATCTTCGTAACTGAAAAGCTACAAAGAGTAAACATGTTTTCTGTACGTATGAATAGAAGTAAATATAGCTAGTACTACGTTTTTATTCTTTATGTGCACTCGAATCCACGATTCTAAGTTAACTTCGACGATCATAATGAATCATCATGAAATATACAGGGTGTTAGGATAAACAGTTGCATTACTTTAAGGGGTTATGGTACGTATAATACTGAACAAAGTTCCCTGAGAAAACTATAGGAAATTAGCAAAAATAAATTTCGACTTTTCATTCAAACTGTCGATTATCTAATTGAATTTAGTTTGGAGGCCCAAACATTTTTTTTGCTTATTTCTTAAAGGTTTCTTAGGGAAAGTTGTTCAGTATCATGAGTACTATTAGTAATGCATCTGTTTACCCTAACACCCTGTATTATTTAAACTTTAGTTTTTCATTAAATTTTTTGTAAATTAGATGTTAACTTTATTTGCAATCGAAGATTGTTCATATTTATTATCTTAGTTGATATTAAGTATAGTTTTTGAATAATATTTGCCTCAATATTTCCATTGGAAACTGTTACTATTTTTATTAAAACACTCCCTAAATAATTCAATAAACATAAAGGCAACGAGCCAAATAATGAGTAACGAACACCGAGGCAGTGACATTTGAAATAACATAACATGATCTAGCGGGTTGGGTGATGACATAATTTGAACCAAGCGTGCGTTGAGGACATCGACGCTACAATATTTCATTTAGCCCAAATGATATCATGACTCATCCGTATATGCTTGAAAATTATTGAGGTATCACATTAAAATGTTTGGTGGTCCAGTGGCGAGTAACCTTGCCTGCCGTGCAGGAGGCGATGGTTCGATCCCCGTCCAGACCGATTCGTACCAATGAGTTTTTCGGAATTTATGTACGATTTGTAACACCACTAGCTTTTCGGTGAAGGAAAACCTGCATGCTTCAATTTAGAGGCATGCATTCTACCCACTGTCCATTATAAGTGGAGACGGGCTCACCCCCCGTCACACTGGACAGAGTTTCGGTACTACTGGTGAAACGTGGATGTTCTGAGGTTTCAGAATATCTCTGACTGCCCCCTCGGGGGATATAGTCGTGAGCATATGCTATGCATGCTATGCACTTTAAAATAAGCCTCTATTCTGCACGGCTAGTATGCCACCCACGACAAAGCGACAAAACGAGAAAAACGTCACGCGCACTCTTTTTGCCATACGTAAAATAACAAAGATAAAGGCGCATTTCGATTTAATCGTTTTGTCGTGTGTGGCATGCGAGGCCTACTGTTTTCGTCGAGTGAAAAGGCATTACAAAAATATAACCATGATATATTTTAGTCGTAATATAATAGAATACATATTGGTACTACCGGTACAGAAGAATCACTTCGAAAACAGATTTAAATAAATAGCGGCTCTCTCTGCACGGCAATAAGGAGCAAATTAAGTTATTCGCACCCGTCCTATCGTACAATTCGCGAATAACCTACCAACGGTGCGTGCAAACAAAAATTCACCGAGGCATTGGACAAGAAAGCTTCCTTTACATAGTCTGCCTCTTTCGTTCTTTCACGTGCTGGCAGCGTGACATCGCTAGTCTTTTTAAGTCTCGCATTGACTACTCACAAAATGGCGGCAAGTCTAATGACATTTGGCCAAGAAGTTTACACGGAATACCTAACCTATTGTCAATCACCCCTCGGTGGAACGACCGTCAAGTGTACCTGAGCTGTGGAGTGAGACAGGCCGTAATATCACAGAAAATGATACTGAACCCAAAGCTCGAGGGATTCCATCCAAATTAAAAAGTTTACTTACGGCTTAAGTAAATCAAAAGTTTCTTAAAGTGGCACCGCGGGACTGGCTGACACATTACAGTGATAGCTTTGTGGAGATACAGACGGAAAAAAAATCAAAACCGGCAAAGAGTGCGTTGGACTCGTGCATGATAGGGTTCCGTAGTCATTGCATAAGTAGTAATGTCGATTCTCTTACCTGAAAGCAAATTTGGAACCTAACGATAGCGCGATTTAATTTCCTGCATCATTATCTAGTTCTTATTAGAAAATATATTTAAGTTACAGTTTATTCAGAAACTGGTTGGGCTACAGCATCCGTTATAACTTACCGAAATCCTCTTTCATTGTATGGGAGGGGTCGAAAAAAAAAGTTTCTTCACAACTACCACATATCTATCGATTCAATAGTTGCAAAAATGAGCAAGTTATTAAAGCGGGTCATACAGATAGACGGACAGACAGAATGGACGAAAGAATAAGGGTTCCTTGACTACGGAACCCTAAAATAGAATAAAAAGAACCTGAAGCGCGGTTAGCTTTAAAAAGTCGGTATAGGTAGACGACATGTAAAAATAATTACCCTGTGGGCAAACCTGCAATGGTATTTCATGCATTTTAAATTAGACCTTATGGCATAAATTTATGATAGATTTTCATACTTTTTAGGCTTTATTATATTCATTATGCTATACATTATAACCACACCTTGTACACTTGGCTGTCACATCATAAAAAACTAACAAAAAGATATAAACATGTGCGACACTGAGTGAGTGCGAGTAAGACAGGAATTTTCTGCCATGTTTCTACCAAGAGGGGGTGAGGTAAAAAAGGCAGGGAGTGTCCGTTCTGGTATTTAGTACCATACCCTTTCTTAATTGGCTATTTGCCAGTTTTCGGAAAGATATTTTAAATTATACGTAGGTTTATTTAATACCTCTTTCAATTATCATTTTCTTAAAAATCTTTATTTATTAGAAAAAAACTATTTTTCTTAATCAGTAATTTGAGATTCGCGCGAAAACAGCCGATCACGTGACACTTCTGGCTGTGACGTCATATTTCAATAAACAAAGTAAAGCTTACTACAACGCTTCAACTCACATGATGTTTTATTGTTTGAAATGTCGTCACAGGATGCTCAATAATGTTCGCCCGCGTTTCAGTTTTAGAATTCCACAGATAAAAAAAACTCTAATTTATTTTTGAAAATAAAAGATTTACATTTTGTATGATTATTGTGAACCTATAAGCTACTATATCTAATATATTTAATAATTTACCGTTACAATTGTCAAATACCCAATTAAGTAATATTTAAATAATTATGAATGATAAATAGAAATATAAATACATCAAACTTTTTTCTTCCGTGCCACAGATAACACTAAATGCCGGACACAACTTTAACGACGTGTCTACACAACGCAACTAATTCATCAAAATAATGACTGACATAACAATCAATCATATTAGTTTCTTATTCTATGAGACATAGAGTTGAAAATCATGGTAATTTTAAGGTTATAAGCAGGAAGGCTGGTTCAAATTCCTATGTCTCATGCCACCTTGTGACTGTCAGTGGGTATTGACGTGGTCCTCAAGTTGAGACGTTGTCTCGAGCGCAGGTGAACTGGCGCCCGCGCCGTTAGGCGAAGTTTACACGAAAGATGGAAACTGGTCCACTTTTGGACCAAAAGTTGGTGTACAAAAAAAAAGATTTATGTAGCGTATGTTCACGACTTTATTCCCCGAAGTTACAGATATTCAAATCAATTCAACGCAGTTCAATAGTATAAAAAGATAAATAATATTAAGAATACCATTTTCAGAATATCTCTATTTCACTAGCAGAACTCAAATACATACTTACGCCTCAATATTTTTTCACGGTCCTAATGAAATACATACATTTTAAATTTCAGCAAAAAGTTTATTGTTATTCGAACATATATTTAAAATAAATTTTAAAGAGCAACTATTTACAACGTACATACTATTTTTTTTTTAATTTACAGCCAAATTGCCTTGTGTTGTGACAAAACATTAAAAGTAATATTTTTAAAACAAATGATTCATAGAAAGAAATATAAATAAACAATTGTTTCAATATCTAAAACATAAGTACCTACGTAGTCTAGGTACATAAAAATGTCGTTATTAATTTTTTAAACGCTTTTTATGTCCGTATTATATGGACAGGAAAATATAAAAATTGTCATCAGTCCAAGAGGTTTTGTTCTATGTTACTTTATTGACGCGTTCTTCTACTTTTCATAACTCACAATACATTAAATCATTTTGGAAACAAGGTGTATCTTTCATTGTCTATCTCTGCCTGCACCTTATTCCTCACGGAAGTTCTTATACGAGGAATATAAAAAAGCATACATTCTAAATTCAAAATTTCCACCGCTAGTCGTGATAAATGTGTCTGTTGATTATATTGAATATCGTCGGATGACCTGTTTGTTGATGCACCGACTGCTCATAATAGGCAGATGTTATACATTCATTGTCAGCCTAGACTCCATGGCAACTGATTATACTACCATCTTTTATATTTTTAACTTTTAAAATATATTTCTTACTAGAGTTAACCCGCGATTTCGTCCGCACAAATTACTTACCAGATTTTAAGTCAGATCATAAGCTATCAAATAATTTTTTTTTAATCAAAATCGGTTCAGAAGTTTTCGCGTGATGCTCGCACAAACAGACCAACAGACAGACAAAAATTGTAATAAAAATGTTGATTTGGAGTCAGGGACACCTAAAAACCATATCGTCATCTTTTTTTTGTTAATATCTTAGGTACAGACACACTTCTGTTACAGTTTTATAATAGTTAAGATTTCTTATATAAGTACATACACTCATGACCATAATTCCTTTGATAATGGCCAGAAAGATGCCGCTTTTCATATATTTTTTCATCTTCGTATGGAATTGAAAGCTTATTCAACTATAAATACTATTTGATTCTTAAGGTCTTTCTTAATATGCTGACGGTTTTTTAAGGGGATGGTCAGACCATCAAACAGAACTACTTTCTCTATGGGACCAAGTCCCGAAATCGCAAAAAAAGACAGTTGTCCAAAATGACATAAGTACATTTAGGTCGAGCAGGATTGCGGTTTTATATGGAGCAGCATTTTACCCGATCTTAACGATGGTCCCAAAGTTTTTCAGTTTGATGGTCTGACCATCTTAAAAAACTGTATGATATTGAATTTTATAAACCATTTCATTAAATAAATAAAAAAAACTAATTCATTAAGAATAGTGAAATGTGATATATTAAAATGACAGTAAAACTATTCACGAAATGATAAAATTAACAATTACACGGTCTATATAGCCACAAATAAAACTATATGAGACACTTTTATTGCATGTATTCTGTTTTCATCTAGATATCATTAGTCATGTTCTCTTTGATGTTTTATCGCTAAACATTTTTATGCTGGCATATCTAGAGTCACAGGCCGTTATTTAAGTACCAATGTTGATGGAAAGATAAAACGTTGATAGAAAAAATATTCTAAATAGACTAACTGATTATTTTTCATGTCAGTCTCTACATTATTTTACTTGCCGAAAAATTACTAGGAATAGTAAATCTATTTACATAGGTTTTACACAAAATTTGGTACCTGTTCACATTAAATTTATAATCAAATTGTGCTAATTGGTGGACACTTAAATTGATAAAACTTTTTGTGTCTTTAAAATTCAAATTATTTCTACTTACTGAAGGGCACAATGTTTAAGTAATATGTAATTTCAAAGTACTAACTCAAAGTTCTATCACCAGCCCGGTAATCACTGCTGGGTACTTGGTATAAGGCTTTTTGATTTTTACACCAACTAGAACGGTTCCACGCTCTGGTCTAATCCTCTGTTTACTTTACAGATATTATCCTACTACCAGAGGGGCCTATTTCATTAACATGACAATTGTAATTTACAATGATATTTCGAGATACATATGACAATGTTAGGACACAATGATTTAACTTATAAAAAAAGGTTCATTTGAAATATCCAAATCATTTCATTTCGTATCTTCTTACTTTTCAATTTGCAGATGTTTTCGTACTGAATATTACATTGGATCCAATATTGAATTGTACCTAGATTCTAAATAAGAATCGTCTACAGACGTTGCCTATTTTAGATTTCAAATTTTCAAGTCTCATCCATAGGGTAATGCGATGTCATTCGTTTAAAATTCGACCATGCAATATGTCTAGACTCAGGCAGACGGAATATCAAATGGTCTGTGACCTAGAATTATTTGTTATAGATGTGGAAAGAATATTGCTTCGGTTAGACCTTGTTCTAGGTACATGGTGGTGCAATATGTTACGATTGTTTTTATTACTTTGATTCAATTTAGTTTTATTTATACGTTTATTAATGCTTACCTACTAGTCTTCACTTATATATTTTTCTACAACTTCTTTTTTGACGCTAGGACAGAGCAAATGCTGACGACTATTAATTTTTCTCCGAAGGGATTGTCGGCGAAATATACAGGGTGAAATTGAAATGATTCGACAAATTTTTAGGGGTCTATTCAGAATATAAAAATTGCATTAGCACAAACTCTGTCCAGTGACAGGTAGTGAGCCCATCGCCACTTATCACGCCTCAAAATTCATGTATGTATAAATGTTCTCGACGAGACGACGTTCTCCTTAACCAAAAGTCGTGATACAAATCGTACTTAAGTTTCTAAGAATTAATTGACACGAGTCAGATCCGTCAGGTTCAAACCTCTTGCACTGTACACGGAAGGCAAGGCTACTAACCGCTTAACCTCCAGGATTTTTTTTAGATATTGTGTTTCAAATTATATTAAAATAGCGACCCGCCCAGCTTCACCCGGGTAGGATATTATACATACAAACATTCCGGAAGAAATTCTCTAAATGACATTGAAAACCGTACTAAAATTCGTTGCTCGGTTTAGAAAAAATAAGCGGAAAAACATAAATGATGAGGACAGAGTTTTTAGAGATAACAGAAGTGAAACGTGCACACGTGCAAATTTTATTTGATACGCGGCATCTAGATTTTCTAAACAATTTTTCCATACATAAAATATTAATTTTAATCGTACCGTCTACGCGTGTTATGCGTCAAACTTTTGTATGAAATTGACAACTCTGCAACCACTTTAATACATTCTATCACTCTCATTCTTATTAGGTACTCCAAATAATTTTTTTTTTGCTAACATTGTCAGTGTACAAATAAAACCAAGTCATCCAAACAATTATAGTAATCTTCATAGTAATGATTATAATTTTAATTAATTCGAATGTAATAATTACAAATTAAGCTAATTAAAGTCCAAGCAATAAACATGCTAATTACTTTAATTTGAAGTTTATTCTGGGTGTGCAAATAAATAATCTTTATGTTATGTTATGTTCAGCACTCGACAATTTAGGCACATTTTCAAATCATAAACGTGATGTAAACGTTTAATCAATATCACCATATTTGTGAATTCACATTGAAATTCAAATGTCCACGTATTGCGTCCATTCGTTTCGTTTCTGTACAAGGATTATGTTAAAATAATGCTGTCAGTCAGTTGTTTGTGCATCAAGCTGTCACTAACATTTCAATCGCGAAGGGTTTTTGCTGCGGCTTCACTTGTTCTCTTTTACTTCGTCGACCATCGAATATTTATACTTTCTTAAACATCTTTATTGACGCGGGTTTGACATCTCAGACGGAATAAGGGAAAGTATTGGATGCTCGTACTGAATTTATTACCGTTTTTTCTTCAATACTCAATTGTTTCGGAAAATTAATGCTTTTGGTGAGACTATTTTGTCTCTTAAAGGATACATTAATGATTCATTACTGTATAAAGCTTCAGCTGCTTCTCAGTTTTGCTATACACACTCGTATCAATATCTTATTTTCAGCAATCTCAAGCAGGATGAAGTTCAGGGCATGTATGAGTTTATTTACAAGTTTAACTCATTAGTGACTGAGAATGCTTAAATAAATATATAACAAATGACACAGTTTAATTTGGTAGACACACCCGAGACAGGCCGCGTATCGATCACGGGACCACTGGCGGTCGTCCAAGCCGGACCAAGTGGTGGGCCGCACTGTCGACATGGCATGACAGGTGCGGCATGCAACCCATGACTTGATGCCATACCGCCGTCACGCCAGTCCCTCCTTTGATATCCACATACCTACTCTCTAGTACACTCTACGCGTCAAAAGCTTTGTAAACAATCCTACTAAAGTCAAATGTGATTTTAATGAAATATTGAAAATTGTAACATAAAATAATGTTAGGTTTACATAATGATAATCTTATTTTAAAATGAAACGGTAACATAAATATGCTTGTCAGGTTGTTGATAGTCGAAACTATAAAGCTTATATTGGCCCTTGAATCAGCCACGCACGCAACAGGGAACGATCTGTGCCAACAGTCTTTAGAAAAGGTGTCATAATGTGGCTAGTAGAACGAAATAAATTAAGAAAAATGGGACAGCTCTAGGAAATAAATTTAAATTAATTGCACTATAGTGTTTGGTTTTCTGAATAGAAATCTAGTTTTGAATCAAGCAAGTTGCCGCGAGCTGTACATCACAATCGAGCAAGCGTAGCAAGGCACGAAGTCGATCGAGCCAACTATTCATTGGCGCTCAAACGGACATTCAGTTCTAAATATTAACGTGCCTTGCGTTTTGTGACCAGAATAATACTTAACGAACTTATGCAATAAATACTAGCTCAATCATATGTCTGATGATGCATACTAATGAATTTTGTATTATGTTTTCAGGTACAGTGAATGCGAATGGTGAGACGAAACGTCAGAGGACGTCGTACACCCGGTACCAGACGCTCGAGCTGGAGAAGGAGTTCCACTTCAACCGGTACCTGACGCGGAGGAGAAGGATCGAGATCGCGCACGCGCTCTGTCTCACGGAGCGACAGATCAAGATCTGGTTCCAGAACCGACGCATGAAGTGGAAGAAGGAGCACAAGATGGCGTCTATGAACATCGTGCCGTATCATATGAATCCGTACGGCCACCCCTACCAGTTCGACCTTCACCCGAGCCAGTTCGCGCATCTCTCCGCATAGGATCAGTGGAATTTTTCGAACAGCGGATAACTGATTTATTAAACTAGACAGTCGTCCGTTCGTTTGAAGGGGTTGTATGTAACATTTATTTTGCTTTAATATTAAGGTAAAGTAGATGCTACAGCAACCAGACTGGGTCAGTTATTCGCTGCTCGAAAAATTTCCTTATTCTTAGCCTAATTCGTTAAAAATTATTATTGTGACGTTATCACGGACATTTATAGACAATGATATTGTGCTTCAAGGTGTGGAATTGAATGGACTTACAGTGAAGACTTGAAAAAATAATGAAAGTGCTTACTTTAAGATAATCATAAAACTTAGCCTATTCGAGTACCTTCAAATCCGATTTCGTTGTAAAGTACCTGTTAGGTATTCAAGATTCGTTTGTTTGTTTGTTCTATAAAAGTAACGAAAATCGAATTTCGCAAAATTGCTTTTTCACAGTTCATTACGAAATAATGTTAATCTAACTCAAGCAATGAGAAAATGTTAAAATTTTGAAGTAGGAAGAATTTTACCTAGTCATAAGCTATAATTCGATTTGCATATAATATTATTCCTAAAATTGTAGGATTTTACTACATAATACCGAATAGAGTAAATTGTGACGGCCAAAATGAGGTATATAATGCATGTGTTGAATACTGACAGCTCAAAAATTAAAACATCTTAACGGACTAATTACCTACAAGCCGTCACACGAGTAACAAATTCGGAATTGTACAGGGATAGAGTAAACTTGATGAATTCAATATGAAATCGCATCATGATCATACAAACTAGGATATATCAAAAATATCCTTTTAGATCGGAAAGAAATATACCTTTTAAAACATTATGATTTAGAAAGGGCTTGTAAAAGCGCTGTGAACTTAATTAGAAACCGTAAGCTCAGTAATTATAGGCAACTGTGAATAGGTAGATATTCCTTCTTAAATATTTGTATATAAAATAATTTGTCGTTTAGTAGATACGGTAAAAAGTTTAATATATTTCAGTATACTTCCCGAAGAACTGTTTTATGTTCCTGTCCTTAGTTTTATTGTAAATAACAAAGTATTTATCCTATAAATACTGTTAATGATACGTAATAAACATTATTTAGAGATATGAATAGGTAGTGATTTTTTAAAGTTTCCACAAACGATACCATTTGAATATTTCTTGTGGCTCTATTGCGTACCTACTTTAAATCTTTAATGTCGTATTTGTAACGTACTTAAAATATACTTAGTAATTAATGATTTTATTAATTTCTTCCCGAAGTAAACTATGGTTGTTTCAAAATTAATTTTCATTAATCTTCGTTGTATGCTAATAATAACTTTCACATTAATATTTTGTTATCACATTTTATTAGAAATGTCGTGGTCAACTGTGATATTTTGTTAAATTTTATTCTTAAGTGAAACAGCGCGATTTGAGTTTGAAATATTTGATTTCTTTCGGAACGGCATGTTTGAAAATGATTCTTTTATACTTCCTTGACTGGTTCATTTGTTGCTTTATTTATTGTTTGTAAATATTAGATACTACGTGATAAGTATAACTGAATTAAATAATGTTCAAATTCTTAATAATTACATACATAATTAACTTCGCATCAAAGTTTTCGTTGTTCTTGCTTATTACTGTGCAATAGGAAGTGGCCTAATTTTTCTTTTCTCTTTATTTGTCATTCACTTGTAAAATATTTCATTTAAGTTGTGTTATTTCTTTTTAACTAAATATAAATATGTTTATCGTTCATTCCAATTTAAATGAAAACTCTAGGAAAGTATGCTACTTGATCATTTAAATTATTGTATTGTATGAATAAAAATGTATTAAATTTGAAAAATTGGTGAAGATGATAAAATAAATTATGAAGATACACTTGACTTTCTTTCTACTACTGTTAAATAGCTTCAATATCAAGGAAAATGTAAATGAAGTCTAGATGAAAGATAAATGTAACATTGGCAAAAGAAAGTTTTCCGAACTATTCTTTGGAATGGGTAGCTGCAAGCGCCAGCTAGACGCCGCTTGGTTTGATGGCAGTATTGAGCTATGATAAATGATCGGCATAGCAATGACATGACAGCCGAACCTGGGGGCGCCACGGGCAACGTTCACCACGTGCCTGCCAACAAAGGAGTGTCGAAAAATGTGAAGGTTGCCTTAGTTTGTAGGTCGCGGGTGTTGCGTATCGGAGGCTGGACCAATAAATCATTCTGTCAGAATATTTCGCTTTATACACAGTTTTGATAACAGAAACGTTTGGATCTGAAGGCTTAAACGTGAAAGGCAAAATCGGGGTAAATACTGCCTGATACGAATTCAATTGTTTTAACCAAAATGTAAATATATGTATTTGTGAAGCCTAAAACTGAATAATGATCGCCTCAACTACAAAAATTCACTACCAATTAATTACACCCTCAAACAAAAAAAATCTATTTTCTTCGAAAAACCTTAATAATATTTGGGGCAAGAACTAATTGACATTATTTTGTTCCTGGATTTGTTGCCATTATGAGTTAGTTTGACGTTTAAAGAGGTCGCAGCTTCAGCTTTTGGAAAGGCCATGGGTCTAGAGATTCTGTCTCCACTACCGCTGCCAAACCATCACATTTAGCAACTAATACAATAAATACAACGATTCTCAGATGTGTATCGGCTGCTACGTCGCGACTCGCGTCACAATGAGTAATATTATTAATGTGCGCCTGTCCGTCCGATTGTGGAGACCGGACGATTGCGAGATACCTTGCATTAAGGTATGTTCAATGTCGCGAATCATTTTTCACCACACGCTGCGTTTGCGAGCTTGTGTATGACACAATGTTTTGACAACTGTGATAAGAAACAATGTTAGTTTTTTGAGTAATTGTGTCGCGGGGTCAGGATGAAAGCTGTTTGTTTGATTTTAGATATTAATCATCTATGAGAGACAGAACTAGATTGCAAAAAAAAACATGCGATACCTAATAATTAAAGTTTTATTTTCGATCTCTACTATAATGGTTTACTTATTCTACTGGCGTTTATGGGGATACAACGAACGAACGAACGAACGAACGAAATGAACCTACTTCCAGCATTGGTAAAGCTTAAGTTGATGGTAATATCGAAAGAATAGGCTAAGCATACTGTACACACGGCGACACATCAAGCTACGCAAAACAAACATAAGCTGGCCGCGCGACTTTATACATTACTCTACCAACGCGCGGCCAGCTTATTTTGGTTTTGTGTAGCTTGAGGTGTCGCCGTGTGTACACGGTGCAACAAAATAATGGACCAAGCTGAATTGAAATGATTTAATGAGTAAATTCACGTCCATAATCTCCCTTGGGGTGGTTAAATACGTTTATAAAATACCCAACTATTTTTTTAAACATCAAATGGTGATAGGAGGCGCCAACAATACACTGCAAAACAGAATTCAGATTGGTATATAAGTTTTGGGAATTCGTGAAAAAAATTCTTACATTATACAAGGTGCAAGGAACAGTATCATTAACCTTTAAACCATAAACTCTACCCATCAAACTGAACAACTTTTACTATGGGAGCAAACCAGTCAGGCTATTGGACTGGCTGATGATTTCTGTGAAAAACAGTTTTCAAAGTTATTTCACCAACACCTAATATCCGCATGGGTTTTACTCGTAGTGTAAAAAGACACGACTTTTTTCATAAATATAGATGTATCTCTAAAAGATAAATGATTTCTGGTCAATCCTCGTAAGTAGAAAAACAACCTACTAGTACCAATAAAATAAAATTTCTGACTGACAAGGCAACCCATGAAAGTCTAATCCATATTTCTATCATACATTATTAAAGAAAGACAGTATAAATTTCATAGAAAACTGTCGAAGTGAGAAAACTTCGCACCGTACAAATTCCTTCCTGATGGATGGAGGAAATATTATGAAAGGCGCTGACTACAATCGCAGGCGAAGCGTGTCCATCAATCATGACTTCATTACTATTAGGCTAAGTGTGCACCTCGCTAAAGTATTTTGTTTTATTTCTACTCTATCAGGTTTGGTAAGTTCAGTTACGGGCTAGTTAGGTATAACAGAAAATAGACGAACGTATTTAAGGGTATATAATTCGGAGCGCGCTCTATACAAACGAAGTCTGGTGTTATTTTCAATACTTAAAGTCAAACTCTCTATTTTTGTATGAAGTCTGATTTTCGATAAATAGTACAGTTTTAAAATTGAAGTGCCTCAAATATTTCCATACAAATCTGAAATTAATCCTAGCACTAAAACTGTATATTTTAACGAAAATCTGACTTCATACAAACATAGAGATTAGTTTCTAGATTATTTCTGAAAAATTTAATTGACCTTAATTGGTTAGTATTGAAAATATCACCAGACTTCGTTTGTATGCAGCGCGCATTTACACATTCGCATTTTTTTCACCATCTAAAAAACGGAAGTTGTTGTATACTCATACGACCTCAAACTAAGTACACACGGCGACACATCTAGATATACAAAACCAAAATAAACTGGCCGCGCGACGTTATACGATATCCAACCTACACGCGTCCAGCTTATGTTGGTTTTGTATAGCTTGATGTGTCGCCGTGTGTACACTGTCAAAACTAAAACCGTTACTACATATTACGGATTGATAAGTCACTGAAATAATTGCAATAATGATCGAAGACCCGGTTGCGGATGGTGTGATGTTTAGGTAAGTACCACGCCCGATTGCCAAATCAAAGGTCCTGGGTTCAAATCCCAGTTCAGTCATGGATGTCAATGTATCGTTGTAGAACAAAGAATGTGCCTGTCAGCGTTATTTTATTTTCATTAATTGTTTCCAAAATACTCAAGGCTATATCGATTGTTCTTTAGTATGTATGTAGTGTTTTTATAGTTTGATATTTAAATAACTCCATGTTATTTTTTTATTTTCAATAACACCGGAAAACTGCTTAGTCCATTTATAATTTTTAGGAACGTAAAGTTGAAATGGATCATTAAATTCCAATTCTGTTTCAAAATAATTTAAATAGCATTAACAATAAACAAACAATAGAGCACTAACACTCAATTGCAGAAACGCTCATTAAAGTTAATCCTCCATTAAATCTCTTGCTAGCTTTTACTACGTCAACAAGACAAAAAGTGACAGCAAGAGATTTAATGGAGGATCAACTCTGATGAGTATTTCTGCAACTGAGCGTAAGATTTATAAAACTAATCAATAAATCTATCCGTCAATGTTGACTTAACATTTCGAACTGTTCCGCATTTGATCTAAGAAAATGCTTTCTGGAATTAAAATGAATCCAAAACATCAAAATGGGTTACACACCCATCAAGTATCAAATACAAAATTCAATTAGTTATAGTAGGTAAAATACCTACTTAATTCACATTTTCGCAACGTCTAAAATTCAAGTAACCATTCTAATCTACTATAGGTATTTAATCAAAATACAATAAAACTAGATTCAACAGGCAATCATAAGTGGATAACATAATGAATAAAAAATCACTTTGATCACAACGGCATCTGTACAGTTTTCTATACACTAAATAAAACACCATCGTCTTGTTCAAAGAACTCTATCTTTCTCAAGAACCAGAGCTCAATGTAAAAGCCTTGCATATTAACGCCACCTATCGTAAACTTTTGAAACTAAAACGTAAACCTATTGTCGAAGAACGTAACTAACGGAAACAAATAGAGGCTTATGTAAGTTATACGTGAAATGATCAAAGATGTCACTTGTGTGACTATTTTCTTAATCTAATAAGAATTTTAGACATGTTACAAAAAAATTCTTCTGCTTATGTTAATAATTCTTTGCTTTGCTGCATGTACTTTATCAAATGACAAAGCAAGTATAGAAGATTAGGTACCTTTTAAGGTTGGTATGCACCAATTTCATGTCGTCAGTCATCTTTCTCAGTAACGCTCTATCTCTAGTTTTAATACTCATTACAAAATCAAATACAAAAGTCATCTTTAAGCATAATATTTTTAAAGCTCAAATTAATACGACGTGTTGCAATTCAACGAAAATCTAACAAGATATGACCCCAGAGTACTATAAATACATAACGAATGGAACCTTATTAGAATATTTCGAACACGAAAGGTTCATATCCGAATTTTAACAGTATTTCTATTCGCCGCTAGATGTCGCTGGATCAGAAAGCTCGTACGGTAAAGTAGTTTGTGCAGCCATTGGTGATTTCAACAGTAGAGCTTTCAAATCAAAAAGCTCTCACGTCTACGTTCAGAGGGTCGACGCGTTTCTCTAATTCTTCATCAATATTTCCCGGCATTTTCATAATTCTCAAGCAGTTCAAAAAGGTAAGTCTTATTTTAGTAATTTCTTTAATATTTTAGGGGTCTCTCATTATTATCAGTGGTTATTGTGGAAAAAGAATTAAGATTTTGAGCGTAAAAATCGTTAATTTGGAAACAGACGTTGATAATAAACTCTTAAGATTTATTACACTTGTATGTTACTGCATACCGCAGTTTCGTGGTAGATTTTCAAATATTACTAATTTCATTGTATATTTCATAATACTAATAATTTATTGGAGAATTCAAGGAATAGGTCAAATATTCGCATAAAGACGGAATAAAATTAGGTGATTTTAAAGGAACCTATTCAATTTGTCATCCAGTGCTTTGGTAGATATAACGTTGTTTCTTCAATAGCTCAAATAAGTGTTTTCTGGCATATCGTATTACCGAAATGTATCAAAACAATTGACTGTCTGTATGAACATTTTTAGTTAGAAAAAAATTAAAAGCTACTCTACTTCTTTAGTATATAAGTAATATAAACATTTACTTTTTCACATGTATATTTTTTAATCATTCACGCCTAAAAGGCTTAACAATTATTCAAGTATAATTTCAAACATATTTATTGTTTAAGTAAGTAAAGCCCATATTGCAGAAAGCAATACCTTCTCTGACAAATCCACTAGTTATTTTGTACAAAATGTGTGCATTAAATATGATAGTGATACGATAATTTATTCTTACATACTGGTAGGTATTTAAAGATTTACGTTAGGTTAGTAATTTTCCAAAATACACCCCATCTACGATAGAATAATTATATAAGTCTCAGCCCGCGTGGTGGAGTATGGCCCACTCAATCTCACCGTTATTAGTTAGAGGAATTATTTGCCCTGCAGTGGGATCCTACAGTCTATAACTTACTTGCAATACCTATATCTTAAAAAGCTTAAGAAACAAAGCCGTAGCTTTATAATATAGCCATTTTACTAAGATCAAGATCCAAATGAGTTTATTGCATCATAAGTTCTTAACGATAAATCGCAAAAGATTTAATAAGATCATATTCTTAAATTTGTTTAACTTCCCAACAATATATTAAACATAATCCTATTTAATATTGTACAGTCGTCTAAAAAAAAACAACCCAAATAAAAATCAAATTTTCGAAGAACTCAATCTTCGTAACGAAGTAGCAGACCGTTGCATTTGAAACTTTAAAACTGTTAGCATGAAATTTATACCTGGCTTGTATGAATGGTGATATTTTTAAAGGCCGCCCCAAAAAGGGCAATAAAATATGGCCGCACAAAGGCACCTCTGGTGCGCCTGCGTCGATACTGGACCTGCGCATTTTGATTGAACGAATTTAGAGTGACTATGGGTTCTATATTCGAAATTTTAGGCCATCTTAACCTTGAGATTTGGGAGTGGCAAAATTGATACAAGTTCGACCAAATCAAATTACATGAAAATTGGCTTTGTTGATTATCTATTCGTGTTAAATGTTCATGAAACCACTTTCTAAAATATTAAATGTATGTACAATATCGACGTTATCTTCATAGTGCAAGTTTTTGATGATCTCAACTCCACCCCTTTAAATATTACTAGGGTGTTTGGTTGGTTACACTTTGTAGTTATGTTTCTGTTGACCAAAAAGCAGAGTATTGGTCTCAGTCTCTCAGTTAGGTGCTCCTGGTAGAGGAATTTTAGTCACAAGAAAAGGGACGAGTGTAGATTCCGTTACATCTCTGGCTAACTTTTAAATTCATGAAATACCTCTTTATTCTTCTTTTTGTCCTCTGTAGAAACATCCCAATGGTATTATAATTAAATTTTACCTTTTTACTTTGGATACTGCTCTAGAATTGTCATATCATAGTTATTCTATAGTGGTATAGTCCCAATCGAAATTATTAATCTGTATAAGTATATTATGTAGTGATTAAGGTAACTATAGGTTGATAACCCACTTACCTAATATAGTACAATATAAGGTATACATAATACATAGAGGGTCATTCTTAATATGCTGACAGTTTTTTAAGGGGATGACCAGACCATCAAACTGAACAACTTTCTCTATAGGACCAACTTCGAAATCGAGAAAAAAAAATTAGCTGTCTCATACATTTGGCTCGCACTTTTGTATGGGACAGCTAATTTTTTTTCGCGATTTCGAAGTTGGTTCCGTAGAGAAAGTTGTTCAGTTTAACGGTCTAATCATCTGATTAAAAAAATGTCAGCATATTAAATTGGACCCTGTATACGTAAACTAACGACCATAACCTGGTCTGGGTGATCTGATAACTCTGCTACAACTACCAACAATTTAGTTTTATCGCGTATTTGTACCATGGTAGGTATATTTAAAAAAACGCGATACTTGGCATTCGGTATCGCAACACTACCAACTAGGCATTATCACTATCGAAAATCCACCAATTCAAATTGTAACGTCTAATTAATCTTTTATAATATTATTAAACTGTATTTCCTGTTAAAATTAAATAGATAACGTAACAATGGATAAACAATTAGGCAGCCAGATGTTTGCAAAGGATGTAGAACTATGATACTGATCAACTGATGCATGACAAAACAAAAAAGGAGCTCGTAGCCAAAATGTACCGTTCGTATTACATTAAAATTGTAAGCATTCATAACCAGCCTAGCTTCTGTACGTGTGGCTTTTACCGTAAAGAAATTTCTCATCTCTTCGCGATACCTATAAAATAGCCTGTAATCCGCTTTTTCATACTAAGTAAGAACTTACTTATCTATCTCTTATCAGCCACATTTCAATTAAATCAGTTGAGTAGTTTATGTACATTATTTGTAAAATTTGTACAAACAGACAAACGAACACTTTCGAATTTATATTATCAAGGTTATTGTTCATAGCAATAAATTCCTTACCTTTTTTAAACAAAACATTTCCAAATCTAAAAAAAATTCGTTCAGTAAAATAAAAACAACATTTTTAAAAGAGCATTAAATATTGGTCCGTAAACTCGACTGAGTTTAAACATCGGCCTGTCAGCTGTATTCGAAGGGGAGCGGATTAAATTGAAATTCCTTTTTTAAATTCACCAATAGGGGGAGGGGTGATGCCGGATTGGCCCCGCTCGTCCGAGCAAAATAATCCTTGTGATTGACGTGGGGCATTGCAGTTTATATAACGATTTTTTTTACCCAAGTGTACCTTTAGATTTGTGCTACCAATATGCGATAGTACCAACGCTCTACTCAAACTGCATAGACGTACGAGTAGACTTCAGAATCTAGTGCACTGTAATTTAATATTGGAGAATTTTGTGTTTTTATGCTACTTCGATAATTCCGGATTTAGACAATCGAATATATTCTCAACACTAGCGGACCAAAAGTATCATAAAATTATTTTTATTCCTAAATATTTTATCTACAGCGAGCGCGTATTTGGAACGTAACATTGGCTCGATATTGGAAATGGACGATCTGAGAGAAACATGACATGAACGAATGTCTAAACATAAACATAATACATAGTTAAAAATAATAAGTTTATAATAACAGACATTGATAAAACAGTATGTTTAAAAGACTATTTATTTCGCACGCTTCATCGGTTTTAAGTCCAAGAACGATAATAAAATTACGTATAAAATGTATTGAGTCATCGTACCGTGAACAACGCCATATGGCATCTCGTTTGTTGGACATAGGCACCGGACGAACGTGTCTTGCCGGTCAGGATGTATTCATACTGGACTCTCATTACGTCGCGACTTTAAGGAACGATTGTTCCTCCTCCTAAAGTAATCCTATTTTATTTATGTATGCGAATCACTTTTACTTTACAAAATTTAAATTTTATGTTCGTACTTAATTATTATGGAACGATAATGCTAAATTGTTGAATATGGCTAGCAAACATATCTTGAAAATTATGAAATGTTCTCATTGTATTCTTTTAGATTGGACCATCACTGATTTTACAATTACACTGTAGAATTTTTAGATATCGTACTGTGAACCGAAGACAAGTTACAGTGCCTCTAATCTGTTGAATGAATGCAAAAATTTATTTTAATAAAACAATAATTAAATCCTAGTTTCAAGAAGAAATCGACTAGCTATACTATTGGTTACTATTACTATTACTTAGGAAAATACTTCTATAATACATATACATAAACTCTTTGCTCTCTCGTTTGCTCTCTCTTTATAACAGTAATCCTGCTGTCTATACAGTTCGGTCAAAAATCGCTCCTTTCTTGAATGCATATGTGAACACATCCTCAGTTCCTGACAGGCTGCTTAGGTTACGTCACTACACGCGCCTAGCTAACGGTTTCACTGTCAGTCAACATGTATACATATAAGTATATTATGTGTTCATACCTACATGTTACTCGTCTATACATACTTATACAACG
The DNA here is from genome assembly GCA_963924505.1 of Agonopterix alstromeriana. Classification (NCBI taxonomy): domain Eukaryota; kingdom Metazoa; phylum Arthropoda; class Insecta; order Lepidoptera; family Depressariidae; genus Agonopterix; species Agonopterix alstromeriana. The sequence goes on along the minus strand of OZ004671.1, from coordinate 6,672,950 downwards.
TGTTAATGAATAAGCGCAAAACCTCATACACCCCAACTGATTTACAACAAAATAATTAGATTGAAACAATAATTTCATTATTTTGATAGTAAAAATTTTAAGTAATTCGCATTTTAAGTTTTGAGGCAAAAATTATTTGTTATCATTTCAGCAATGAATGAAAGCGCTAACGTGCTCATGGATATATTTTAAGACTCATGTTTTGGTAGTAAGTAGGCTGAGAGTGCCCGAGCGGTGGTTTGAGATCGAGTTCAATAAATGTTAAGATTTACAAACAAATTATTTAATATTTTGAAAAAAATTACCTATGTTGAAACCATGATAATTCGATTCTGCTCTCGATTCTAAACAAACTAGTTTCTAGTTTTGCGTTAATTCATTAACACATTGTATACCACAATTTTTTAATTTACTAACATAATTTTATGGGTGTATTCAGACAATGAAACTAAACAACTTTCCTTAAGGAAAATGGGTCGAAAAAAGAGATTTTTTTTTGGACCTCCCTTAGAAAAACGATCGGCTGAGCCGCACTTTTGTATGGAAGGTCCGAAAAGTTTCCTCGCTTTTCGACCCATGTTCCTTAGGGAAAGTTGTTTAGATTCATGGTCTGAATACACCCTTAAAGTTATGTCAGTAATTAAAAACTAGTGGTGTATACTTGCTAATAATTTCCCGTCTTCCTAGACGCTACAAATTTTCCAGGTTATAATAACATTCAGTTAGTTACTTATTATTAAGAGTTCTATTTTGTTTATTATACTTTTAGAAATTATACGTTCTCTATATTTCTCTTAACTATATTTTTTTTTTTCATTTTTCGGTGTTATCTAAGAACATCACGAGACCCGAGGCAATGGCGCGTTAGCGAAAGTCTACAAGGTCGATCCCACAAATAATCAACCTAATCGTTAAACTGGCCTGCGCTGAAATCTGGTTGTATAATTCTCTATTATCGGGTTGGATAGTTATCTGGCCAAAACGTAAGCACGTATCCGAAATCCGAATATTTGTATGGAACAGTGATTACAGCTATAATTTTTTCATCGATTTTAAATGAAAATCCATCCCGAAAATGAATGTCTCGAAACCAAAGTCTGGATACGTGCTTGCCAAAACGGAATCCGTTCAATAAGGAATCCGGCGAAAAAGGACTAAATCGGGTAGTAGAGTATGGCCCGCTTCTCGTCTATTAAACGCCCACGTTTCCCAAGGAGTTTTATGTTATGGTATGACCATGACCCGCATTGAGTCGAATACAGACTGAAGAAGAATTAAAACTATTATACCTACCACCTAATAACTAAAATCCTAAAAATATATTTAAAATGACCTGAAATATGATTACAAAAATTAATATTAATCAACTCATTGAAGAAGGAAAACCCTTCGATGATTAAAAGGAATTAGGTAGCTATTATTAGGTCCTGCCCGGTTAGCCGGGCGAGGGGTAGCAAATCTGACGAACTTGAGAATTGGGAGGCGGACTTCAAACTAGAACAGAGCCTAATGGAGAAAGCTTTACTTCTAAAGAGGGATGTCTGTGAAATTTAAACCCACATCGATTTGTAACCAGATACTGTTGTATTGTAACATATCTTTGACAAAAATCTTTGAAACGTAATTTATATACCCATATAATCGAATCTGTTAGTTATTAATCAATCACGTATATGTGGGCGAAAGGCTTGACTCCTATCATCACTTGGCATGTATATGTAAAGACTTAGATGCCTACCTCTATTCTATTCAATGTAAATATAATTTTTAAAAAGTAATTATTCGTTCATGAAGTCATAAGCGTAAGTAGCAACCATTTGTCGTTTATAGTAAAAATGTTAACAAAACTGTCATATAAAACCATTGTGTTTTATTTTTAAATAAACTCCAAATTGTCAAAAAATCTAACACTTGTCTACTTGAACAACATTAATTTACTTCATGCGTCATGGTGACATTGACATATAGGGTCATTCACTTCTATAAGGGGATAATCAGACCGTCAAACTGAACAACTTTCTCTGTGGCACCAACATCAAAATCGCGAAAAAAAAATCGCCTGCTCCATACCAAACTGCAAACCTACTTGAGCCAAATGTATGGGACAGCTGATTTTTTTTTCCCGGTTTCGATTTTGGTGCCATAGAGAAAGTTTTTCAGTTTAATGGTCTGATCATCTCCTTAAAAAGTGTCGGCATATTAAGAAGGACCCTGTATAACACGAATTATTATTGGAACTCATCTAATGCTATGTATAATCTCCTCCCAAACGTTTTCCACTGTTGAGTGTCAAAATATTCCGAATTCACTTACCCTGACTCCCTCTCAAAAATCTTCCGTTTTCTTACCTTCATGGGGCGCGCGGTGCGGGGGGTTCCGTAGTAGGCTTGTGTCGTCGGTCGCACTTCGCACTGCGCAGCTGCCCCACGCGCCTTGCTTTCGGAACGGTAAGCTAACCTATTCTCAATTTGAATTCTATTCCATTTTATAAAAAAAACTCAAATTTATTGGTGGCCGGTGTGCTAAAGGATTTTATTTTTATTTTTTATTGTTGTTACTAATAATTGATGTCTTCCTTTTTTGTAGAGTCAATTTGTCATAGAGCTAAAAATAAATTTAAAAACTATGTTTGAAAGAAATAATGAAAAAAATCGAGTACAGTGTGTCCAGAATGATAATTTACAGTTTTCATATTTTTAGGAATAATTTGTTGTTGCTCGTTCATGCAAATTGGGTCCTTCGATTTATGTTTTTGCGTATGAATAGATAACATTTTCGATTTGTGAAATTTATAGTCACATAGTTTTAGATGATTTATTGTTGATGACGTTGGATGGAAATAATTGTACATTATGTGTGTATTTTAATTTAACGAAAATTCCATCCATAGATTACCATGCCTAATTATCTAAAACATTGATGCAATGTTAATCTTTCCTTATTTTATTTCAGGTCATTTACCATCACGACACGAGGTGTAAAAGTAAATGGTGAGATTCAAAACTATATTTCATTAATATCTAAGTTAGTTATTATATCGATAACATATTAGTTTTAAGGAATGATTGCAACAAGCAAAGCCGGTGCTAAACAAAAAGTTGCTCCGTCCAGACTGTTTCGTACAAACGTTTTAGCAGGAACGTGAGAAGTAGGGTTGGCACAACGATTTGTAACATTTTACTCTTTTTTTCACTCTTTGGAAGTCCGAGGTCAATTTTGTTAGATTTTATCCGTTTACTTTTAGATTCATTATCATCTCAGCGGATAGACGTCCATTGCTGGACATATGCCTTCCCTAAAGATTGCCACACAACCTGTCCTGTGCTGCAATGGGTAATTTTTTTTTAATTTTTTAGGTTGTGATCGTCATATATCATTTTTGACATTAAAATTCGAAAAACACTTGTTTTGTTTTGTTTTACAATTTTCAAACGTAATTGTTTTTTTTTTTTGACGATATTGATATCAATACCCGTAGGCCCGTATTTAAAAACCTATCTCAAGCGTTCACTCTATCTTAAGCTCATTCTGCACCGCGATAGAGTGCTATCGCGCCTTGCCCTACCTCTCTTTCTATTTGCGTGCGAACGAACGTTATAAAAGGCGCGATATAGACTTATCGCGCGCATCATGCTGCGGACGCTGATGTATTCTTAAGAACAAACCAGCGTGTTAGTGCTTCAGGTTGATTTAGTAAACTCATTCTCAAGATACATGCTGTACTGTTTCTTCTATACACGGAGTAAGGAAAAGTATCATTAACCTTTAAACTACATACTCTACCCATCAAACTGAACAACTTTGACTATGGGGGGAGCAAATCCATACTAGACTGCAATACCTGCACGACTCAAATCGAGGTATAAGACAGCTGATTTTTTTTTGTTCGGACACGGTTGCTCCCATACTAAAAGTGGTTCACATTGATAGGTTGTTCGTTTAAATAAATAAAATCTGCAATAAATACATACAAATAATTTAAAACAACACTCGAGGCTTACATTTTAAAATAATGAATTAAGGCGTATCCGCCCGGGAACACGACTCTCCATACCAATCGTTGTGAACGAGCGCGTGGCTCTGGTCAGAATTTAGTAGTTTTCTTTTAAAATGAGATGAATTTTCAAAATCTAAGAAAACCAATTCATTCTATGTTGTATTGTGAAGAATATTGTAAATTTTCATTTTCTTCCGATCAACAATGCAAAAGTAAAATGGTTACAACTGGAAAAAAGGGGTAACTTTAGATTCCATTTTCTTCAGTTTTATTAATTAAAATAGATGTCGAGAAAAACCAAATCACTTCTCAAGTCCCGTAGATTGTTCAGTTATGTTTTCTGCTTAAAAATGCCATAGTTAATGTATCAAATGGTTACAAAGTTACCCAATTTTACAGTAAAATCGGGCGGTAGAGCCTTAATGAAAAACTTTCGACATCGAGTCAACGACATGCCATTTCAGATTTTTCCAGACCAGTATAAAATATATCCATATTCGCGCTAGTTTATCATCTTCTATATGCGTCTTAAGCTTTGTGCCCTTTATTTTAATCAACACTTATTAGAGTACCCGACCCGTATATCTCATTTCTTACGTCATATGCCCGATTTCCATTAGTCTCATCTTGACTTGCCACCTACTCTGTATGTACACTTGATACAAGATTAGATAGGTATATTTGAAGTAAGTCAGATGAGCCTTTATGGTTGAAAGGTCTTTGGAGTCAACTTGCGATGAAGTGTCTACGTTTCATATAACTAACGCTCCTGTCAAATCCTTCCTTCCCATTTTTTTAGGGTTCCGTACCCAAAGGGTGAAAACGGGACTCTATTCATAAGCCTACGTTGTACGTCCGTCCGTCTGTCCTAACTATTTAGGGTTATAACTTTTGAACCGTAATAGCTAGACAGTAGAAATTTTCACAAAATATTATGGCGGATTTACAAATAAAGAGAAAATAAAAAAAAAATTAAGGTGGTCATACAAGAAACTAGTTCTTTTCAACGTTTTTTCTTCTCGCTCTATCGTAAAAACGGTAATACATACAAGTGTCAAACTTTGTGTAATTATAGAGCAAACTCTACAGTATAACGACAAATAATAAAAACCTGTCATGTGTCGGTGTGTGTGAGTCGGTCTTGCACTAAAGGTCCCGGAGAAAACAAAACTTTTTGTAAGTTAATTATGTTGTGTGGTGGTGTGGTACGGAACCCTCGGTGCCCAAGTAGCCCGACTCACAATTGACCTGTTTTTATTTAATATTTACTTTTGTGACTCTAGCATAACATCAAAGAGAACGTGAGTTTCCTAAATAACTTATCTATTCTTCTTTCACTCTACTTACATGAAGTGAAGTGTGTAATGACACATGATTTATTAGAAACGTCTCTGATTAAAACCCAGCCTTGATCATAGCTAGATAGGTAAATTTGATATTTTTGGTAAAGAAAAACTTCACGTGGAACTCTACTATATTGATTTCTTTACTGATCATTCTTGAAAGCTCTCTCACTCTATACACTGAAAAAACTTGTCAACGGGATTCTTCTCGGCCTTTTAGTCGTATTTACAAAAAATTATTAGGGTTCCTTGTTTGACTACGGAACCCTAAAAATCTATCTCTATTCAACAATAAGTAAGTGACGCTGATGATACCTGTATTAAAAGGGATCTAATTTGCTACCTTATTCCAAAGACTGGAGGTCTACTATCGAATTAACCGACACCGTATCTATCGGCGCGGCGATTAAATAGATTAAAGTCTGACTGAACATCTACGAAATTGACTTAATATATAAGTTCTTTCACACACTCGAATGGCTTATTACAATGTCCTGTTGAATTTGGTTAGCAAATATTTCATAGGTACCTTACAAAAAATATGTTCGTACTTTAACAAAATTGTTCCCCAAAATCGACTCCTAAGTGCCTCTTATCGCTACCGTCAGCGCTATCAGCGTTTCTTACGTCACCAACAACGCAGCCTAGAAACGGAATCACAGCTTTTCAATTTCCACAAAGTGGATTTTCGTCAAATCGTTATCAAGTACCTAAAAGCCTTGTCAATATTGATACTAACTCCCGTTTCTACGGGCTCAACACAACAACCATCAATTATACTGTCCTCGTAAAAAAATCGTATAGTCGCAACGATCTCGTCTCGTGTCAAGGGATGGGTCGTAACAGTATATCAAGTTGACTACGCCAAACCTACGAAGAGCAGAAGACATTCAAATCGAGTGGGATTGTATTATTTTTATTGTATTATTTACGTTATCGGGGTATTCTGGAGTCTGCGCGAGGAAGCCTCGTCGCCCGTCGATATCAGAGCTCGTTGTACGCATGTGCGGAACCTTGGCGGCACTTTGATAATATTCTGATTTCTCGTTTTATGCATGTTAATGCGTGATATCAAAAAAGGTCTGACCTTTCTGTCCTTCCCTTCTCACCATTAAAGGCGTTTTGACAAACACACATTATCTCATTATGAGCTTTCATGGTTCTTTTTTGAGGTATGCTTTTTTAATCAATCAAAGAGAAGCCAATTATTTGGTTTCTAGTTACTACTAGGTTTTCTAGGTAGGCTTCTGATGTTCGTCAAAGCATAAGAGAACTTAGGCTTTGACGTACATCAGCAAATAGTTTATCATCTTCCCTTTCCTATTTAATCATTGATTAAAAATCAAGAGGATTATTTTTATCACAAATATTATTTCATCAATTCATCATCAGCCTTTCATCTTTAAAAGATTATGCAACCAGTGTCTTAGTGACATTATTTTTATGGCTCTAGTAAATAGAGTACTAGTCCTATTTTATTATTATAAGTATTGCAACGAGTATAGTTTTAATGTGTATTAATAGTTATTGATTCTAAATAATAGCATATTCAGAAATTTTCAAATTTCTAATGCCAAAACTCATTTCAATGTGACAGGTAGTGAACCCGTCGCCACTAGTAATTGTTTGTCTTCTTCATATAAATAGCTGGTACAATGTTACTTATAATAAGCAAAAGAAGCAGATGAGATATTTATACACCCTTGTTTAATTATTTAGTCCAGAGTATTTAGCTTGTCTCCAAGCAAAACTTGCGTGACAACCTTATATCAAAATTAATGTAGTTAGTTGCCCAGTTTATTACTTGGCAGAGTTATTTTCATTGTCATTAAAACTTCCAAAAGTTGGGACTGTAAATAAATAATTCAGTTCTCGAGGATCGCGTGTCTCTACGGGTTTAACTTTGTCAAAACGTTTCTTTGAAAACGTTCTTTGAAACGTTGTATTTGTTGCTTGAAATTGTCGGATTATTATTTTTTCAATATTTACGAAACTTTTCTTTAGAACTAATTTTTAAAATATAGTTGTATTACCTACGTATAAACCTCACACCAAATTTATATGCACCAAACGTCACCTAATAACAGAATATTAGATTTTTTCGCGACAAATTCCAACATGACTCGCCTGTGGTTTAGGTAGAACCTGATAGTAATGGAAATAGGATGACAATTTGAGAGTGAAAAATTATCGTAGTGCCAAATGAACACAAAAATGACTAAATAATGTTGATTGGTTACAATCAAAAGCGTACCTACTTACTATTTGTTTTATTCACTAGAAAACATAAACATTTTTATTCTCAGTAGGTATTATATCATATAAGATGTGCCTGGTCTAAAACGCTTTTTGATTCAAAAGAGATTACAGTGCCTGTGTAACCAACATTTGAATATGGTCCCCGTGAACACAGTCCCACTTTTGAAAATTTCAAATTGATAGTACAGAACATGTAGGTACGTACCTACTCGTGGGTAGGTAGATGTAAAGTTCTAAATAATAATTCACTTTAAAGATAATCCGAGCTATCTTAGTTAAATAAAGCTTTATCAGCAGCTACCTGTTAAGTGACAAACAATATACAGCCTTAATCTACCTTGATACCAAAATATAAAGCGAACAAACATACTCTATGGCAGCTTCCGTTGCCTTAATCTCTTATCTTTAAGATAATGATTAAGTAAATCTTGCACGGGAATCAGGTTATGATAATAAATCGTTATTTTTATCCTTCTAGAGCTTATAATATGAGAGCCCTGTCCATAAAAAATATAAATAGATTATTCGTTTAGTCAAGTGAAACAGTATAGACGAAGATAGGATTAGTATCAGACGCTTCTTTGAATATAAAGCATAGCGGAAGACAAATTTGGCAAACATAGTCATATGAAGTAAAATATGAAGAATAATAAAACGGCAGGAAGCCAACAATAAATCCCGAGTGAGTGACCCCGTGACTTGAATACAGCTAATTCCGTTATGCAAAACGCGTTTTGTTGCGACAAAAAAATTTTAATCGTGAAATATTCCAATAATTTTAGCAATTAATTGAAACCAATTGGTATAAAGTACCTAGATAATTAGCATTTCTAGATTTATATTTTTGAACGTGTTTATTATCAAATGTTAAACCAGACGTAAGGATCAAAAATAGAATTATCTTCTTTCGCTGGCGAAATGGCCTCGAAACTCGAAGCAATGTGGCAAAAATGTCGTTCAATTTATGCCCAAATTTTAGTCCCGACTGGTCCCTTTTTGTTACCATCTGCGTGCCGACCCGAAAGTCCAGACAGCTCCACCCTAAAAACCGTTTAGATGAGATTCCTATCCCTTCACTCGCTTGTCAAAATTCATATTGTTATCTCTGTCTAAACGTTTGAACAACCAGGACCTGTCGTCTGTCTCGTTTTTGCACAAGCATTCAGATTGCTCTATCCTTTCTGGCTCGTAGTAATTCGTGTATTTCCGCTTCCCACACGAGTGGCAGCCATGTTTGGCGGGACTGTCAAGTCAACGCCAGTTTGGCGCGTATCAAGCAGGATGAACAAGGTCGGTTTCAAACTTAGGGTGGAATTTAGACTTTCTGTACCTATTCGACTAGAACAGTGCTTTCGAATTCAAGACAATTATATAAGATTTGTGTGAAAATCGTTTCAGATGGCGTTATCGGAATCAAGCCCTGGATGAGGATCGAGGAGGAAGTCGGAATCATTGTAAGTTTTATATTTTCCAATGTCAGTTTAGAAATAGGTACTAACTATAACATTTAAAGAAAATGGAATATAGTGAAAGTATCGGGAATGGTTTGGCAGACCTCCAAAGGGCACATAACTCATTTTTATGGGCAATTTTCCGCTTGTCTTATAATTTGTCTTTCTTTTGGTTGATTAACTTCATAGAAAGCCTTAAATGTTTATATCATACTTGTGAAGTAGAAAATCTGCCATACAACATAAAATATAACTCGTGATATACATATATTCTGCTATTCCTAAATTAAATAATATACTAGATAGGTTCTTATATGGTGAGAATACCATAAGCTACAAAAATTAAAGCTGTATTGCTAGTCAAATGAAAATCGTAAAATTCAAGAAACAAAGATTCCTATAGTACACAACAATCACAAAGTGATGTTAAAAGGCCATGAAGAAATTATAGACAATGGACTCTATGTCCTCAGCAATAAAGCTTCAACAAAGCCGAAACGATAATTATTGTTAGCAAAGAAACTAATTAGGTAAACATTTAGTAACCCTTCTGGTTTTATTATCCTTACTAAGCACCGTTTTATGTATAAAATAATATACCTAGCAACAAATGCAAAACAATATATTCATTCTAAATTGTAATGCATCAATTAATATACAAAATATCAATGCTAATCAAGTCTTTTGTTCCTAGTCAATTCACAACTGTGCAAATAATATTGTTAGTGATCTATGTATTCTATTGTCTTGTCGTAATCGTTATTCAATAGTAGAAATGTAAATGACATCTACATAAGTGGTCCCCAAGTAAGCTTATTGCATTTACTAATGCAGATTTACGTAGGTACATAACATGTCAACGTTTTAAAATGATGTCAGAACTATATGATGCTTTGCAAACCATTTTCTCTATCTACCCCTAAAATGAAAACACCACATATAGTAGTTATGATAGAATTCTGTAATAATAATAGTAATTTAACCCTAATCAGTAAATTTTACAATTGTATTGACACAATTTTCATATTACTAATATGCTTAATCTAGAGCGGTATTACATATTTGGGTCACTAATTTGGGCAATGTTTGTCATTGTCAAAATGTTTCGCTTTTCGTTTCTATAGTAAGCTTAGATCAATCTTTAAGTTAGTAAGTCATCAGAAGTCATCTCGGTAATCATTTTTTGACAATCGTGCATATACTACTAACCCAAAAATGCACCGTCTTGCATGTTGGTAAAAAAAACCCAAAAATAACATATACCTTGAACTCTGAATCTCTAAAACCTGTTTCATCACAAAAAGATCTTGGTGTTACAATAACAGAGAATTTAAAGTGGGATGCTCACATACTAGCAATGACCAAGAAGGCTAACTCACTAACATACATGATTAGGAAAACCTTTAGCTACATTGACAAGGAGTTATTTATAAAGATTTACAAAACCTATATTCGACCATCACTTGAATATGGCTTCCAAATTTGGAATCCATACTTCAAAAAGGATATTGATCTGGTAGAAAAGGTCCAGAGAAGAGCAACAAAAATGGTTGTTGGGCTGCGTGACAAGTCATACGAGAGACGATTAGAAGAGCTTGGGTTAACGACACTTGAACAACGGCGACAACGTGGTGACCTCATAGAGACCTATAAGATACTTACTGGACGTTATGATGTCCAAGGAATTGAACATCTATACAGGATGAACCAGAACCACAATCTCAGAGGACACTCCCTTAAAATTGATGGCTCGCTGTGTACAAGCAACCCTCGGAAACATTTTTTGCCCAATCGTATGGTTTGCGAGTGGAACAAATTGCCTGAGACTGTAATAAGTGCGCCTTCAGTGAACTCATTTAAAAATAGACTTGACCAATATTTAAGAAACTAAACAAGTGCAGTGATATACACGCATCAGCTCTAAGCTGCTAGTGTATCATAAATAATAATAATAATAATAATAATTTGTAATAAATACCATTTGCGAGGACTATATAACGTTTATTGGCTTATACAATAATACAGGCAATTTTAAGAAAATCTGTTATTTATAATTACCTAGATATAATTGTTATAATTTGCTTATTAACACTCTTGTGCTCTTTACGCGCTAGCATTCCATTGAAATTATTTCCTAATTTTTGTATGCTGTTCGTGGTTGGCACATTCATATCATCTCCCGTGTAAACAGGCTACAATTATGCAGAGCGGACTAACAAAATGTGTAAATGGGGCAATTACCGCCCGTCTATGTAGGCTGCCGTACAATTAGTGGCTTGCTAATAGTTTTCATCACCAATAGTTTCAAGCGATACGTTGTGTGGGAATACATCAGAACGAGATCGTCTCTCGTTGTGATCACTACAGTTTTTTGCTCGGTGAAGTTTTTTTCTCCAAGTTTCAATAGTTTACTTTAATTTCTTTTTCGTTATCATTTTCCAGTTTCATCATCTGGAATATCACTGGCCTGTGTTTGAGGTGAGCTGTTTTCATTTTAATGTATTTGAAATATTAATTCGTTTAATTAAGCTTTGTCCATAAATAAAATGATAGAGCTAACTGTCCGTGAAGTTAGATTTATTTGGCAGAAGTAGGTCGACTGCAGGCTTCTAGGGGTAGAAATTATTATAGCCTCGCATTTAGAGCGCAAGAAATTTATGTTAACGACTACGAAATGTAGTTGAAATGGGAACGTAAAACTTCTGCTTATTTTCTTTCTCTTTATGGGGATTTCTGACGTTAAACCTGTATAGTTTTATATTTCGATTTTTTTGGTGAAATCTAAGAAAGTATAACACACTCGTAAATATTCGATATAAATACAATGAAGCTCTAATATTCTAACGTTGTATTGATACAATTCAAAAGTTGTACTCAAATCCGGTTTTGGAAGATTAATGACTCTACTCGATTTTTATTTCATTTATTAACTTTTATTTTCAATTGTTCGGTAAAATTTGTAACGTTTTGTTACAGCATGAATAAAATGGAGAAACCTAGAATTGAAATAAAAATAAGGTACTTGAAGGAAGGAAAATATTCAATCAATCAAATATACTTTATTTTACACCCAAAAAACATAGTGTACAAAGAGTAAATATAAAATATAAGAGGAAATATTTTTCTCATAAGTACATTCTTATGTTAAAACTTGCGTTGGGTACATAGGCAGTAGGTAAATTTAAAAAACATAGTATAAAGTATTTCGCGTTATTGTATCTATTTGTAGGTTAGTACGTATACCGCTGATTAAAACAAAATATAAGTTAGTTACTACATTCGAATCGAGATAAATTCGTGTAGGTTTCCATTGATTGCTTATTTATCCATAACAATGAATGAACCTTTATTAATAATGGCGATTCCTCAACAAATTGAAGGTCATGAGCAGTAGGTGGTTATAATAAAGTGCCTACACAGACAATGGATCAAATCAAACACTGAACTCCGCTTAGCAACTAGTGGGCTGAGCACTCAACAGATTTGTCCAACAGCTGCTTGAATGCTTCACGCCCAATCTTGCTAGAGCTCCTAGAATTGATAGGGACGTTAGCTGGAAGGCGGGAAGGGGAGGTCAGGTTAGAATGGTGTGTATAGTTATGAGTATACATTGGGGGTCTGGGCCATTCATTCGGTCCCAGGCCGGGGGCGGCGCTCATTGCTCGTGTCCGGAGTCCGGAGCGCATGCGCGTCCCCTGACCCACTTGCCGCTTGCCACCGAGCGCCGCGCCGCCGCCGAACGGATGGCGGCCTCGTTACGCCAAGGTTGGCAAATCAACTGGCGAATTCGCGGTCCTCTCAGACATAGTGACGCGATAGGAAACTCGATGAACTCATCTAAATTATAATAGTTTTCCATATTGGAATATTCATTAAGGTCGTGGTCAATGTTCGTACTTGATGGAATTTTTGTGATTGTCTCTGATAAATCTGACCTTGATAGTAAACTTAAGGCATTTTCAGCACGTCTAGATAAGTTCTTAATAACTAACTAGTTATGACAGATTTTGTATGAAAGATATGTCAGATAATAACTTTTTAGAAGTAGTGTAACAGGCCCTTAGTATTTTAATCCTTTTCACTTTTATATTTTATCAGTGCACATAAATATTTGACTGTGTTGGCTTGGTATTATATGTGTTTTAATGCGTCATCACTCATCACATCATCATGATGCAACACTTGTAAGCCAACAATGTTACGCACACAACAATGCTTTTTAAATTTTCATTAGCGTACACTGTCTAAAATTTTAACTTCAAGTGATGTTAAACAAATGTTCGTAATAGATAACTTACATAAAGTGGAATATTTTTAACACTTTCACTTCACATGTCGCTTTCCAACCTTGTCACATTAATACGATCACGACTAACAATTACTCATCGGGGATTGTATAAGGCAGTTCAAACACGGTCGTCCTCAACTTGTCTCCAATGTTTATTTAACGTCTCGTCTATAGATAGACTAGCACAATTACGATGATCGATTACGACAGTTAGGCTACTGTCGGCAGTTACACGCTTAATATGAACTCACTGTGGAGGCGATACAGTGATTTTACATTTATCGATAAAAAATTACCGCGCGTTGACAGCACTGTCCTAAATTATAATGGATGAGTGTTTTGACGTTTTGGTCCAAATATAGTCCCCAGATTGAGAGTTTTAAAACGAGTTTCGGCTTTATTAAAAATCATTTTATTTTTATTTTCAGATGGCGATTTTTGCTGATTGATCTTCTCAGCCTCGTCTGGAATATAGAGAAGTTTTAATATATTTATTTACGTGCTTATACTTAGATAAGTATGCAACGAAGTAAATTCCTTTATTCTGTTATATAATATATAAAGAATAATGAATAATTAACCTTTTCCCCTTTTGAGAAATAATGAAACGTAATAATAATGTAATCTTCGGTTCATATGGGAGGGTGTAAAAGAAGGGGGACGACACAAAAGAACTCATTGGATCGAAGTATTTCGGATTATGGATGCCTAAATAAGATAAGAAGTTATTGAAACCTTTTATCAAAAGAAAATGTTTTCGTTAAAAAGATACAAACAAAAATCCTTTACTTGGGCAGGCAACAGTTAATCGTGTCTGAAATTATCTGGACTTTTTGATCCACTGTTAAAATACATTAAAACAAAAAAGGAACTACCTAAACAGTAAACGCACACTACATAATATCAATAATTTTAGGCCATGTGACTATTAGTTTTCTATCCTTATTAAACGTACACATATGGAGTTTAATGCAATGCATCTTATTTTGATACAATTAGACATGACATTTAATAGATTAACTAAATATTAAAGTACACATACATATTTTTTACAAAAACAACGTATACACAACTCTTAATCTAAAGAAAAAGAAATATACTATAAATAACATCATCTTTATTAGATTTTACTTTTGTAAAATGAGCTAACATTTATCTTCAATCTCATTTGGTGGCCGAGAGTGGAAACACGCTGTTTCACAAAAAAAAAATTCTTTTCAGACGGATCATCTTGAAAATTTGGTGCTCATCGGCATCAATATTAGTGCCCTACATCTACCCTGTAGATCCGAATTTGTTTGAAGTGAGGCGACAAATTCGGTTCTAGAGAGGTTTGTGTGGTGCATGCACTGCAACGATAAAGATCTACAGCTGCGAAGACAGAAAGAACATTGCATTTTCATTGAAGATTTTCTTAGTAATTAAATTATCGATGTACCTATATTATGTATAACATGACCATATTTTGGAGCTACGCTCTTTGCTTGGAGAGAAATATCTGGTAGCAGACGTGTGACAACTAGTATTTATATTAGCAGACATTACTAGTTTGTTCTTATTAGGCTGGCTTGCACCAAAAAGTGTTTTGGCTTAAACATGTTTAAATATGATGCTGTCACTGTCATTTGTATGAGCAGTGTGAAGGATAGAACTATCACTAAATACGTTTAAGTCGAAATACATGTTGGTGCAAGCCGGGCTTAGTCTATTTTAGTCAAAACCATAATTCGATGTTTAACTACACATTTTCTAGTAAAGTTCAAATTTTCTAGTCTGCTAAAGTCTGCTAAAACAAATAGTTGTCACATATACGGCCCACTAGATATTTTTCTCCATGTATGGACCCGTCACAACTTTTCTTACCTTCCTGCAAACAATTAGATCTCCTGATGTACCTATCTTTGTCATGAATAATTTCTTCACTTGAAATATTTAATTCTGTCTAGGTCTTTCTCTACTGTTCTTCTTTCCTTGCCTTAATGTTACATTTGTTAACAGAGTGTTAATTGAGTTAGTATGTAGATTAGTATAATTTTGTAGTCTTACGATAATTATTCTGTTGTTGTTAGGAATGATTTACTGATTAGAATGATCTTACTAAGGGTTTTCTTCGTAATTCCAATTATTTTATAGATACTATAAAGTATCATTGTCAGCTTTTGTACATTCCGCTGCAGGGCACAGACCTGACTTCGGGGAAGGTATACCTATAGGCGTTAGTCAATGACGCGTTCCCAATGCGGATTGGTACACATCACATTCCAATTTCTTCTTCAACGTACACATAAAGTGGGCAAATTTAAGCAAATTTTTTTTTTTGTATCGTTTATATTATTTTAGTTTGAACTATTTAATAAAAGAAAAATTGTTTTAAATAAACTGACCGTGTCTAATTTTGGGTTGTTTAAAAAGGAAAATAGATGCGACTTCCGAATTATTACAATAATTCAAGTCAAATGTTATTCAGTTATCTACAAACCATTTTCAGGTTGATTTGTTACCACTCTTGGTTGTTGTGCATCTATAAATCTTAATTTTTTTTTGTGAGTTTATTTTGTCTTAATTGTGTATGCTTTCAGATAAATTAAATGCTATTTAGATGATAGGAAACAGCTTCACTTTCCGTGGTCTTATAACGTAATACCATTTAATGTCTTTGTCGTAACAGCTTTTCGTACTATGACTTTGACAATGTTTATAATTTCCATTCAATATGTTTTTTTTTTTAGTTTTCGATGTAAACTGATTTTGACCCTTACTCTATTACGTATATAGTTCCTGTACGTATAACGTAATATCACACATGAATTGGATTGTAATTTCATTACATCTTTGTACATTTTCATTTCTGATATTTTATTAGTGCTATAGTTTAATAATTATAACAGGCTAGGCATTTTTTAATACTATAGTTTTTTTTTTAATGATTGCAAGTCTTAATTTATTCAATTATATGAGGCAGAAAACATTCAGAGAAATATATCATCAAAATAAGACATGTGTATCAAAGTTGTGTAAGGTGTAGGTGTATTATTCTACAATAGTTCTACAATCATTTTATATAAATCTATAGATAACTCGTATAGGTACTTTGTATTTTCTTAATCTAAGTATGATACATAGTTTGATTGAATAAGACTGTGAGTATTCGTGTAATAATATTATGATGCATATTACATATTACAGATATAGCAGCCTTTATACCTCACTTTGCAAGTTGAATGATGATGTCATAATTTCGTTTCACTTGTAGCTTTGTGGTATTTATCGTATATTACGGTAAAGGCTGCTTATCGTCCTATAATATAATATTGCAATATGTCATTAGAACATTTTTCTAATACTTCTGGCCTTTTTTTACAACTTCTCATCAACCTTAATTGTTATTGTTATCAAAATTGACGAATTTAAATTTTATTTCACTTATAGTTATTAAAATTGTTCTATTAAGTACTTTATCTGCTATAATTTTATAACAATGAGTACTTTGTAACTTCAGAAATAAATAAAAGTTCATTTTAGTTTTTCTTTTTGTTCTTTAGTACCTAATGGTCACTGGTCACTCATAATATGCCTTTAAATCTTAATTAAAGGCAATTTTCTTTGATCTGACCACTCAATATGGAACAAAATCGGCGCTGTACGTACACAAAGCGACACATCAAGCTATACAAAACCAACATAAACTGGCCGCGCATAAGTCGAGTAATGTATAACGTCGCGCGGCCAGCTTATGTTGGTTTTGTATAGCTTGATGTATCGCCGTGTGTACTTACAATAATTTCAAGTAGAATTTATAGATAAATTCAAGACCGTAATCCCCTTTATTTTAATGTTTGACTTAATGTACATTTTTACACTTTATGGATCTTCAGGAGATAAATAATAACAATAAAATAAGGAATACTTTCATCACTCCATTGAAATAAGGCATTGGAAGATAAATTAAAAGGTAGTAGGTAACAGTTATTTTCAAACATTTATTTGACACCAATAATCTGACTAATACAATATTATTGAAAACATACAATCTGGGGGCACGGTAGACTAGCCAAAAAAGCGGCGCAGTACCGTACCTTTTCTCGAAGATTGAGATTTTCTATATCTCTGGCTAATAGCGAATAATATTTACCTAACTAAGCAAATAGATCATGAAATTAGGAGCATCTACATTAAATTACTATTGCATGAATACCGTGGTACCGTTTAATTTTCACAGTAGAAAATCAATAACATAGACCACAGAGAAATTAACATTTTTGCAATGCCAGCGGATTATTTAGTAATATTTCTACTCTATAATAGATGGCGGAACTAATCTAAAGGAGGCTTTAGTTGGCTTTAATGTTCATTTTGCTACTCGTCGCTAGATGGCGCTAAATGAACCAATCTCTGCAATATTTTTCATTTCATCGTATTATTATGAATTTATAGCATTATTTTCTTGCATGGTCTATTTTTTCATGACTTTTTATTAAAAACGTTTTTTTTTACCTTGTAACATTGTATAATTATATTTTTGGAAAATATTAATCCATGGTATAAAAAGCTGCGCTCTTTTATTGATCGATCGTTATGAGTAGGTACACTTTAGGGCAAAGACTCGATAACATTCAACAAGTTTAAATGAACCTTCAATTTAAAACGTATACCTATTTGTAATTTTTAGATAGATTTTACATTCACACCTACTATAATACTTACGTATCGGTCCAACCAACCAAAGTAGGTTTCCAGTTTTGTATGGAACAGCAGATTTAATTTTCGCGATTTCGATGTTGTTGCCATAGAGAAAGTTGTTCAGTTTGATGGTCTATAATACTCGTACACAAACTCACGCCGTTTTCTCAGAGAGGTCATCATCAGCCTATACAACGTGTTAATGAATAAATGCAAAACTAGAAAGTAGTTTGTGAGAGCAGAACTTTTAAGTTTTAATTAATAAAATAATGAACTTATTGTTTCAATCCAACTATTTCGTTAAAAATTATTTGGGGTGGATGAGGTTTTGCGCTTATTCATTAACACGTTGTATACGTCCCACTGCAGGGCACAGGAGTAACCTCAGGGAGGGTGTATGAGCGATAGTCCGCCACGCGTGCCCAATGCAGATTGGTAGACTTCACATACGGATCATAATTTTCTTCAGCGTTTGCAGGTTTCCTCACGATGTTTTACATACACACACACATGACATGACGTCCGTGCGGATTCGATCCCGAACCTCAAGAATGGGTTTCGATTTATGTCTCAGAGAGGATCCTATACCTAGACAGAATCAATGGATCTCCACTTTGGGCCACTCTGACCCACCTACGTTCCCCTTCTACATTTCTACTTCCAGTCCAGATAGATTTAAATATTTTAAATGTAAGCGAAACCTACCTACTGAATGTTTTTAAATTGGATAACTTCTACCGTAAAACTACAACTTGCAACCACATTTTTCAGAGCATTTTCAAATATCGGCAATTTAAAAGCAAAGAGTCCAAGGTACCAGGGTACCAGGAATGTATAAGGAGCGAGGAAGATTAATGATGAGTGCAGGACGGCCGACAACCGCGGGCGTGTTTGACAAGCGCAGGTGCGCTATTTTCATAATTGGCCCGACCCGCTGCGCCCTTTCAGCTTTCAGGATACTTGCTAGTGGAGTAGTGACTTGGGAGAGGGAGGATGCTTGGATGAAGTATCTGTTTTTTGGTGCAATAAATGCCAACTTCGTTTGATCATTACCCATGTGATAAACTAGGAATTAATAATCTACGAGTACGCATTGAATCTGCTCTAGTTCCATAAAACATTTTACGAATAAATATGAAGTAATTTATGTAAAATTGTATTGTTCTGTTCAAATACCAATTTAGTGACTTTATACCGATATTTATATTAACAAATTTCGTTATCTCAGTATTTATTCCCCGAGGGGGTAATCCGAGATATTCTAGTTATAGGATAGGTACCATATTCAGAATGTCCACATCTGTGTGGCAGGTAGTGAGCCCGCTAAAATCTAAATGAGTAGGTTCAACTGAAATAAATGCTTTATTTATTCAAAAAACAAAATTAGGTATAGGTAGTATACAAATAAAATCATACAAAGAAGCTTAGGTGTATTGTATACCTACTGCATAAAAGAAGAAAAGTAATTAGGTACCTACAGGAAATGAAAGATTTCATACCAAACATTCGCGACAACAATTTAATTAAGTTGATACAAAGGTTAACCTGAAGAATATAAATTATCAAAATCCAGCATAATGACAAAGGAACACATATTATTTAATTTTTCTACCACCTTATAACCACTGAAACTGAACTATACACATCTCTAAGCAACGCATTATCTATTAGTACGTACCTATATTACTACTGACCTAAGTCCTAAAGAGACGTATCAGTTTGTACTAAAAAATCCATATTTGGATATATTTCCACTTTTTCAATTTGCCAATTACATGCGATATGGGTACTAACAAATATAGTTGTACAACCACCACTCACACTGGATTACCCTAACACCTCTAAGAAACCGGACTAAAGTCTCAAGCATGTTTCGAGGACATGAAAATCTGACATATCCAGGGGTTCACCTTTCCCTAATGAACACTATTAATCATGTGAACCGACCCTGTTCAAGTTGCTTTTAAGCTCCTTGGCACAGACCATCTTAAACCCTGCATATGTGCCAAAACTAACGACCTGTGATGCTTTTTGAAAATTAGAACGAGGAGGCTATTCTTGAAATTCGAGATATTTAACATACATCCATACATTAATGATTTTTCGACCATATTTCATTGCAACGCGGTCAGAAACTATCCAAATACTAGTCAAGCGTAGCAGTAGTGGTAAGGCTTGTGGATGGAATGACATTTCAATCTTAGAAAATCGATCGGTTGATCCGCACTTTTGTGTCCAAAAACTATTCTTGTTTTTCGAACTGTGTTCCTTAAAGAAAATGGTTTAGTTTCATTATTTGAATACACCCTTAAAACGTTTCTTATAATTAAAACATTTTGGTGTATTAGGCATCTCATACGGACCCCACACGAAAGTATAATAATAAAAACGCATGAAGTGTCTTAAGATATATTTTTCATATTCTAATCATGTTATTAATGCAATGCTCAATAACCCCTCGTGTCGAAATCACTTTCGCACAAGCCTAACGAGTGATACAAAAATCAGACCCTGTCCAAAAAATTGTGTAACTGAACCAACTTCATTGAAAGCAGGAAGGGCCACGTCAAAAATTACTATTATACCCCAACACATAATTAATGAACTGCTTATTCAAATACATTTAAAACTATTATTCATGCCGTTTACGTTTCAAAAGTTCCGACCATTTCTTTGAAAGGACTTCTTTTAAGTTATTAGTTAAAAAAGTTTTGCCTTATGCAATTTTTAAATAGTTCAGACTTAAGGCGTAGCAAATGGTAAGGGTAAATATTTTTTGTTATATTAATGATGAATGTAGGATCCATAAGGATATTCTAAAATTCCGTTTTTTTCTTAAATCTTTGACTCAAACAGAAAACACATATTCTGTTTTTTTTATTTTTTTCGAAGACACTAAAAATTTTCAGAATTTTTGCAAAATTATACTGCAGTTTCCCTGATTTATCGAGAAAGAGATAAGTAATATATGTGCAAAATTAGTTGATAGGATGTCACTGATTAAATAATATGTTTATTCAAAGTTTGCCGAAATTGTTGCAAAAGTCTCTGTAACAATGGCATTAGACATAGATAAACACTATTATTTATATTGGATGACATTGTAGTCGAATTCACCGTCCTCTATTGCCTGTAAACTCGCTCGCTTTTTCCCACAGTACCTAACTATCAATATGTCAACATAATCCAATATCAGAGTCGAAAGTATTATATCACAATATTCTTATACCACAAGCAGTCGCAGAACATGAAGCGGCAACAAAAACTTTCATCAACGAACTGCCTTACAAGAAAATGTTTTCTGCAAAAATGGAGCTTACGTCGCCTTTGATACAACGTAACCAGTCTTACATGAGCTTCCCAGCCGCTTTAATATCGAAATAATAAACAGAACAGCGCCGGGAGAAGAAGTGAGAAAGGAGTTCAAAATATGATGGTGAAATAAGATTTCCCGGAATTCAGGCGATATTTTTTCATCTTTTCTTTTGATATTTTCGCCATTCGTCGGCTTCGCTTGAAATATCCGTTGTTATTATTTCACCGAATCCCTGGGAAAGTGACTGCTGCCTCGTTTTTAAGCTAGATATAAAAAATTCCATCCTATCTTATTATCTAATATTAAAACTTCTTCCTTTTATATAGTTATACATCATTAGCCGTGGTGGTCCAGTGGCGAGTAACCATGCCTGCCGTGCAGGAGGCGATGGTTCGATCCCCGTCCAGGCCGACTCGTACCAATGAATTTTTCGGAATTTATGTGCGATTTGTAACACCACTGGCTTGTCGAAAAGAAAAACATCGTGAGGAAACCTGCATGCTTCAATTTCGAGGCATGTATTGTACCCACTGTCCATTATAAGTGGCGACGGGCTCACCCCCCGTCACACTGGACAGAGTTTCGGTAGTACTGGTGAAACGTGGATGTTCTGAGGTTTCAGAATATCTCTGACTACCCCGAATATAGGGATATATTATTCGGGGAATATAGTCGTGAGTATATGCTTATGAAAACTTCTTCCTTTCCTAATTGAGTCTTTCACTATTGATCACCACTTTAACACATCAGTGATAACTGTGACGAGCAACCAATTTGTCGTTCTTTAAACTATACCTCTTCCAAGTGCTAGACAGCAAAGTTTTATCGCTTTAATCTCATCGATTGTGTTGAGCTCAGACACTATAAGCTCTTAATTTCTCCATTTCTTCTGTAATGCCACCTTCCTGTACAGTTTGTACATACTGTGTAAGTAAAGGTACTCAAACAACGTTTCTACCCTATCATAGCCTGTAACAACGTTATATGTCACAAATAATCAGCAGCAGTGTATATCCAGCTTTACTTCTATACACGGGTCACATTGAAATGGATAACGCTTTTCGATTAGCTACCTTATGTTATTCACCTTTTATCCTTTCGGCATACGGATCTGATTGTTATTTATAAGAGTTACTGTTTAAATTTGCAGCTGTTGATGTAAGGTTTAATAACGTTGACGAAACAATGACTTTTAGTTGAAGTTTGGAGTGGCAAAGGTCTGTAATATCTTGAGGTAAATTATTCCTGATTTAAGATATACTACACGTATATAATTACGTAGTTTACATAAAAGACTAGGATCCAAACCGTGCCCAAACTTGATACCTTATAATCATTATCAGTAACAAGAAGTCTTCTGTTGGACATGAGCTTTCTTCCTAAAGAGGAGTTAACATAATTGCTACACTTGGCTGATCACAGTAACACTAAACAATGCATGTACTATCATCAAGTTAATTATTGTATACTTAATTCGTTTTTACAAATACTGCTTTTGTCAACAAGTTATTTACCATGTATTGTTTTGATTTAAACAATGTTTGGGAAGGCACTAGTTCCTAGGGTTCAGACATCTAAACTAGGAGCTAGGGTTTTCAATGTTCTGTTCTTATTGAGATTGAATAAAGCAAATATTATGTTTTTATATAGTCAAAAATAATAATTTTACCTGTGCATCACAAATAAATGAATTTTGTATCTTATATTTTTGTATACGTTGACGTTCGCAGTTAGGAGGTACGTTATATGCAAAATAATAGTCCTGCCCATTCCTTAGTAAACTCTCCCTCGCTTTGTCATGGCACCCATAAGTAGAAAAGTGTTGGCCCTAATCTAAACCTCACCTAATCTAGATCTCACAGAGAATCATCATAATATAGTACAAAGATGCAAGAAGACAACGAAACAACACGAAATAAAATAATTTACTGAAACACATAAACATTGACCCGATCAACCTTTATAAAAAACTGAAGATACTATATTTATAACTAAAATCTATCACGTTATAAATTGCTTCGTCTGCCTAAGTTTGTAAAATAACTTGAACAATATTGGAATTCCAAGATACTCGTCTCAAGACTTATAATATTGCAGATTCCATATCGAAATCCCATTGCAACATTGCACAGCGAACTTTTAATCAAGTCCCGGAGAAACGATTTACTACGATCATAGATTAAACAGTGTTGCCGAGAGTGTTATAAAAATATTTGTTTCTACCTATTTACTTCCTTAGTACACCGGTAATAATTGAATTCCTCGCTCTTATCTTTACTGTGCTGTCATCAGCTGAAATGGTATTTTTTTCTTATGCTCTATTAACATAAACGCACTGCTTTATCCAAAAGACACCGTCTGCTACTTACTCTCTTTTCCTTTGCTCTCCATTACTTAACTATGGAGTCAGAGACAGAAACCAGAGGACTTAGCATGATACTTGCGAGAATCGGTTCTGTCGCACCTGTCATCTCGCTCTGATCTACGCAAAAAAAGAGAGCTAAAGCGCGACAGCGTTGTGTCGCACCGTCATGCTAAACTAGATCATCTTGCTTCTGCGTGCTAGTCTATTCATCGTCAGTATGATGAGCTCTCCTCGATAACAACTATCCATTCTAAATCCTAATAGATTCTAAGTCCTCATAGAATAAAACTTCGAGCACCCATATAGTAAATAAAATTGTGTAATATAATACGTAAATCGTCGTTAATAATCAGCATCAGCCTTTATTAATGCAGGTTAATAAGGTCTACCCTATAGGTCCTCTGCTAAATAAATCCAAGATTCTACCGTAATCTCAACCAGCAGCGGAACAACCGCGACCAACTGCGGTTTTTGGTGCCAGAGTTGAATGGCTGTGGCAGTAGGTAAAAACCTACCGCCGCCGGATTCACCATCTGTTACAACAAATCTATGTGAGCAGCGCACCCGCAGTCGTCCGCCGGCGCCCGCTGCGGGCAGCTCACCATTAATCACAAGTTTTAGCTGCATGCCCTGCACACCACACTTCTAGCTATCGTAGATCCATAGCTATAATATATGTAGATATACCTTTTCCAGGCTGTTGGTCTTTCGTTAGAATTATGTTATGGGAGCCTATACTTGGTCTCTCAATAGATCTAAGTTCTACCCTTTTATTACAGTTTGTATTTATAAACAGATCAATTTAAAAATGACATATGGATGAAATTATAGGCATTGTTGAAATATTTAAAATGATAAAAATATTCTCATTCGATATCGTGATACGGTCATTCTTCCTTTGCTGGATTGCGTTTAGCAAAACTTTAATATCAGCTCCTGAAAAATTGGGTACGATTTATCCGAATTTATTACAATTTATATTATAATAACTTTTTATTTTTTAGTATCGTAATTTTCAAGCCAGTAGTTGTTGAATTAGCACATGTCATTGTTAGACAAAGCTTAATTCGCTGAGTCATGATCGAAAGGGGAAAGATATCGAACAGTAGTTAACGGCATATGGGGTTCGATTCTTTGTTAGATTAATTAGTACGAGTTGTTGCCAGTTTTTGTAAGAGGGTTATAGTTTATTGTTAGACCAGCTTTTGGCAGAGTTTCTTGCCCCTTGGATGGCCATTTTGTATTAGTAAATGATTTTCAATTTTTTTTTTACCTGTAAGTTCTTCCATCAGTTTCAGTGAAACTGAGTCATAAAATATAATACAAAAAACTCAGTTTGAGACAATATTAGTATTTTGTAATATATGATGAGTTGTTCTCCTTTTCGTAAAAAAATTACGTTTCTTTCTCAAATCCTTAATCGTCCGCTTCCAATATCTTACCACCTCTGTCTGGCTGGTGATGTCTTCTTAAAGTCTCTCTCCACATCTTAGACCACCTATACAGGCAGCTAGGTACGACATAGTTTGTTGCATTTGCAGGAGGTGTCCCTATTTGGGGGGACCATTTTTTTTTTTTGGTGGGGAATCCTTGGTCCTGCCTATTACAAACCGCTACCGGTTCAAGTCTTAATATAGTAAGGAATATATATTTCCTTAATTCTTCTTTATACCATAGAGTAAAAGACAAGAAGAGTGCCATACTCCATACTAAGTGGCGAACGACAGAAAAAGCTCAAAAGTCCGTCTCCTAGATGGTGCTGACTCCTTGCCCGCGAGTTTCGACAACAATTATTTCGAATCTACTACTCTTTTTAGTTACCTAAGCTTATCTCTCTTATTTAGTTGGTTTGGTTCATAATATTGGAAGACTAATAAAAACTTCTTAGCGTATATTGGCAATTCATCTACTCACGGGCAAGGTGTCAGCGCCATCTATGAGACGGGATTTTGAGCTTATTCTTGTGTACGCCACTTAGTATGGAGTAAAGCGCTCTTCTTGTCTATTAAACTATGCAAATAACGAAATATTAATAGAGCTAAATATAATTTTATAAAGATTCCTAACTATTTAAAATTTGCATGCAATTTTCTTTTACTAACATAACAAAAGAAAGCTTCTGACTGGAAATCAGATCGA
Source organism: Agonopterix alstromeriana (assembly GCA_963924505.1). Classification (NCBI taxonomy): domain Eukaryota; kingdom Metazoa; phylum Arthropoda; class Insecta; order Lepidoptera; family Depressariidae; genus Agonopterix; species Agonopterix alstromeriana. The sequence goes on along the minus strand of OZ004671.1, from coordinate 6,647,112 downwards.
CCTTATTTAGACAAAAGCGATGCCAGTTTTTGATTTATTGTCAGAAAGTTAACAAAACCCTTTCTGCAGTTTGGTAACTACCGTTTCGATTTGAAACTGTAACAATTTTTGTCATCCTTTCAAATAATTTATGGTGGCTTATAGGTGGTCTAATTTACAATGGCAAATCGTTTTACAAGTCACATACCTTTGTAGGTCATTTTTGCAACCCTACACTGATAATGGCCGTTTTTAAAGAGCTTCTCAAACTTACTTTAGTATCAGCTATTTCGAAATCAGTAAAAATTATTTAGAACTATCATTTGAATTATAATTTGCAATTAGGACATACATATTCTACATACGTGGTCTTTCAAAATACTGACGATTTTTTTCAAACTGATAATCTTTCACTATGGAGCCAAAATTTTAATCGCGAAAAATTATCTGCGATTCCATTCAAAACTGAAACCTACTCGACCCAAATTAATGGGACAGCAGTTGATTTTTTTCGTGATTTCGATTCTTATCCCATAGATAAAATTATACATAATAATAAATGTATAGGTAAGTATCGAATGTTTTTGCGTGCTATAAATTATCATTATTTCTAAGAACAGTTGCCTACATTTACATGAGTCATGGTAACATTATACAATCTACTGCAAGACTTGTTTACTTAATACAGCGTGAAGGAAATATACTTAACTGTATTTAAAACATGGAAAATTTTACGTAGAACTACAAATATCAGAAACAAACATCGCAAGCTTAGCGCAAGACAGCAAATTATCCTCAGTTCATTAAATTCTTAGGTTTGAGCGTCGCAGCCGTCAGAACTCCCTGGCATTTTCGACAATGGCACACTAATGATCGTCTTAACATTCACATCGCCCACGCGCTCCTTTTGTCTCCAAAAACTCCAAGTTTTTCATTCGCACAGCTATTTTTCAACCAGCACGATACAACCGGCTTAATACAAAAAGCGCGAAGTGATTGAAGGATTTGGGTCAACGGGTTACCTTTTGAATGGACGGTTAGTTTCTTGCGACACAAAAATGTTTTCAATGCGCAAAGGGAGGTTGATAGGTTTATGGGCACTAAGCTTTGTTTTGCCAGTAGCTCCTAATTAACTTCACAATCTACACGCACGTTGAATATACTATAGTAACATAGATACGGTATCTATAGGTATTATAATTTTCTGTAGCGTGTTGTTAAGTTGTCAATCATAGATACACTTATTACTGTAACAGATTATTATGATTACAATTTGAAACCAGTATTTCCAACTTCTGACGGAATAAGTTTATTGATAAAATAATTCGTTAATGTCTACACAAAATAAGTAGTCAGCACAAGCTTCGTCAATAATACAACAGCCGGTAATCAGCAACATGCTTCGTCAAAGCCTTAAATAAACAGTTAGAGATCCGCACATGCTTCGTCAACTTCCAACTTCCAACTTTACATTGATTCTCGTAGATCTGATTACCTACCACATTGAATCATAAAATCACAGAATACCTGTATAACACAGAAGACTAAAAGGGAGGCCCCCTTTTAGGATTTGGACGCTAAAAGAAAAACTGGGTTTCGTCTAATCTAGTAAAGTGTACCTGGATTGACCTTTGAACTTTTCGATAATTCCATTCTTAAGGCATCAGTCATTCGTTTTCTTGCGTCTTAAAATAATAAGGCATTCGTATGTTAAGGATGAGTTGTGACGTCGAGACTTGAGACCATGTGACATTGCGATCTATTAATCATGCAGTGTCTTGCTCCGATCTCTACAAACTAAATATAATCCTGGAAAACAAAACATATTTTGGTAACGATACATTAAATTCACTATTATAATACAGGGTGTAAGGAAAAGTACCATTATCTTTAAACCACATACCTACTTGCCATAAATCTGAACAACTTTTACAATGGGAGCAAACCTGTCAGCGTAAAAAAACCAGCTGTTCCATACTAAACATTGCATGCCTGCTGGACTAAAATGTGTGAGACATCAGATTTTTGTTTTGTTTTGAAAGGTTTGCTCCTATAGTGAAAGTTGTTCAGTTTGAAGGGTAGAGTCTGTGGTTTAAAAGTTAATGATACTTTTCCTTAGACCCTGTATAATGGATGTAGGCATCTAGTCTATCAAATCATGTTTAAAATCATTAAAAATCTAATCTTCTTTCGTTTGAAACAACGCACTTACAAAATACTAGTGTACTTACTTGTCATAGTCCCTATCTATCAAAACCGATAGGGCGTTCGAATGATCTAATAATATTCAAGATTCAAGTAGGGATAATGAGTTCTTGTTCTTCACATTCTTCTTCTGCCGAGTTGATAGCAGATCAATGAGTTTAACCATAATAAACACAAATTTTGCATTTCAATTTAGATTTTATTGAGTAGCCAAAATAGTCATTATACATTGTTATTTTTGGTGACATTTTTGTGATTACTACTATCTTTCTTGTTTTCAATTAAAAGGATCACAGATAGACTGCTGTTGACTTTTGAATCTATGAAAATAATAAATTATTAATTTAAAAATGTATCTCACGATTTTTTTTTCTTTTTCGCGGATTGAAAAGTTAGCTTAAACGTACTTGTCGTTTGCATGACCTTAAGAAGCCAGTACAAGGTAACCATTACATTGTCTATAATCTAAAGATGAACAAAGGTACATATTTTTACAGCAAGAGCTAAATACAAAATGTCTATTGATCATGGCGTCGTATTGACGACAATGCATCATTAAAATATACTTTTCAATAAAAAACTTCGTGAGAATATCACGTCAACGCAATCATTAACAACTGACTCTAAACAGAATTGTATTGTTGGTGTGAAAATGGAAAAATCGTCGGTCCGTATTCTGGAATCCATTGAATGGAACAATTTCACGCGTCATAAAATATAGCCGTGGAATTCGAAAATTTCGATGCGAGATGAAAAACGATCGACTCGTTGGCGTCCGTGGCGAATAAAATAAATCGATTTGTTTTCAAAAACGATTTCATTACGTTTGACGTGTGATGGGAATCAGGATTAGGTATTGATGGAACGTTGTTTTGCTAAAATTTAGGAAGTTAATATTGCTATATTAAATTTATAAGATAAAACGAAAAAAATGGAATATATTTTTTATTTATACAAGGTAACCCTAGTAATACTTAAGGGGGTGTTTCAGACCTTCAAACTAACGTCGAGAAATAATTAAAAAATCTGGTGTCCCATACATTTGAGTAGAGACGGTACTGCAGTTTTGTATGAAAGAATGGTTTTTTTTCTCGAAGTTGACTCCATAGTGAGAGTTGTTCAGATTGATCGTCTGAAGTACCCTTTAAGTTTTACTAGGGTGTTTTGTTACACCCTGTATACAGGGAAAAATTTATATCATTGGCATCCTTTTAAACTAAGAGACTACCCATCAAATTGTAAAAGTTTTACTATGGGAGCAAACCGATTAGAGCAAAAAATTATCAACTGTTCCATACTAAATTGCAATGCCTACTCGACTCTAATGTATGCAACAGCTGATTTTTTTTTCTCCAATCGGTTTGCACCCATAGTAAAAGTTGTTCAATTTGTTGGGTAGACTCTTAGTTTAAAAGCATGCTAATGATATCAATGTCACCCAGTATACCTAAGTACTGCATATTTTTTTGCAACTTATTCCACTCTTATTAGCTCATGCTTCTATTAAAGATCGAATCGATATCGACGGAACAATTTTATTGCTTATCTTTATAAAATTATTCATGATTAGAAAAAGTGTGAAAAACATGTTAAAATTTATATGTATTAAGTCTTACTATGTACACAAATAAAACCAGCGCGAGAACGCCACTATCCCGAAAGCGCAAAAATTAAACAGCAGTAAGTAAAGTCCCGGTCACACTGTTAATCCTCTAATTCCCAAAGGCCGAGTGGTCATCAGCTAGCCCTCTGTAATCCAGTGGAGCTGTACCAATCAACACTAGGGAAGTAATGTAAGGGACATGAAGGGTCCATAGGGATAGAGGGGAACGAGAGAATCAAAATGGACGTGCGACAAATTGTGAGGAGGGAATAACGAAAATTTTTGCAATAATATTTTGAAACAACTGAAATGTAAGTTTGTATTCGAAAAAAATGTGTTCTTATGTGATAAAACCATTGATGTAAATACTATAGACTCCAAGTCTCATACAAAATTTTAGAAAATGTTTGTTAGACTCTGACACATAACATAACCCACACAAATCATGTATGCATGCTGTTGGGTGTCATAAATACGTTGTTTTTATTCATAAACTTTGTCGTATTTACTATGATTACTGTCAGGACAAAAAAGAGCTCTTATAAGCTCTTTTGGTTCGGCCATTTTTCGATCGTTGATTGTGAATCTTTTTCTGTTCTATATAAGATATCAATGGATAACTACTGCTTTTATATTCGTAATGGATGCAGAACCTTCGTTAATGGTTTTTCATTGTAGTAAAGTTTCTCCGTAATTTCAGTCGTATTAATTAAAAACTTTCGTTTTAATCCCCAAACTTTTAATCACACCCAAACTTTGCGCAGGTATTGAAATGCCTGCCCTTTGGTCAAGGCACTAATTAATTGTGAGTGCCCGAGGGACTGATCCTAGTCCATTAAGCCAGGATTTTATGAACGAGAGCGAGAATTGTTGTTTTTCCACGACCCTCCGACCAGAGTCCCTATAGTCCGGCGGAGTGCCCATCGACCAATGAAAACGAACCTCCTGAAACATAACAAATTTAGCGACACATAAAACGAATAAGAGGTCTCTGCTTAATGGATGGTCCGCCACAAGTTTTGTTTTATTCAGCCAGGCTTTACCTGCTGAGAGGTAGCCTTTAATTGGATTAAAGATTGTTGATAAGAGCTTTTAATCTAAGCGTTGTGGTGGTCGGTCGGTGACATTTCATTAAGGGATGGGTGGGTATTGATTTTAACGTCGAGCACGCCATTGGTCGCTTGTGCGCCGTTATAAATAAGTAGAATCTTCTTTATTATACTTTCACTTATTTTAACCATTAATCTAGTTATAATGAGATTATGGAAGCCATCAAAAAGTAGCGTTTAGATGAACGTGAGCATTGAGTAATAAATTATTTCCTGTCACTTTTTTTCGATTGCCTTCAATAACGATTCCGGATTAGCATCCGTTCCTTTGATTAAATTTTGCTACAAAATTTATGCCAGTTAGCAAAGGTCACGCCTTTCACACCTTATACAGAACTAGTTCCATATTCATTAACTGTTGAATAAAAGGCGATGCTGCGAATGGAATGAAATCTATCTAATGTAGATAGGGGGATATGTTGAAATGGAGCTCACGGAAAATAACTGTCAGTCAAAAATCATTGAACGTCGAATCACGAATGGTTTTATGGCTACTTATTATTTTTGTAATTATTTAGGATATTTTCGTGACTATTTATAATTTAAAGATATTCAGTAAGAAACGAATACATCACCGAAAGATATCATAAAATGTTTTATACGTAGACATTTCCTTTCTTCGTTTATATGCGATATGCGACTAGCAGCCCGTCCCGGCTTCGCACGGGGTAGACAATTGTCTATTTTACCAAGGATCCCTAATTTTATCAAAATGAAATGTAGCCTATGTCAAATTGGAAGAATGTAGCATTCTATTGGTGAAAGAATTTTTTAAATCGGCCCAGTACTTTTTGAGCCTATTCATTACAAACATACAAACATACAAAAATAGGTACAAATCTTTCCTCTTTATAATATTAGTGTAGATAAACTGCACTGGCAATTTCAATTGTTTTCTTATAAGAATTGTATTTACCTATAGCGTTTCCTTGGGCCTTTCCGCCCGCCTTCGATTCTTCTCGTACTTCGTGATTTGCAATGCCATAAATTTATTCTTAGGCTTCATGCCAAAAATATATTATTTTAAATTGAAACTCTGGAGACAATATTTAGATATTAAATATTACCTCGTACATAATAGTTACCTACAAAGCCATGTGCCGACCCGGGCGGAAGGCTCGGGCGCGCCCGCCAGGCGGCATGTCAAACAGCGGGAGTTCGTCGGTCAAATTGAAAAACAATCTCCCACCATTTTCGCTCGCCGAACGTAATAAATCTATGTACAAAAATTCTACACGTTATTTATGAAATCTATTCGTGGTTAGATCTGTTTGATTGTTGTTGGGGCCGTCGGAAGGGATAAATATTATTTTTATCTAAACAATATGTCGTTTTTTATAAACTACATTAATTCAGTTTTTAAAGAGTGGAGATCACAACTATCATAATGGAAGACTGAAAACCATTAAATTAGAAGTAGAAACATAAAGTCATAAATAAGTAGGATTAGACATTGAACATGAATTTTCAGCACATAATACCTCATTCGCAATAGATAGATCTCGTAGGCTTGACAGTCTACCACCAGTAATAGAGAGGTAGGTACTACTAGGTAAAACATTAAACATAAAGAAGTTATAAAATAGTAATATTAAAGGTGGTTTGCTCACTACGGGCCCTATACACTTCAACAGTCTTATCAACTGCACTGCAACTTGCTTAATTGTTATATTTTTTTAAGTAAGAGTTAATACGAGACTTCGTCCGCACAAATTATATTCCAGATTTTAAGTCAGATTATAAGCTATCAAACAAAAAAGTCTCATCAAAATCGGATCAGTAGTTTTTGCGTGATGCTCGCACAAACAAACACACAAACAGACAGACAAAAATTCTAAAAAAGGTTGATTTGGATTCAGGGACACCTAAAAACCATATCGTCCTCTTTTTTTGTAAACGTCTTGAATGTACAGACACTCTGTTACAGTTTTATAATAATTAAGATTACCTACCTAATAGTAAAATTTACAGTAAATCGTTGTACGGAGTTGTTTATAAATAAGCTTTTACAATAAGTCAATGAGTTTTAGCACTCTCATTCGTAAACTATGTTTTTTTTAATTTCATCTAAAAGAAAATCCACACAACAGAAAAGCACAATACATTGAGTATTTGCAGGTACAAAATTATGCGACCGGAAATTGAACTATTATTAAAAATTGTTCAATTTAAATTTGAAAATACTACCCAAATGATTCTGTCAGCCAGTGTAACCGGCGTTCGTTGCGGCCATTGTGGGATTAATTGCATTAATCATGCCCAGTGACAGCTATTACATTTTTGGTGCTCGACTTTTGGTTACGAGCCGAGCCTAAAACACGACAGACAGACAAAGTTTCATTCGTAACATGAAACAATACTATATTGTTTCAATTTCAATCAAACAGTTAGGAATATAATGTATCTATCTGTCATACTAAGCCAGCCGCTCTAAGCCTTTGTTTTTAAATTTAATAAAGACTAAAAGAAAGTGCATTTACTATACAATGTGTTAATGAATAAGCGCAAAAACCTCATACACCCGAACTGATTTATAACAAAATAATTAGATTAAAACTACACTTTCATTATTTTGATAGTTAAAATTTTAAGTTATTCGCATTTTAAGTTTTCAGGCATAAATGATTTGTTATCATTTCAGCAATTATTGAAAGCGCTAACGTGCTCATGGATACATTTTAAGAATCTTGTTTTGGTAGTAAGTAGGGTGAGTGTGCCGAAACGGTGGGTTGAGATCAAGTTCAGTAAATTTTAAATTTTACATTCAAATTATTTAATATTTTGAAATACCTATGTTGAAACCATGATAATTCGATTCTGCTCTCGATTCTAAACAAACTACTTTCTAGTTTAGCGTTATTTCATTAACACGTTGTATAGGTAGGTATATACCTTAACCGCTATTCGCTGTTATTTTATCAACAATGTTTATGTATTAAGAAGCTATTAAAAAATCGTTTAAACATGAAGATCGATTAACTTTTAAAAGCGTTTGTGCATTAAGATGATGGCTCATAAATGTTATGACTTCATTACCACAACATTTTTCAGCATGTTGTTCTATAGCTACATCTTTTAAACAGGGTTGAAAATTATACGTCTTTAAGTTTTGCGTTATCGAGTCGGTGCCAGAGAATAGGTACTCTTAACTATTATAAAATTGTAACAGAAGTGTGTCTGTACATTGTTGATATTTACATGAAAAAGATACGATATGGTTTTTAGGTATCCCGGACTCCAAATCAACATTTTTTAGAATTTTTGTCTCTGTTTGTTTGTTTGTATGTTTGTAACAGCATCAAGCAAAAACCACTGAACCGATTTTAATGAAACTTTTTTTGTTTGATAGCTTATGATTGAACCTAAAATCTGGTATATTATTTGAGCGGACGAAGTCGCGGGTTAAATCTAGTAATAGTATAAGTATACACTCGAGAGCAATGAATTCGGGTCACCAACATACCGTCATAATTCGGACACTAAATATGATAGCTTATCCAAATAAAAAGTTGTGTATAGACTATTTAATATTTCTTAAATTAAATTAATAACATTTCCTAGTTTTCATTTGTTTTACTTATTTAAAACACATAAATACAAATGGGTCAATTCTATCGCAGAGCAAAAATTTTAAATTACCATTTTTTGTCACAGGTCACACATTTCTTCACATTTTAGTGTGTGTAGTGATATAATTACCACTTTAATAATAAATGTCGAACACAAAAAATAAACTTTTCAAAAAATCATTTGTTTAGTTTATAGTTGTTTATTGGCATTACTTTACAGCAACCAGAAATTTTATTAATTTAAGTAGAAGTATTTTAAATAGTCTATAAAATACTTTTTATTTGAATAAGCTGTCATTCTTAGTTTCCGAGATATTTGGGTTTATGTTCTTGATGACCCGTATTCATTGTTTAGTTCCGAATAAATTTTCGCGACCGTTAAATCTTTCTTTCTTCGCAATTCGATAAATTAAGAAATTTTAGAAAATTATGTAGGAAACCGTTTAGACAATAAGAGACCTTATATTATAACATTATGACTGAATCAAAAAGATGATTGTTCGAACTACTTACTACTAATAATTCGTTTCAACACTCATCATAAGAAATACCTCAGCATATCGGTACATTTATTCAAACGCTCCGTTTCAAAAATATCGCTCAAGGTTGTTTTTGCTATTAATACCCAGATCTATTTTAACGCCATCTTATGTACACCAATAAGTATAGGTATTTTGTATTTTACAGAACATTGCGTGTGGATAGCAAGCGCGTGATAGAGGCGCGCACGCATTCGATTGGTTTCGCTGTACAAGGAGTTGGCTGCAATCATCAATTACAACCGATTGTGATGGAGATCAAAGAGACCGGTCACTCGCGCAATGATGTAAGTTATGATATTCTTGCACTAAGTTGCAATACGATTTGGGTTCGGTGAATTTAATACAAAACCTAAAATACATATCATGCGTTGGTTTCATCAGTATAACCTTATAGACATAGATAATAAATAGATGTTAGCTCATATTATTGGACTGTTAAGGTAGTTAGTAGCTTCTGATCACCTCGAAAGAGACTACTTATGATCTTTATTTGATGTATAACCCTAGCTAGGGTTCCGTAGACAACAAGGAACCCTGTCCGCGGCTTAGCTCAGTACGATTAGTAGTAGAAAACTGTAATTTAGCAAGGGTATACATATTAATCACGCCGACAAGGTGGTAACATTAAAATCTTGAAAAAATAATTTTTTAGGGTATCCCCTCTACAAGCGAATGGGGATACAATTTATTTTTCTTGTCTATCCCATGGTGTGGGGTATCTTTGAATAGGCAATTTAAAAAATGTTGTGGGTGTGGAAAACCATTTTTCGATTTAGGGATCCGACAGCAAAATATTAAGCTTTGAAGTGCTAATAAATTTTTATAGAGTCAAGTGAGTTTTTAAGGAAATGATCAGACCATAAATTGAACAACTTTTATATGAAACTAACCTCGAAACCGCGAAAAAAAAATTATCTGTTGCGTACAAAACTGCAAATATTAGACTCTTTGAACAATATTTATTTTTATTTTCGTACAGGGTGTAAGGAAAGTACCATTTAATTTTAAATCAGGCATAGAAGTTAAGTCTCGAATCAGATAAAAATAATTTGTAAAAACAAATTTTACGTCAACCATCCATGCGCCTGTGAACACAAAACACTGAGAAGATTTTATTCTATCAATAGAAAATCTGTTAGCACTTTAAGTTAACATAATCACATAATTTATAACGCCGTAGATTTTCCAAACAAATATTTGTTTTATCCAATTGAAAAAACTCGGTTCAATGGATAGATCGACTTACACTAAATATAATTAAAATTTAAATGATACTTTTCCTTACACCCTGTATAGTGCAATGATTATTATGAGAATGACGATACGATATTATAGGTACCTACTCTGTTATACTGTTATTACCTACCTTCATGAATGAGAAATTGTTACACATAGTTATTAGAGAAATTTTACTACGATGATTTTCAGTTTTCATTAATAAAAACATCAATAAACGTAAACTAGGTTAACGGATATGAGATCATTCTTCTTGCACAAAACAAAAGCTACAAGAAACGATCGTGAGGCACCAAGCTGATTTGATATATTCAGTGCTGCAGAATCGTGCGCCGGAGTTGATTTATCGATCATCGATGCGCGTACTCACCTCGCTTCGATGAAACTCATCCTCGTTTCATTTTCATATAGCTACTATAACAGATTTTCAAATAATCTAAGTAAATTTAATTGATTAGCCAAAATTGTATAATGACAGGTAATATATTCCATTTTGAGTAGAATGTTCAGTTTATTGATTGATTTATGACTATTATTTGCTGTATGACAGTTATGTAGTTGGATTGATAATTAATAACAGAAGTTTATTTATAATGTTTTATAAAATGTTTGCTTGCTTTGTAAGCTACCTTATTTATTCGGTTTTAAATTAACATAGCAATACCATACTCAAACTCATACATGGATACATGGACGCCCGCTACTACCTACTGCAATTTTTGTGTTTGTTTTTAAGCAACGATTAAAATCAAATCATCATATACCTATTTATAATGCATTTTTGTGTTTGGCTTTGCCTTTTGATTTGAAAATTACGTTTTTAATTTTCGTTTCTTTAAGAAAAAAATACTCTTTGTTGAGAAGACGTTTTAACGTGGCTTCCTTTCTTATTTTCAGTTTCAATTATGATATACTTCGCTTAAATTTTACGTAATACTTGAAGCAGCATGACAGATTAAAGAAGACCTGACCAAAAACTGTGAATGACTTTTTATCCATCAAATCGAAGAATTCCAACTCTTTCTCCACTCTTGACCCAATTACACGCAAGATGACCCGTGTCCCGCCAAAAAAGCAATGAATGGGAGGCATGTTTACAAACATCCTAACCTAGGCTAATGATGAACGACAGGGCGTGCTCAAAGGTAATCAGCGGGCCGTTGACCTCTGATAATGACTGCCCGATGACGTTGCATGTACGAAAGCACGTGCGTGCCCAACGGTTCACTTACGGCGTTTTTCGTCTTGTGTGAAAAGCGACAGATGTAGTGAATTTTAAATATTTTATTTGATTGGTTTTTAATTTAAAATAGGTCGTATGAAATTTTTTTTTCGATTGAGGTTGATGTCAAAGGGTCGAACTACTACTCTGAGCAGGGTGAACCACGTAGCTTCAGTCTTTGTGTCGCTAATTATACATTTACTCGTTTTCTTATTTTCAAATAAAATGAAGCATAACATAAAAAACTAAAACTTAGCAATACTAAACTAGGTTTCATTACAAACCCAAAATGACAAATGACTAAAGTATTATATACGACACATTTTAGATATAATTTAGTGCTCATGCACAAGTTTCTTAGGTTATTTTAATTATCCTAGAAAATACTCGATTCAATCAAGCAGAAACGTTCAACTATAGTAGGTAGTCAATTGTTTTCACCCATTCGATGCGATACTTATAAAAAAAATCATTACTCTCATTCTGGGGCAGTCGTGTAATAATTAATCAAAGTACTCCATAATGATACAGCATCACATAGACATATGATATACGATATTATATGATCGCATAGACGGAAATAATAAGATTTATTTAGACCATCAACTAATCTGCTAAATGCAGTTTGGGGCAAACTGTACAATGCGAATTACCTCTAATTTACATTTTGTTTCTCATTTTGATTAGTGTGGCAAGACAGTTGGTGTCAAATTTCTTTCTGGTCTCCAACCAACATTGACACGTCAAATCAATGAAGACAAATATTGCAGCATGACTCTCAAAAAGAAAGTGCTGGTCCGCAAATTGAATATAATGCTGTGAGGCGGTTATAAACGATAATGTAGGCTGTAAATGATAATATTCGTTTCTATTTCAAACACGTGTTGAACTGCGCAAGATATTGTGACATCATCATCAGCCTTTATAAGTCCCTCTGCAGGGCATATGCACAGTTTATAGATTGTGACACTTGACTGACTGGTTCATACCAGGGCCCCTAGACAAAGTACTTTCGATTAGCGTTAACGATAGTAGAAAGCATAAAAAATGTATGGACTTGACGTATGGTGACGAAAACAAACGTCAAAATGTTTCGATCGCCAATGTCAAATCCATACGTTTTGTCCGTTTCTACTAGCGTCGACGCTAATAGAATGTCACTTTGTCTAGGGGGGCTGGCCAGCATAAAGGTGCACTTCCGATGCTAGCGGCCGATGCGACTGACGCGCGCGGCTCACGGCCATCGGCCGATACGGCTATATTAGTTACTATGAAAAGGTATGGCGCCGCTTCCGATGCCAGCGACTAACGCGTGCGTCAGACGCGCGCGGCCGATGCGATAGACATATGGCATATGACAGAACCACGCGTCAGTCGCATCGGCCGCTGGCATCGGAAGTACACCTCAAGAATAATTAACGCGGCCCAGCGAGTGTGGGTCAAATTATTTTCAAGTCACCTTAGTATGCCATACTGGGGCAAATCTTATCTTAACTATTATAAAACTGTAACAAAAGTGTGTCTGTGCATTGAAGATATTTACATGAAAAAGATTACGATATGGTTTTTAGGTTTCCCGGACTCCAAATCAACCTTTTTTAGAATTTGTGTCTGTCTGTCTGTTTGTTTGTTTGTATGTTTGTAACAGCATCACGCAAAAACTCCAGAACCGATTTTGATGAAACTTTTTTTGTTTGATAGCTTATGATCTGACTTAAAATCTGGTGTATACCTAATTTGTGCAGACGAAGTCGCAGGTGAACTCTATAATGAATAAATTTCTCTGGGATTAGTCTCTTTTCTCTTTAAATGTTTTCTGCACCACAGGGATTGTACCACAGTATTGTTACATGCTACCATTCGAAAACTCTAGGTTTTAAAGCTGCCTTGTTATTATGTACCATGACCTCACAATAGCAGGGCAGTTTACATTCCTAAACCATTCAGTTTTTAATAAACGTTCACCTTTTTTTTCCGTACTAAAATCTGACGTAAGTTGCGTGGCTCTTTCGCGGCTCGAGCCTACTAATTGCTACCAACTAAAAGAATATTACAAATCCAAATGCATATAAGATAAAGATAAGATAAATGTTCTTTATTTGCACACCAAGAATAGAAAAATACAATTTAAAACAAGCATGAGAAGGGTACAAAGGACGGTCTTATCACTAAAAGCGATTTCTTCCAGACAACCATTGGATGGAAGAACTATTTACAGAGACAAATGCTACGGCGGTGCACTATTAGGTACCTATGTACCTGTCTACATATATAGAGTAAATATAATTTATACATACATACATACACACAAATATATATATATTCATACATATATAATTATGATGTTAAATATAAAATACAAATAAAATAGTCAAAAAGGACACATTGTAGTCAGAGAGAGAGATAGTGTTCTTTGAGCAGTCTTTTAAATACAGGTAGGGAAGGAGCTTTTCTAATAGACAGAGGTAGTTCACTCCATAAGCGTACAGACTGAACTGAAAAAGACTTGTCATAAAAGGAAGATGTGTGTGAAGGCATAGCTAGTTGTAGATTCTGGGCTGATCGCAATACTCGATCATATAACATGTTTATTAATTGTAGAAAAACTTTATATTTACAGAAACAGAAATTTGAAACACTTCCTCTCACTTATTCTTAGAACAGCTTTAATATCGTCCAAGGTATGTCGGATAGTATATCGTCCTGATAAATAAATTTTATTTGCAAATATTCTAATAAATTTATTAACACAAAACAAATAAATGTAGGTAGGTAATTTGCAAATTAGAATTGGCCAGAAAGCTATACAGGGTGTAAGTGACAGCCTAGCAAATACTGAAACGGTGAACTCAGACCATCAAACTGAACAACTTTCACTATGGAGCCTACCTCAGAGAACGCGATAAAAAATCAGCTGTCCCATACAAAACTAATATACCTACCCGACTCAAATGTATGGGACAACTGATTTTTTTCGCGTTTCCTGAGGTGGGCTCAATAGTAAAAGTTGTTCAGTGTGATGGTCTGAGTTCACCGTTCGAAATCAGAAAATCTTTTCGTCCTTATTTGAAACGAAGTATAGTTGGTAGTAGGTACATTTCCCATCAAAGCATTTATGCAGTTTTGTAATTTTATCTTACATTAATAATTTAACGATCGTTTTCTGTATGCTTTATGTATGTGTGTATATGTATGTATGTACATTTATATCTATAATTCATGACCAAGTATTGTATAGATTATTGGCTAAATTGACATGTCCTTCTTCATAACGGAAGTCGTCACATTAAATCCCATCGAGCGCAATACATGACTTGACATAGCTTCACAGCTTCACCAGTAGAATTTTATATGCTTACCACATTAAATCTGGAAATATGTCACTATGAAAACGTTAAATTTTTTTTTTAAGACTTTCCAGTATAATTTTTTGGTACTAAGTTTATCGAGAGAGCTGGTATATTAAATCACCTTACATTACGTGATATTTTGACTATTTTTGTTACGAGGTATTCCTCTAAGTAATATCATAACGAGTCGTAATTTATAAGTAACATATTTTGGTTCTTCAGATATTATAGTCCAAGAGCTGCCGACCGCGAGTAGTGTTGTGTCGTAAAAACAAAGGTTCTTTCATCACTGGGGGGCACACTCTAATAACGCCGCTTACCGACCACAAATATACTTATAGTCTAAGAACTGATCGTGGATATAATACCTACTTTGATTAGACTCCATATCTTTTAACCTTCTTTTCTTGTTAGTCGTAACATCATGGCTGAGGGACGTGACCATCGTGGGCCGCTTGTGCCACCACAGCTCTCCAGGCCGCTCGATCTTTGATGGGTAGAGTATGTGGTTTAAAGGTTAATGATACTTTTCCTTACACCATATATTTTTATGTTTTCTCTCTGTTGGTTCCATAGTGAAAGTTGTTCAGATTCATGGACATAGACTCTAAACCACCCCTTTAAATATTACTAGGGCCTTTACACCCTGTAGCCGTTTTTTTGCCTGTAGCCTGCAGCATCGACTTGTAGCCTGTGCGTACGCACTTTTAAAGCCAGAAAGGCTATATCAGCCACCTGAGAGCACATCAACGAAGCTCTCAATGTCTACATCCATAACCAGTCTCTGTGGTCGAACCCGGCCATGAAGCATCATCAACGTACCTACCACTTCTAAGCTTCTAATCTTGAGATTCTCGTGACACTTTACTACAACCTAAATCCGCATTACCATAATACTATTTTCAAAGAATTGCCTATCCGAGAATGACTAGCATCGATATAAGCTAGACACAATCGGATATCAAGCGGTGCGACTGACATGTAAATCGTGATCGACCGGGGACTCGAAGCCGCTACCACAGACTACCGGTGCCACTGATCTGACTCAGCAGTTTTAGCCACACCTGCCGCTTTTTAACTATCCATAGACAAGTCTATAGAAAATCGTGAGTGAGCTAATTTGGATCTTAATGTTAAGAGTTTATAAACAATTTTTCTTTACAAAGTTGAACTTTATCGGCTGTTTTAAAATAATATTCGAATTAGAGATAATGATATCGTATACATTGTTAATTACGGTATCAACAAAGTTCTGAACGTAACTGATGCACATGATAGTATTCGAATTACTATTAAGTTAGGTTATAGCCTGTAGAATCCCACTGCAGGGCAAAGGCCTCCTCTCACGAATAAGGCTAAGAGGGAGTGGGTCATACTCCACCACGCGGGCCCAGTGCGGGTTTGTAGAGGCAAGTTAGTGGCCAACTTAATAGGTCTCTGACCTGGCTTAACGAATAGTTACACCGCCATCTTACGGAAATATCCTAGACCGACTGCTTGGCGTGCGTTCCGAAACACGGAGACGCTCGAGATGAAATATCACTAAATAGTCACCCATTCAAAGACTGACCGGACCTGGCGTTGCTTAACTTCGGTGATCGTTTCCAATACCTCGCTCTACTACGCCAACGAGCGCCAATTATTATTAGGAAGCTAAAATATAAAGAAGGATCAAAAATAGATGCAGGTATAAAATTAGAAATCCAAGAAATGAGGTACATAAACGAAACACATACAACCACGACCTTCGTCAAAACTTTATCTAACGCATCCTTATAATCATGGCTGTGCCTGAGAAGGTTTTTTTTCAAAAACATAATTCTTTGATCCTTCTTAATGCTAAAAAAAGATGTTTTTAATCTAACATTTGAGAGATTGACAGGTCGGTTCGTACCCGCCGCGCCCCGGGCCGATATCAGGTAAAAACTTTGATTAAAAATATTTTCAGCAAAAGCTTGCGAGCTCTACCCGATGCTATCTGGTGAGATTTCCTTTATAACCTTAATAATTTTATATTTTTTCTCAGAAAACCATTTAGCGAGGGTTCCGTTCAGCTGCTGCTTCGTAAAATTTTAAGGGAATATAATTCGCAGAGCGCTCTATACAAACGAAGTTTAGTGCCATTTTCAATACTAACCAATTAAAGTTAAGAAACTAATCCCTATGTTTGTATGAAGTCAGATTTTCGTTAAAATGTATAGTTTTAAAGTTACAGTGCCTCAAAGATTTCCAAACAAATCTTAAATTAATCCTAACACTAAAACTGTATATTTTTACCAAATTCTGATTTCATACAAACATAGAGATTAGTTTGTTAATTGTTTCTGAAAAATTTCATTGACTTTAATTGGTTAGTATTAAAAATATCACCAGGCTTCGTTTATGCAGCACGCATTTATGCATTCGGAATAAACTTCTCTTAAGCTAAGTGCTTAAGAGAAGTTCCAACTTTTATACGTGTAATCGTGGCCGACTGACAGTATCAATGCATAAGTTAGGTATCTTACTTGAACCTATAAATAAATAAATTATTTAACCGAATGTTGCCACATTGTGGTGAATTACCATGTGACTATCAATGGATGAGAATTGTATTAGGTATGAGAACCTCAAAAGATTGACAATACGTTATAATGAAAAATAGGACTAAAATTGAATTCGATCCTTTGATTTGATTTGTTTGTCTACATTTTGGTTGATTACAGAGTTTATGGTTGATTAATCTCTAGTATATATTTGTATCCTTTTCGCTTTGAAAGGTCTTGAAAAGTGCTACGGAACCAAGTAGCTATACTATTTTTTATGTATTCTGTGATATGGATAGACTGACGAAAGGTAAAAAAAGTTGGCCGTCACGGGACGCCCGGCAGATGTGAAACTTCTCCCGATTTAAATTTCGAACTTCCGTCACACAAAAAGATTGCAGATCATAATTTCAAAGCCCTCCCATAAGAAGTTTCACTTCAAAAATTAAAACCTAGTAATATCCTACTTAGTAATATTTAACGTAAATATATTTAACTAGCAGCCCGTCCCGGCTTCGCACGGGGTAGACAAATAAATTTTAAGACTCATTTTTCTACACCTTCGGTTACATTGTTCAAATTTTACAAAGGATCCCTAATTTTCTTCAAAATGAAATGTAGCCTATGTCAAATTGGAAGAATGTAGCATTCTATTGATGAAAGAATTTTTTAAATCGGCCCAGTACTTTTTGAGCCTATTCATTACAAACATACAAACATACAAAAATAGGTACAAATCTTTCCTCTTTATAATATTAGTGTAGATATCCTTCTCATATGAAATACGACCGGATCGTCTCGTCTTTAAGTTGTAATATACCTACAAAGTACATCTCTATAATGTATTTGTGTGTACCTATCTACCATAACAAACATAAAATAAAACATCTCAACCACTACCAAATGCACCCTATGAAAAATACCATTTCTCAAATTGAACGGGAGAATGCATTCAACAGAAGGCTGGGTTGAGAGCCCTCAGGAAAAAAATATCGAACTAAAACCATCCCCTAAAATTATTTTAGTGAAAAGAAAGGAACTTAATACAGTCCCCACCATGCCTCCCTTAGGCGCACCCCTCGGCGTAAATGTGTGTGTGTGTGTGTATTTTGGGGTGTACGTGTGAGTGTTCCGAGGGAACGAGCGGTTGACAGCTCGGTATAGTGCGAAGAAATTCATGGCTATAATTATTTGTTTCATTTTTTATTTTTCTATCTTGTTTCAAAATATTATGTATTTTATACAACGTTATAGTAATAACTGTTGTTATTTGTTAATGTTAATACTTACCTAAAATTTTATTTGTAATTATTTTCTTTTGAAGGCTGAAATCGTTCTCTAAATGTTAAATAAAAACCGGAAAAACGTTTCTACATGATCGATGAATTAAATTAACAGTGCTTTGTTTTCTGTTTGAAAACAATCAAATCTATTTGATCTTGCTTTTGCATTTGCCTGAAGTATTTATTAAACTTAAGTAATTATAAAATTGTACCCAAATTTAGACATCGTATCGATGCAAAATTATATGAAAGAGATGATATTAATCTGCAAAAACAATGTATAATAGAATAAATAAGGCATGATTTTTTGTCATGTATCGGAAATTTCTAAGTAAAGAGAAAACTAGAAACGATTTCATGTCTTCGGTTATAATTAATTCTCAAAAAGTCCAACACTTTCTTCCACATTATACCCAGAACCATAGCAGTCGGGCGCGTCGGCGGGCGTCGGGAAATCAACGCACACATTCACACCGTGCTCACACCACACACTTACACACAGCAACTGAAGGGCACAAAAGCTTGGCCGACTGACTACCGACGAAGATATGTGCTATATGACTCGTCATAGTTATAGGTATGTGTGATATATGGAATGTGTGGGGATGAGTAGGTATGGAGCTTGCAAGGGTTTTAAATCTTTGGGAGTTTTGGGAACAATTTTAGTTTTGTGCAGCAATTATTAATGTTTATTATTTTTACTAGAACAAAATGTATTGGGGTGTAGTATTGTGTGAATGTTTTGAAGGAATAACAATATAACTTAATTATTTTAAACTAAGATACAAAACGATGTATAAATACACTAATGAAAACTTCGATCCTAACCAAATATAATTAGATATATAGATAGATAATAAACAGTGACAAACAAAGGCAGTAGGTAACACTATGGAGTCCGTATAAGGAGGTCCGTGCAAAGCTGCAAACAGCAACAGACCAGTCAATAACAAAACACGACAGTCAATAATTATGTAGTACAGGTGTAGGAAACGGGCAGTGAAGTCATAACTACATATCAAATTAGCGCAATTTAAGCCTACACGTTAGTTTATAATAGTTATACAAAATATTGTGATATTAATAAAGAAACTAACGATTAAGTACCAAACTACGCTATTAGTATAAGTCATCGTATTAACAACTAATATGTTATTACTGAAATATTTAATTTCACCAAAGAAATAAAACACAGTAGATGCATAAAAGTAAGAATGATTGAAGAATCAAAACAAAGAAATCCACTACAAATACACCCACTTTCCCTTATTTCAACATCACGTACGTCTGCAGCTCTCAGATCGAGTCGAGTATGGATTACATTCAGCCGACGACTTGAGCTACCCTTAGCAACTATAATATTTGGGTATAAGTCAGAATATCTAGCGATTAATGAGATACAGGGAAAATATAAGGAGCACCTTAGCTGAATTAGAGATCCAAAATAATTATGCTCTAATTCCAAAAAAAATACATTTTTTCCATTTTTAAAGACTTATTGTTAAAATTGTAGAAAATGCAGCATTTATATATATATATATAGTAAAAGTTTGTCATGAAACATTCAAGTATGTGAACCTTATAACATGGACTATTAGTAATATGCCTATTTGTAGTTTGTAATCTATTTGGTAACCTGACTGCATTAGGGTTTGCTATTTCTCGAGATTTCTGGCCATCCTTGACTTTGATGACGTTTTTACTTCCAATTAAATAATGCATGTATTTTCTCTCTTGCCTTTGACTGGTCCTGAAATATATACGCCATATTTACGAGGGTTCTTACCCTTCGCACGCATATCTCGGGTGACTTGAATGAAATTTGTCGTCTCGGCACTTCTCTGTTCAGCAATAAAGTATTTTCGAACCGTGTTTACACAATATTGTTCTGTCCTTAAACAGCTTCAAGAAGTGTTAAAAGAGAATTTTGGCCATTCACATAGCAATGAACCATATTTGGTGTACAAGATCAAAGGCATATTAAGTACTTACGTATCTACATCGTTAGGTTATACGTATGTATCTTCTTATATAAGGCCGGATGCGCGTATGCTTTGCACTAAAATTCTACCAATGTCAAGAAGTTTTTAGGAGGAGTAATATTCTCATGGATTTTTTATGTATAAAACACGTTTGAGCTACTACAAAATGGCTGAGCCACGTGCAAGCCGCGATACCTACACGACAGTCGCGACCACCCATCGCGACTCCTTCTTTCATAATAATCTTGGTTTAACTTTTTTCCTTAAGGAGCCAAAATAAACTGACCTGCGATACTAAGTACTGCACTTTTGTAATTTTTTTCTAATCTATATAAATTAGTGATTAAAATAAAAAACGTTTTACAGCAAATGTAATCAGCTTTCTTTTTACCGATAGTAAAGTATACATACTCTTTTTCGAGTCCTTTTTATTTCGAAAGTTGGTATATCTTTTGTATACTTAAAAAGTTATTGCAATTTAAAAAGTGCGATACTTAGTTTTGCAGGCCAGGTACTTTTAGATCATCTTTTAGTTTGTTTCTGTTTACTATAATTATGATTAGTTTCGTTGATTCACACTCAGTTGCAGAAACGCTCATTAAAGTTAATCCTCCATTAAATCTCTTGCTGTCACTTTTTGTCTTGTCTTCGTAATAAAAGCTAGCAAGAGATTAAATGGAGGATTAACTTAAATCAGCGTTTCTGCAACTGAGTTTTAGTCACGCTGTCCACGCATAACAAATCGCATACCAAACCTTCTACCAATTCTACCAAAACATCATTCAGCAAGTCACCATCCAAAGGCGCCGTGCAGCACTTCCTTTAAACAGTCCCCTGGGCATCCCTTGGGACTCGCCCGGGACTCACCTGCCAAATACTCGCCAAATTGAAGAACCTTTTACTTCACCGCTATCTTTTGTTTCTGAATCACTAGAGTGCTTTGGGAGGATTGCTAAATTATTTGTAGTGTCAGCGGCATGACTGTTATGTTTAAAGAATTTTGTGGAATTCGTTTAGATACGGTTTCGAAGCGTTTAATATTTTACTCTTGTTTGTTGCAGTATGTGCATTAAAATAGCTTTTCTATACATGTGTTTCATCAAAGCGTTCAACAGGGTGTCTGATTGAACGAAGAACTCATTTTACTTCATAATTTATGTGGAAAATGAATCTTATATTGAAGCCTTACCTTTAAAATTTGTTGAATAATAAAAGTTCTCAACTCGTCCTAAAATTCTCGATTAGCTGACCATTTAGTTTAATATAGATATCTGAAATTATTTTATTTCACAGATTTACTTTTGGTATCTAGTAAAGAACCGACCATTCTTAGGGCCCGTTCCACCACTTCTAAATAAGTTCTTAATAGCTTATCTGAACTGTCAGATAAGCTAATAATAACTTATCCAAAAGTAGTGAAGTGGTGTTCATAAGTGTATATTTTCTGATGAATAAATTTTTTTTTTTAAACAGCCTTTAAATCTTCATGATAATTATGTTGCAATGTTCTCGGTTTTATGACTATTATATCTATTGAAATGACAACTTATACTCAAATATTTAGATACCTAACGATCAGAATAAAATACAAACATTTATTTTGCGACCCTAATTATTTCTTTCTGAGTGACTATTCATGTTTCAACCTCGTAGTATACCTACTTAATAAGATTTCGTATTTTTGATCATCCACAATTACATAAATAAACAGATGTGTCATACTTTACCTTATACATTTATAAATATACCTACGCCTGTACCTATAGCAGCTTCCTGAATTCCGACGTTTGCTCCCTGCCTCGCTCCATCACACTTGATGAATGGGACACGTTCACGAATGTGATGTCTGTTGATTTCTGCTTTATCTACAGCATTCAGTCGAATGGATTACTCGCGAATATTCATAAGTTTGTCTTGTTTGTTAATCATTTAATCTTTGATATTTATAAAAAGAGCTTCTACAAGCCTATTTTTTAATTACTACATTTTTTTAAGGATTCGCTCAGATAATGAAACTAAACTACTTTACCTAAGGAACATGGGTCGAAAAACGATACATTTTTTGGACCTCCCATAGAAAATCGATCAGCTGATTTGCACTTTTGTATGAAAGGTCCAAATTTTTTTAGATTTAGAAATAGCGTTGTAAGTATATTATGTTATTTTCAGTGTCTGGTATGTATCTGCACTATTTGCATTCTTATTTTATTCATTATTTAATTTATCTTTATTGTTTATCAAACATCAAATTACGGATGATGTTTATAATGCTTTAATAAATTTTTAATCTCTAGAAGTAATTTTGGAACTCTCGTTCACCAAATTATTCAGACTGCTTTAACTCTCTAAAGCTGCAAAGAAAGTATGTGTTTTTTTCTGTTTTTATACAATATATTCTATAACATATTATACAACATATTCACATGCTTAGCAGCTGCCTCTATTTGGCATTGATAATTCATCTAGTGACTCGATAATGACTAATGAATTTTCAACGTTGTTTTAAAAGCATTTAATAACAAAGTTCTAAAAGACAACAATATAACAGTAAGCCTCCATGGCTACTGCAGTCTGTAAACTGACAAAGGACTCCCAAGAGACTTCCGAACATCAAACAACCGGCACATCACAATAAACACGTCAAATAAAGACGGTAGCAAAATCTTGTTATTTGCATACAAATCTCATGACAATGATCCCATTGTTTAGTGCGAAAAATCTGCAAGAATTTTAACCCTTTGACGCGCCGGGAAAAAAAAACTCTAAAAGGATTAAGGCCGATGTCCCAAAGACTTTGAAAAGGCTATTGCAAATGAAGAATAGATTTACGGTACGCTTAGTAAGTAATTTGTGACTCGACTACCTAGTTTTTTGCTTCGAAATGTCTTTCAATTTCGTCAACAAAAAACTAGTAAACAGATTTGCTACTCTAGAACTGTATATTGTGTAGAGTTTTGGTTTTAAATGTTATGAACCGTTTATGTTTAATATTTTTTGAATATTGTTCCTATGAAAAGGATACTGCAAGTGTTGGTATCATAATGGTGAAACAGAACAATTGCTGTAGCAATTATAAGAGCCAAACATTAAAAACAAAAAACAATCGGCCATCTCAGTGCCTTTGTATCAGCATGATAAAACTGTAGCTGGCGTCAGGGCCCGTGTACCGAATAAGTACATTTTATTTAACGCAAGAATTCCCTTCACGAGAACTCTTAAGTCTTTCTCTTAAGGACGCAACTGGCTTGATATTCTGGACTTAGTAAAAAGATCGGAGTTTAGAAGATACGCGTTGCGTGCCGGCCACACGATGAGCCGGCGACGTTGATTAATGACTACACATTCAACGAATACATTACGATTTTTGCTTTCATTTCATTTCGTTCGATACGAATGTCACAAGGTTATGATATCGATGTTGTTACGAATGATCGGTTGTAGGCTGTAGAAATGAATTCCGAAGTTGATGGTGATGCAAAGAAGGATCACAAGAGGTGCGACGGTAAAGGTGTCTGATGTTGACCTGTGTGTTGAACTTATGTGTTAATTTAATCTGGATGTTTCCATTATTAAGTCCAATAGTTTTTATGACCACACTGAAAGATACTACAATCGTAAATGTATTAAGTAGTTATTTATAAAATTCCAATTAAGAAAGTTTATTATATGATGTATGTTTTCTATTAACTGTTTATTAATCTAAAAACCATGATAAAACCGGTCAAAACCACCACACAACATAATTATTATCTTGTAAAAAGTTTTGTTTTCCCTGGGACCTTTAACGCGAGACCGACTCACACTTGGCCGGTTTTTATTATTTGTTGGTAGATTGTAGAGTTTGCTCTACAATCATACAAACTAGAAGAAAAAACTCTGATAAAAACTAGTTTCTTGTTTGAGGAGCCCCCTTAATTTTTAGCTTTTTGTCATTTTTATTATTGTTTAACAAATCCCCCATAACCTAATGCACATTCTGTGAAAATTTCAACTGTCTAGCTATTACGGTTCAAAAGTTACAGCCTTAAATAGGTAGGACAGACGGACGGCGGACGGACGGACGGACGGACGACATACGCTTATGAATAGGGTCCCGTTTTCGCCCTTGGGTACTGAACCCTAAAATGTACTGTATACGGCGCCTTCTTAATATACGGTCAGTTTTTTAGGGGGAAGACCAGACCATCAAACTGAACAACTTTCTATATGGGACCAACATCGAAATCGCGAAAAATATCAGCTGTCCCATGCATTTGGCGCAAGTAGGTTTGCAGCTTTGTATGGAACAGTTGTTTTTTTTCGCGATTTCGATGTTGTTCCATAGAGAAAGTTGTTCAGTTTGACTGTCTGATCATTCACTTAGCAAACATTTTCAGCATATTAACACGTTGAACGCCGTCAGGTCACAATAACAATAGATCGTCCATTGTTTGTCGGTCATTTGACATATATTTTATAATTCATAGGTTATTGACTGACTTGGTGAAGCGCAGTGGGTACTGCAGCATTAACAACAATTATGATCAATTAGTTTTTTTTCCTAAAGGAATGTACTTACTTGTCATGATGCCTGAGATCTGAAGACTAGAGAGATATCAAAATAAATGTAAGCACATATATTTGAATTATCACTATATTTATTGGTTTTGTATTCACAGTTCTCCTATTTTAGTTACAAAACAATATTCCATTTAAAAGTAAATTCAGATTTGTACCTAAACCTAAGTCATTGTCTACATTACAATATAATTCTTGCTTATCAACTAAGTAGCAAGGTATTATATTATTGTTATATACACAATGCAAAACATTTACCCATCTGTTTACAATTTTATTGGTATTTACAGAAATGCAAATACCTAACCCTAATAAAAAAACTGTCTCTACAACACGAAGCATTTATACATATGATTCCAAGCGCTAGAAAAATATTGTAGCTTTCTCATTTAAGACAGATTTTTATGGATATATCCCAAATAGTTTGCGTACAATAAATAAATAATTGGTAACTTAGAAAGAATCGTACATTAAAATTAATGTAAACAAATAATACTGGCTTTAAATGAAATCTTAAGTAGTTATATACTACGACAATGACTTAAAGTAAAATGTACAAATTCAACACTCAGAAAATGTCTATCCCTACCCTAAAATAAGAATAATCACACTTTTGACATTGTAAAGTTTTCATCTTATCTATCCAATCCAAGCCAATCCAAACATCCAATATGACTGGTAAAACTAGTATTACTTACACAACTTAAATATCATCTTAAACTAGGTTTAAATTTTAATCATCACTTTATTACACCTTATCACCACACAGGAATGGTAAGAATTACAGAAAGTTTGTTACTGAAAATATAGTTTCATCTTTACACTTCTAACGATTATAAGGCGGTGAGACCGTAGTCTGATTTAATGACTGGTTGATTTCCAGGGTTTAGGCCGGTGCCGCAACCCGCGTTGCCGACCGGAGAACCATGCATCGAAAGATTAGCAACCGTAGCAGGATCTAAACCTCCATGCATGCTCATCATGTGCAAATGATGTGGGGTCATATGACCTGGATTCATCTGATTACTATGGTGTGACATAGGACTAATAGCAGGATCATGCGACATACTCTGCGGAGCTCCAACGCAGTGTAGATCATTCATAATATTGTCTGTAACATTCTCTATGCTATCTGGTCGCCCGTTATTATTTGATTTCTTCTTATCATTGTTATTGGTATTCTTATTTGATCTACTCTTTGGTGCTCCTTTAGTCGTAGTTGTTGTGACCCCTGCTGGATTAGTTTTTCTCCTAACGTTTTTGGTATTCGGCAATTTATTGTCTTTCTTCCATTTCATTCGTCTGTTCTGGAACCAGATTTTAATTTGTCTTTCAGATAGGACTAGAGTATGGGCAATCTCTATTCTTCTTCTTCTTGTTAAATATCGGTTGTAGTGAAATTCTTTCTCCAGTTCTAATATTTGGTGTCTTGTGTAAGCTGTCCTCTGGCGTTTTGGCTCCATTCCGGGTTGGAACGAACCGTTAGCTGTGAAATAAATAAGAAAAGTTAGTGAAAACAGATTCTTTCAAAGATCGATCTTCAAGGATAGGTTGAACAATTCAAGATATTTTTAAATAGCATGATGATGAGACTTTACAAAGATATTCAGTTCGCAAGTGAACCAAGTTGTTTTTTGCAGAAAGCTGATCGACTCGCACGCACTTAATGATCTCATCTCAACATATGACAAAAACATACGTTTCCCTGAGATATCAATGTTGGAGAAATACAGTGTTGCATTTTGCACTATCATAATTGTGTCATAAATAAAAAAATTAAAAAAATATCTAGTTCCAATATCGCTATATACAATCGATGCGATTCTCATTTCTGAAAAATGTACTTGTAGAATCTGAAAGTTACCTCACGCGTCGGCAACTAGTTTTGTTTCTTAGATTACGATATCTATAGATTGCTAGCAGCTACTATGTTTTATTATGACGTAGGGAAAACCAATATGCAATTAATTTACAGCACCCACCTAACATAATTAGCAGGTATATAATGTCGTACAAGAGAAATAAGGTAGCAAGTCGCGTGCAACAGTATGGTAGAATGTACTGAATAATTTATGTAGAAACAACCTCCGTGGCACCGTGTGTTAATTAATGTGCATAATAATTACGTACATGTACGAGCATGAGCTTCCTTTTTTGTTTTGATTAATTGCGGCCAGCAAATTAGTTCGTTTTTCAAATAATATGAGAGGTTGCTTTACATAGATGAGGAACACCCAGTTAGCGTAAATTTTAACGCTATTTGTATTATGACAAAGTTCTGTTGTAATTTACAACGTAGCTCGTAATTTACGACATAAATTGGATAGGAAAATAGAGTAACAAATTATACTAGATACATGGAAAAATTTGGATCACCGGCGATTTTTTAAGAAGTTATTCAAATGATCAAACTACTTATACATGGTGAAACTCATAGCATAAGCATCCTTTTAAAGTAAGAGTCTACCCATCAAACTGAATATCATTCACTATGGGAGCAATTAGATTACAGCAAAAAAAAAATCTTCTGCTTCATGCTAAACTGCAATGCCTACTTGACTCTAATGTATCCAACAGCTTATTTTGTTTTTGCTCCGATCGGTTGGCTCCCATAGTAAAAGTTGTTCCGTTTGTTGGGTAGACTCTTAGTTCAAAAGGATGCTTATGATATGAGTTTCACCCAAATTTAACCTTTATTCACTAGTGATAAGATTGCCGCTGCGAGCTAATGCTCTTCGATGCTCTTCTAGTGTGAATCGACCCTAATGATACGTCTAGCATGGTCTGCACCACGGCTCTGAGCTAGTACCTACTACTATTAATTTTATTCATGTGTGGCTTTCTCCATATTCATAGTCACATCTAATGATATTTACCTACCTACATAATGTAAAGAAATTCTTTTAAAATCGTTGTGTAAAGACGTATCTGAAATATTTCATCAATCGGGATAGATAATATTTTTATAAAAGCCATTAATTGGACAAAATAAACGGTTACTTACATTTTATAGCTAAGTTTTAACGTAAATAAAGTTCAATTATCAATGTTCAGCAATGACTGTGCTTACTACCGATTGGTTATAAACAATGTGCTTTATGCGGTTAATGCGATATTTCAATACATAATTCCGTTTTCAAGAGAACCATGAAACAATATTTGAACTAAATTGAAACAATAATAATTAATAAGTGTATACAATATTTTCATTTATTAAATACAAATTCTGATAAATCGTGTTAACTGTACCTAAATTATTTAAGTTTATCAAATTATCCATAGTTGAAGTACAATCTAAATAATTGACGTATTATTCATTGTCCATCAAAGCAAATTAAAGGTTCAATAGGTACTTGTCACAAAATAGTGGCATTGTCGCTTCAAAGTAACACCTTAATTTCCTATAAAGGAAATTGCTTTTATACTCGATTGTTTGATCGAATAACAGCCAAAGTTTATTTTAGGAAAGAACGTGAATAAAATACAATGCAAACTGTCAAGTTTTTTATTTTGGTGGAAAAGATTGTTGTATCTCCTACGCACAAAAAAAAATGTTGTTAATGAGTTCATAATTAGGCCTGACACCTGAGGCTCTTCGATGTCTTGTGAAGCCGATGTAAACTTATAAACTTATGCCTACAAACTAAATTCGCCATACGCATAAATAAATGATTAGGCTACTACAAATAGTATGTAACGTATTTTAAATACGCATACGCATATTATCACGGCCATTGTTATCTAAATCCAGAATATTTCGAATATCCAGATTACAATTACAGTGTCAAAACTCTATCTAGCATGCTAAACCCCCGTGAAAACGACAAACACTGAGACGTGCCTCTGTCTTTGTTACTTTGCGTATGCGAAAGAGCGCGAAAGATGGTTTACTTGTGTTGTCACTTTATCGTGCGTAGCATGCTAGTCCTCCAGCGCGACAAGTAAAGAGCGTCGCCGTTCTTTATGATATTAGACACAACACAATACACGCATCTAAATTGAAGCATTGTATGTTTCTTCACGACCGTCCTCAGAAAGCGCCAAATAGGTATTTGGATTCATCTCAAAGTCTCATTTACTAATTTCATATTCATCATTTATCATTCAATATTCTTATTAATCATTTACATTCAATATTCTTCACAATCTTCAATAAATAAATAACGGTCAGGCAAATAAGAGTAGGTAATTGAGGTAGGCCACAGGCAGACAGAATAAACGAAGGCATGAGGGTTTTTTGACCACAATACAATAGGTTAAAATTTTCATATTCCTGATCAAGTTCAAAGAAAGAATGTTTCTCTTCTATTTAACCCGTAAAAATTATGTTTTATATTTGCTATTAACTCGAAAACTAAGTCATCATGATTAAAGTCGTGGTGGTCTAACAACGAGTAACCATGGATGTGCTGGTGGTGATATGATGGTTCGATTTTCGTTCAGGCCGACTCGTACCAATGAGTTTTTCGGAATTTAAGTATTTATCACGATTGACTTTTCGGTGATGATAAATATCGTGAGGAAACCTGCATGTTCCAATTTGTATGTTCCAATATGTTCCACATGACATGCACATTTATGAGTGGCGACGGCCCATCACACTGGACGGAGTTTCGGTAGGTACTACTTGTGAAAAGTGGATATTCTGAATTGTTAGAACATTTCTGACTACCCTCATGGGGTACATAGTCGTGGGCATAATTGTTATTTGTATTCGATTTTGATAATTAATGTATTATAAGGGTGAAGCATATGCTCACGACTATGTTCCCCGAGGGGGTAGTCAGAGATATTCTGAAACCTCAGAACATCCACGTTTCACCAGTAGTACCGAAACTCTGCCCAGTGTGACGGGGGGTGAGCCCGTCGCCACTTATAATGGACAGTGGGTACAATACATGCCTCGAAATTGAAGCATGCTGGTTTCCTCACGATGTTTTCCTTCACCGAAAAGCCAGTGGTGTTACAAATCGTACATAAATTCCGAAAAACTCATTGGTACGAGTCGGCCTGGACGGGGATCGAACCATCGCCTCCTGCACGGCAGGCAAGGTTACTCGCCATTGGACCACCACGGCATTATCTACGGATTATCGAACGGACTTATCGAATTGAATGTATTCATTCAGTACACCAGTAAATACTGAAACTCCTGTAAATCTGGATCAACGGCGGCGTCTACTCACAACACTAGACAAAGAAGTCCAGGGTGCCCGGTAAATGACTCTACTCGGTCTTGGAACCTACAACGAATTTAATCAAAGATGATAGGAAGGGTTATAAAGCTAGATATCCGTCTACCTCCATTACAAACGGGAGACATAACTAAGAATAGTATGGCTAATAGTAAGCCAACTCCAGAGATAATTGTATAGCAGGGTTGAGGATCCTACCGCAAGAGCACTAGTTTAACTTCCGGTAGCTTGACTATGAGTGTTCTATATCTGTTATAAATTTTTTTATAATTCGTAATTTTTATACGAAGTAATACCTAAATGTCAATAAAAAAACGGATATTAAATAAACTGAAAATAGGATAATGGATAATAATAGGATATTTTCAACTGAAAATTAGCCCATAATCGACATATAAAGTAATACACATATTTACATACGCTCTACTTTCTAAATTGTCATCGAAATATGTGATGTTCTCAATGTGTAACGTAACTTTTCCGTGACAAATTAAAACAGATTGATGTTGCTTGCTACGAATCTTAGAACATTATAAACGATCTAAAGTAGACATTTCACTTTGAATCGAAATGAGAAAATGTCTTGAAGTGGACTGAGCCAAAATTGAACGCAAGATCAGCAAACTTGGTACCAACACGATAACTGAATAACATATCTTTTTAGCTACATATACATATTTGTATATCCTTGACATCTTCAACGCCTTGTTTATCAAGCTAATAGTCTAAACTTATTATAGGGCGTAGATTACATATACATACATAATACATATAGGGCATTTCAATAATATCTGTCTGTTTTAAACATATAAACTCTTTAACCGGTAATGACATAAAAGAACTAAAAATCACGCAAATATTTTCATTAAGGTCATTTAATTTTGCCTCAAATTAAGCGTTTTGGGTTTTTATGGTAGGTAAGTACTCAGAATAACTTCGTAACAAGTTAATTTTAAAGCAATGAATCAATAAGATCCTTATTAGTACGTACAGAATTAGGTATTGTGTATAAAAAACCTCATATTATTATGAAGGATCCTGCACATTTTGTTTATTCTGAGTGCGTAATGTTCGGATTATTCTCATTATTCTATAAATAAGTTCGTCTTACTCTATCAACGACTCTACATTTTATACCTACCTCTACTTAGTACCTGCTTACCTAGTCCTCTTTTTTAGACTCAACAAAGTGTGCTTGTTTAATCTGAAATTAAGTATCTACCTAAGTTTGTTTGTTTGTTAAAATCTTCCTAAGATTATTGCTAGCTTCATCTTAACTCCAGAACAAAATATAAAACACCGCAGTTAGAAAGGGACGCACACAATTCATAGGGTCCGTCCAGGAATTTCTTTGAGAATCTCCGCGGTTTGGGCGAGGTTGGTATGTGCGGTCGACTGGCACCGAGATTTCTAGTGGTCAGACAGACATCGCCGCATTGATCCGGGTCTAGGGAGCGTTGGAAATCTTGTGGGTGGATACTGGCCTACCTACATATACTTACCTAAAATATCTGTATCTATTTAAACGAATACGAAGATTACCGTAGAGGTACCGACCGATATAGAAACGCTGTAGTACTTGCTATGCCCAAAGGAAAATCTAGCCTTTACATTCGCATAGTTATAGGTAACACAGCCATTCATACTATACCCAAAGTAAAATCTATAGCCCGTTATATTAGCATCGATATAGCCATTTATTGTGAAAATGCTGCAAGTAAAATAAACCAGCTGTATGCTATAATATTTAATCTTTTACAATGGGAAAGTCTATGTTTTGTCAGTCTGATAAAGTGTCAGTTATTATTTCTATGTCTACCTTATCTATCTATCATTCTCATCGAATCTTATAATTTCTATGTGAAAACATGACCTAAATTCCGTTAATTAGGTGCGATTAAAAATTAAAGCCGTTATTTGAAATTATGATTTATTATTGTAAGTACAACAGATTAATAATGTTTAATTAATATGAGTAACATGCCGTTGAAATTAGCAAACAACATTAATTAGAACTCGTTATACATATTCACAAGCCTTAGACGCGTAGGTGGAATTAGATATATCAACTTACAAGTATCTCAACAATAATACCGATCCTAATGAGAACAACTCATCATTTTATACATAATCTGCAAGGAGAACCCGTTACACAGCTACCGGTGAGACGACATGTTCGATCTTCGCTTCGTTAGCTCCGATATCACGTCATCAGGATGATGACAATCTGAATTGAATTACGGGCTACCTGCGACGAACGTGTGGTCTCATAACCGATCTGTTAATCTCGAGTCGATCTCACAGCGCTTGCGCTATCGAGCCCGCTTGGTGGTCCCGCCTCATTACGTCGAACTTACGATGGATCTGAGCCTCTTTGTCCCACTATTGTACACCCAGTGAAAAATGTTCCTCCAATGACAGGTGTCGATAAGAAAAGCCCGAGTACTTGTAGCTTTTAAAACGGAATAAAACTTTAGCGCGAATGTGGTGCTAGCAATTTCTGTGGCGATCAATCAATTGCACCGGTTCATTAATGCTCTTGAGGAAAAGTATAAATACAAATGCCTTGGTGTCTCGTCAGTTTTAAAAGGGTTTTGTATATGTTTAAATGTAACCTTCACTAAACGTGTCATACGTGACCCGTGGGTAAAATTTTTTGTTTTGAGTGTTATGGATGCCATTGAAGTTTTGAACATGTTGACAGCGATGTGTTAAGTGATTATGCGGAGCTGTTATCTTGATTTTGTTTTTTGCATCAAACAGTAGGTACGCATTGAAATCTTGCACGAAATAAGAAATCTACTTAAACAATAAGTTGTGGGCCGAAATCTGCAACACTATTATTTATTTTACTAAGATCTTATTTTAATACAACACGAATTCTTCTATATTTATCAATCACCAGTACTATCAAATCTACAATTATTTGTATTTTGGATATCACAATAGCCAAACATTTTCGACGAAGAAAAGACATCAACGATTGTTGAATTCACTGATAGATATTGTTCACATCGCTTTTTTGTCCTTAATTCTCTGTAGTTATCTAGACATTATTAGGCAATTTTTTTCAAGTTTTATAACATTCTATCGTACTCGAGCAACATATAATTCAAATAAATTATCTAAAGCTTGAGCCCAAAAAAATTATACAATGCGATTCATTTTCAACTAACTATTACCCGCGAATTCTGCATTGACTTTAAAAAGTATCCCTTGTGTTAATCCAGAACATAATATTCCATTTAGGTATATGCCAAATTCTTTCTGCCGTTTATGCTTGATTTAGTCACAAACATCCAAAGATCATAACAACTTTCGCATTTATAATATTAGTAGGATTCGCAATACAAGCTATAGTATCCACTTAGTATATTTATGATATTGAAATACCTGCCAAGTGAGTTATTAAAAGCAGAAGCATTTGTATACCTCTTGGATGAGAGGTAGGTATACCTCGATATATAATCGAACAATATGGATAAAAATTATAATAGTTATTTCTGTGAAATATATGATTCAATTTATTATTGGAATTTTAGAATTACAACCAAATTGACTTATAACTCAACTTAATATTTTGACAGTTTTTTAAGAGGACGATCAGACCATCAAACTGAACAACTTTCTAAATGGAACCAACACGGAAATCGCGAAAAAAAAATCAACTATCCCATACATTTAGCTCGAGTAGGTGTGCAGTTTCCTATGGAACGGCAGTATTTTTGGTCGCGATTTCGATGTTGGTTCCATAGAGAAAGTTGCTCAGTATGATGGTCAGATCATCCTCTTAAAAAAGTGTCAGCATATTAAGAAGTACCCTGTATAATTTGCAATAACACGCATGCTAAGTGTTAAGTTTTCGATGTCAGTAAGATATCTTTTATTTAGGTATACAAATATTGAAAAGCTAAAAAACTATGTATTGTATCAAAATAAATCAAGGAACTAAAAGAAATCTTTCATAAAAACTAAAATCGATAATCTCCACGGCAAATTTTCAACCACAAACTCCTATTTAAAGGCTATAAAAATAAATGACACTCATTAACATGAGTGTTGGGTCCTATTGTTGTCTCATAAAGGTCCCGGCGTCTTTACAGGACTTTAACGACACCACATTAGTAAAATGTCAAAACACATCAAAAGACACACGGCTAAAGAATCTTGAGTATCCGTAAACATTTTGAGTGTTATTGATTGGAGGTGATTTGTTTACTCTTTCAAGAGACACGCCGCGAACATTGAAAGTATGTTAAAAAGTTATTTTGCGCTTATAAAGGTTGGAAACACAATGGTAGGTCTAAGCGCCAACGGTTGAATTAATGTGGCGATTAATATTGAGAGGATTTGTAATATTTAGTGATTCTTTACGCTGAATGTGGTTAAGAAATGAGGTTTAAGTTGATTTAAATTGCAATTTGTTTTGAGACTTATGACCCTTCTGGTTTTATTTTGCATATGTTTTGTTCTACCTTTTATATTATACCAACAATTTATATAGCAATTATGTGATTATACAAACGTGGTTGGACTAAGTTGAAAGCACACAAAAAAACGAGAACTGTTTTGTATCTAAAGGGACGTTTATACAACGTGTTAATGAATAAGCGCAAAACCTCATGCACCCCAACTGATTTATAACAAAATAATTTGATTGATACAATAATTTCTTTATTTTCTTTCTTAACTTTTAAATTTTATTTAAAGTTATTCACGTTATAAGTTTTGAGGCAAAAATGATTTGTTATCATTTCAGCAATGAATGGTAGGTGTAGGGAATTTAAATACTATACAAATAGTTATTATGTTCGGGTAATAGAATAATTAGCTACTGCTAAATATTAATTTTATATACATACATAAAGTCACGACCTTAATCCCTTTTGGGGTGGTTAGAAGCTCTGCTACAACTACCGAAAAAATTTTTAAGCGTGCAGTTGTAGCAAGGCTCACTTTTAGCACATTGAAGGAATTGGAATGGAATGACGTGTGAGGTGGTGACTGGGGGCTAGCCTTTCACCCATAAAAACACAGTACAAGAAACCTCAACCCTTATAAGGAGTCGCATCGTAAGACACCCACGGGAATAAATGGGGTGGAAATATTAAGGAAGAATATATTTTATTTTGTGCAATCTATTCACCTGGTTACTATCTGTAAAACTTATAAACTTTAACTACGGTTTCGGTAGGTGCGGCTTTTATACCATATTTTTTTACTTTGCGAATCGTTGAATAAGTACTAAACTAAAATAGATTACTCTCATTAATTGACTATTAAACTTTTTGAATGAAATCATAGAGAGCATAATTATCATAAAACAGCATAAGCATATGCTCACGACTATATTCCCCGAGGGAGTAGTCAGAGATCATAAAACAGAGAAGTAGTAAGTAAGTCTATCACGTCATGCTTCTTTCCCAGTGGAGTAGGCAGAGACCAGGGTGCGTGTTTACTACGATCCTTACATACCTCTTTTGCCTTATGCACATATATACATCTGTTCATATATGCCCGTCGGTTTCGAGTACCCCACACCTCCCTTTTTTGTAGGACGCAACCGATATGATGAGAATACTTAGTAAGTGTTACTAATTTATCTTGCAGTCGATCAATATGAACCTAATGATTTGGGCCTAAAAACTGTATGAAAGAATACGATACATACCTACACCAGCGACGTGTATCTTCTTCATCCACGGATAAATAACCCTATCAGTATTGTCTGAGCATATCGATGAGTCGTCGTCTTCGATGGGCGGACTGTCCAGAAGTAATCTCTCATCATCTATTTCAGACGCCGGCGATCCTTCTCGTCCTAGTGCATGAAGCTTTCTTCCTGCTGGAGCTGCTTCCTCAATATGCCTCTCTAGTCTTAGACCAAGCTCTGCAAGACCCGGGGCTACCTCTCCACTATGTGATGGAACGTATCCGTGGTCTGCATCAGAAGGGTGAGATGGTTCAGGAGGCCGAGGAGGTGGAGCGACTGGTGGATGCTGAGGCAATGGGTGATAGTATCCTCCATAGCCATAACCTGTTCCAATTTGCACAGGGGCGTATTGATGCTGATATCCATATTGCAGATGTTGGTGCTGGTAGTATTCTCCGGGTGGTATATAATCTGCTTGGCTGTATTCTTCGGAGGGCGGGAATTTTGGGTCTGGTTGTGGTTGGTATCCACCGTTCATGAGAAAGGAGCTCATGGTGGGCGTGGTCGAGTCGGCGCATCACCTTTCGTGCCACACGCCTGGTAATATGGCCGCCATTCAAAGTTCACTAGTTAGGACCATATTTTTAGTGTTTGTATCGTGTTCGTCTATTACGTAGTATAACATAAACAAAGCTATAAGAGTGGTGATTGTGTAGGTTTCTTTTATGTCGACAAATTTTCTGTATTCGTGATAAAAATAAGTGTATTTTCACTTTGTTATCGCAGGTAATGTTCCTTAGTTTTTCAAGATTTTAATTCCTTGATAGAACAGCTTATCTTTCCAGTGTCTCACAATTAAACAACACTTTATTAATAGCTCCAAATTAAGTTTTCTACGTATGAAAGAAGCAAATCTTCATCTGATATAATACAGGCACACAGTAGGAGGCAAAATAGTCACAAACAGTATCCAAATTAAACCTTTAATATCAAAAGTCACCACTCTTTTCACTAGTATTCTGATTATCACTTTAATTATCTTCTTAGACACTTATTTTAATACACTTACGGCTCTGTCAGTCCACTAAAACTTTTCCACTTTCACAAAAACTCAAAGTTTTAACAACAAATCAGTTCATAATCTTGGGAAACTGCAAATATTTTCTTGCAAAGTCATTTGATTTATCACTTTTTGATTATAAACAATGCAGAAGGAGCGCTCTCTCTCGACGACATTTTGAGACAATATACACTGCCCAACACGCCAGCGCACTCTGTCACTTTAAGGACTCGTATACATGTTCATCAATTTTTACATACCACCTTCCATTTTTAAGGCGGAGCTGTTCTTCTGTAGTCTTATTCGAAACTATCCATTTGAATCTATACTCTAAAACACTTGCTATAAAGCTCAATTTTCAACTGATATACACAGAAAAGCATCAAACCGCAACAATAATGTTCCCCCTTCCACACGTAAACAAATCCATGAGTGCGAATGAAATGGAAATATCGTGTAATCTCAATAGCGGGAACGTAAGAACATATAGCTATCTTGCTCTATCGCTTGGAACATTACATTAAACGGAAAGAGACAATAGAGTAGCGTAGCTTTTATTGCGTAGAGGAGATTAAGAAGCTGTTTAATAATAATACAGCATGGTTTCTTCTAACGACACGGGCGTTTTAAATATTTAATATGCAATTTCCTTTATTTTTATTACTTTTAACATGCATTATTTTAATGGACGACAAGTGAGATATAATAAGGTAGAAATTAATAGTTCTTGTGTACACCAAGTAAATGCGTCAACGGCCGTTTATAATTTAGTCATTCTTTATAGAGCAATTAAAATACGGTTAACGTTTGATGTATTAATTATCAGCTACTATGAAAGATAAAGAGTACATACTCATAGTAAGTTGAACAATGCCTAAGTACCAAATTGTTAAATGTTGGTATGATATTCCTACAAATAAGTATAATGCTTATTATAATTCTAGGTTAAATGAAGACCATCCAATGACAGGTAATTCATTTAAATTTATTGCAATAATAGTTTTATTGTAAGTAGGTACTAACGATCGTAGTCGTTTTCCTTTACATAAATTTATTATTATGTAGCATAATCAAGTGTTGGAATTATACTAGATACTTAATTCTAGGATTTTCCTTAATCGACTTCTGACATAACAGAAGCATTACATCATAACAAAAAACTAGAAAACAATATATAATCTTCAAATCAATAACAAAAGACTTTTTATTCTCAATGAGTCAAAAAATGTTCACTATCACTCGATCTTTTAATCTCTAATAATATGTGACAACTACAACGATCGCTAATCAAGGAGGTAACTGGGTAAAGAATAAAAACAAAACACTACTTACGAGTCATGGTCTACAGAATATGAAGCGTTGTAAGCCGCTAATACAACACTAAGACCTACCGACAAGGGAGCCGACGTAAGCTTTGATCATGGACATCAGGAACTTGCTATTGGAGAAACTGTTGCCAATGATACAGATAGAGAAGTTCATGAATCTACGTCAAATATAAATGTGAAAATATGTACTTAAAAGGGCTATAAATTACGAGTAACCTATCTAATATCAGAGATGACTAAAACGAAGACATCTAGCATAAAGGATAGTCTTCTAAAAATTTTTATTATCGTAATTTGTGTTTCTTTTATTTTCTTAGACAGACTCTCAATGAATATTACCTCTCATCTCATTTTATTTCATATCTTTTTACTTCGTTGTTAAAAATTAATGATCTCTTTAGTGTATCTTTAGTGTATCAAGGATTTGTAATAACTAAAGAGCTATTCTTGATTTTTCTCTTGATCCCAAAGTTTTGCTGTACTAATACGTTATTATTCTTCTTAAGTGTCAAAATGAACCACATCGCATGGCAAATACTCATGCATGCATGAATATACATTAAAATTTTGATAAAATAATGACTTCTTTTTTTGACACTAATTCTTTGTACCTACCAACTTAACCGAATAATGTTTTCAACAAACATTATTTGATGCAGTTTTTCTAAGCAAGGTTTTATTATAAGTAGTAAATTCACATCAAGCATCATTTCATGTTTAAAACCGACACCAAAAGCTAAGTCCTCAGCAAACCAACAATCCTCCATCCTCCATGATACAAATAAACAAAAATGTCCGGTGATTTTATTGAATTAGATGATCACAATGGTACGATCACGGTCATCTGTGTCGGGTTCTGCGAGTTTCTGCTGAGTCATAGCACCGGCTTCCAACCAACTGCCGTACAATAGGTGGGAACACCCGATCAATGGGTGTTTGATCAATAAATAGATGTGTGCTATGGATGCTTGCTGCTTGAGTTTTCTGTGTAGATTTTTGTTGAGACTGTTTTGGTTTTCTACTACATACATGTTGTGATTCTATGTTCTAAGGTTGGTGTAACTTGAATTATTATTACTAGTAACATCTAACCATTGCAAATTGTCATCATCATCAACTTCGTTTTTCCTCGAATTCAAGGAAAATAAAATAGCAAGTGCAGCAGGTGGTGGTTGCATCTCTTAATACCTATTTATGGATTAGCATCATCAGCTATAAGATCACCAATGCTGGAAATGGGCCTTCATCATTTAAAACTAGGTAACTACTAGCTATAATTGCCTCGCCTGGCAGGCAGCTTGGCGATAGCGGTTTGAATCATTCATCCAATTTAACGCTACTATACAAATTCTTCGAGGTAAGTCATTTTGTAACTACGCGTTGTGTCAGGCTGGTGACACGTAACCAGAAGTCTCCATGGTAAGAGTATACAGGGTGACAGCCTAGCAAATACTGAAACGGTAAACTCAGACCATCAAACTGAACAACTTTCGCTATGGAGCCTACCTCAGGAAAAAAAATCTACTGTCCCATACATTTGAGTCGGGTAGGAACAGCAGTTTTGTATGGGACAGCAGATTTTTTTTCGCGTTTCCTGATGTAGGCTCCATAGCGAAAGTTGTTCAGTTTGATGGTCTGAGTTCACCGTTTCAGTATTTGCTAGGCTGTCACTCACACCCTGTATAGGCGTCCTGCTTTTCACTCGATATTCTTCTTCCCCGAAGAACTGGTCGTGTTAATATTAATTCTCTGGTGCAAATAATTCTCAGGCTGCTATAGAAACACTACCTTCTACATGGAAATTTTCTGACCAATACACTCGTAGACTACCTCCACTACCACATAGTTATTATGGTGTTTAAATACTTATTATTATTGATCGTAGTAAAAATACAATTCAGCGGCTGATATTTGAGATAAGCAGTAGAAAATTGGACAACATAGTTTTCAAATCCAACATCAAAATATCGTCATCATGAACTGAACATCTTCCATACATTTTTCATGTATCTTTTCTGGAGGAAAACAAATTAGTATGTAGGTACTAAACAAGGATTTAAAAAAAATCACAAATCAAAAATCGTATTTTAATCGAGTGCTTGACTCTATTATAGAGATACGACATGCACCTACTCAATGTAGGCTGATAAGCAGTTGATCAATGGAAATGTCTTAAATTATAATAACTTTTAAAGTTATAATCATTCCATAAAGTAAAATGCCTATTTAAATCAATGTCCATCAATGAAGACGTTCTTATCGCAGACAAAGTTTCTTTACAAAGTTACTTTATACCCTCCTTCTTATGTTTTTTCGTGACGCTAACTGGCTGCCAGCTCGTTCTATCCAGCGCAAACTTAATCCAAGTTTAATGAACAATACGACAGGCCCTTAATCAAACTTTGGAATTTCTAACTTCTTCTTCACGCTATACACTACCTTAACTCTTACCGAAACGGTATACATTGCATTGGTGTGTTTAAAGCAGTTAAGTTTATTTAGTTCTGAAGCTCCCAGCTGGAGAAAAACCTATTTAGCTGACTTTGATCGTATTATTTGTTTCTTGTTTTGCTTATAGATCCAGCCATTCTCTGAACAGAGAGAAGATATTTAGTTGTGTTCTGAATTGGTTCTGAAATTAAAATCTTTTTGCCAAGAAAGATAATACAGGGTGTTCATTGTTTACTGTGTGTAATCTTTAAATTTACGTAACTTTTAATTCTAAAACCTTAATCGATCGTGA
The DNA here is from genome assembly GCA_963924505.1 of Agonopterix alstromeriana. Taxonomy (NCBI): domain Eukaryota; kingdom Metazoa; phylum Arthropoda; class Insecta; order Lepidoptera; family Depressariidae; genus Agonopterix; species Agonopterix alstromeriana. The sequence goes on along the minus strand of OZ004671.1, from coordinate 6,605,971 downwards.
ATTTAAACGAATATGAATCGTAAGCTTATGTAAGTATCACACAATCGATGGTTCCATTTAGTTATTAATAACTCAGAAACAATAAATTCGGAAACGAAATTGGTCTCTGCAATAGTTTAGTTTGTATTTTTATAGGGTCCTTAACTTATCTATACTACTATAAAATTAAATAATGAATTAAATTTACTTGAGGCTTTAATTGAGTATGTACACACGGCGACACATCAAGCTACGCAAAACAAATATAAGCTGGCCGCGCGACATTATAGTTAAGAGGATATGTGAAAAAAATAGGATTCTTCAAAGCATCAGATATCATGAAGTACTAACAGTAGGAGTATGATTTCAGGATATGTGTAAATTGAACATATTATTAAAATTTTGATTGCTGCCAAAACACGATTAAGACAAATTTTCTCGATAGAAAAACAAGCCAAAGTAGCCTCCGTCTTTATCTATAAACGCTTGAAACTGCTAAACGGTGAATAATAGAAACACGAGACTTGATTTAAAAAATAGAGATTGATATTTTATAAATTTTGATTGCAGCAGAAATTAACTTACATAAATAGTAAAATCACAACTAAATAAAGTTTGTTTTGGCGCTTACGTCGTTTTATTTAGTCAGGCGCGCGCGCCGCCCCATCTCTTTCTCTCGCGTCAGGCAGTAATATAAGCTATCACAATCTATTAAAAAGCTCAGTCGGCTGTGGCCTTTGCCCGCGTCAGACCTGCGTTCGCATGCCCAATTTCCGAATTACGATTAATTATCCAGCTTACGTGTAAATATTATAGTGTAATATATTAAATACAATCTAAAATAAATTCGAGGCCATAGCAGCTTCACATTTAAGAGAATATAATTCGGAGCGCGCTCCATACAAACGAAGTCTGGTGATATTTTCAATATTAACCAATTAAAGTCAATGAAATTTTTCAGAAAAAATCTAAAAACTAATCTCTATGCTTGTATGAAGTCAGATTTTCGTTAAAATGTATAGTTTTAAAGTTACAATACCTCAAAGATTTCCATACAAATCTTAAATTAATTCTAGCATTAAAACTGTATATTTTAACGAAAATCTTACTTCATACAAGCATAGAGATTAGTTTCTAGATTGTTTCTGCAAATTTTTCATTTACTGATTGGTTAGTATTGAAAATATCACCAGACTTCGTTTGTATGCAGCGCGCATTTACGCATTCGGAATAAACTTCTCTTAAGTATATTTCTCACTCAAATATGTATAGCAGTTTTTTTGGACTTCATAGACCAAGAGCTAGCTGTTATTATCTTTAAGTCGTCGTAATTTTCGGTTTTACTATCTTGTTTTTCAATTTCTTCAAATAATTAAATTTATTTGTCATAATGGAATCTGGTTATAAACGTATTTATGAACCGTTGTCAGTATTTTTACCGAGTTGAAGGATTCTATTGCTCCGGAACATCTTGCCTGGTATGAGAGTTTGAAAACTCTGTGGCTCTTAATTGTATGGGTAGTCAGTATGGTGAGCCAGGCTGAAGGGCAGGATAGGGCAGGCGAGTGGTCGCAGAGAGTTTCTTCTTCCAAGTTGTTTCTTTCTTGAGTGCTGGATCCGGAATGAATCTACGCCGATTTGGCGCCATTTTATATCATTTTCAAGCGACCACCCCTCCTTACCACGCACTCTTGCCCTGAATACAAATCTCTTTATTTCTCATACAATCTTAATTTCTACGCTTACAAACCAATATAATTATACAGGGTGGTCAAAAAGTCGTGGATCAAACGAAAAAGGGAGATAAAGGAGATAATTTCCTACAAAAAATCTTTCTACAGCATGGCCATAAACTCATTGCATGAAAAGTTATGAATATTTTTGTGTTTTTCAATAAAACTACCGATTTTTTTTACAATTGAATGAAAAAAAAATTAAATTGATTAAAAACAATGAAACAAAAGGTGTTGTATTATGACTCGATAATGTATCAACACTACAAAAACTGTACTGCAGCTCTTGGTACCAAATTTAACGAGCAATGATTTTTTTTCTGTAAATTTTGAAGCGTTACAAAAAATAACTTCTCACTTTAAGAGCACCCTGTGAAAAAAAAATGTATTACGGAAAAGTGACCCTGTATTAAAAAAACTTGCTGATTTAATGCTGATTCAAATGAGGTACAACAATTAACTGTTTGACCTTTAGTTTTGGTTTTAGGGTCGTTTTTTCACATCAAGGTGCAATTTCATTAAATTAGCCTTATTCAAAATGATTTATTTGTTTGTCATAAATGGCTAGTTTTTTGTGCGTAATCCTTTGTCGAAAGGTGCAAATTTATGGTAAATTTACTTAAGGGAAAATTTTTGCTCATTTTGTTTAGGTTTTTGTTAGTAATTTCAGAAACCATCATGAAATAAAAAGATCAAATTATGAATTAGTAATTTTATTAAAATTTAAATTTTTACATTAAATGTTCAAAGTTCCTACCTCTGACTCTCTCGTTGCAGATTGTGCATTATGGTTAGAGGTAGGAACTTTGAACATTTAATCTAAAAATTTAAATTTTAATAAAATTACTAATTCATAATTTGATCTTTTTATTTCATGATGGTTTCTGAAATTACTAACAAAAACCTAAACAAAATGAGCAAAAATTTTCCCTTAAGTAAATTTACCATAAATTTGCACCTTTCGACAAAGGATTACGCACAAAAAACTAGCCATTTATGACAAACAAATAAATCATTTTGAATAAGGCTAATTTAATGAAATTGCACCTTGATGTGAAAAAACGACCCTAAAACCAAAACTAAAGGTCAAACAGTTAATTGTTGTACCTCATTTGAATCAGCATTAAATCAGCAAGTTTTTTTAATACAGGGTCACTTTTCCGTAATACATTTTTTTTTCACAGGGTGCTCTTAAAGTGAGAAGTTATTTTTTGTAACGCTTCAAAATTTACAGAAAAAAAATCATTGCTCGTTAAATTTGGTACCAAGAGCTGCAGTACAGTTTTTGTAGTGTTGATACATTATCGAGTCATAATACAACACCTTTTGTTTCATTGTTTTTAATCAATTTAATTTTTTTTCATTCAATTGTAAAAAAAATCGGTAGTTTTATTGAAAAACACAAAAATATTCATAACTTTTCATGCAATGAGTTTATGGCCATGCTGTAGAAAGATTTTTTGTAGGAAATTATCTCCTTTATCTCCCTTTTTCGTTTGATCCACGACTTTTTGACCATCCTGTATAGTTAAGATACTTATTTTCTTATTCTAAAAATAGCAGGTGCATCATCCGCCGGTGCATAACAGAGTGCAGAACGAAAAGGAAAGGTACAATATTTATATGACCCCGGCCCCCGCTTCCTCATAACACAGGTTCCGGACGCCGGGGCCCCCCTCGCTCGCTTGTATGCGCTGACAGAGATGAAGCGTTCTGTCTCTTTCTAACAATTATTTCTAATAGGATTCTACCCCTTCTAATGAGGTAGTGAAGCTTATTGGCATAACTTCTAATTGGAATTTATAAGTTCTAACTCGATTCTAATTGTTTTATTTACTTGTGCTATGCGTTAATTTTATTAGGGAAGTGTACCTAATCTAAATCACTAGATAAATCAAATAAGAATCATATTAGAACTATTTACATAACTTATGTGGTAAGCCCTAATTCTAATAAGAAAATTGTATTTATTGAAATGAACACTTAACCTAAACTTACCCTACTAGTATAAAAGGGTATGTAAAACGAAATAAACAAAATAATGTAAAAAACTATGTACAAAGGTAGTCAATTCAGGTTCTGTCGTGCACATTTCTCCCGCCGTCGCAGCTCTGCGATCCAACCTGTAGCACGACGATCCTCTTGGTCGGTCTCCGGAGGACATGCCCGTTGCTGGTTACGACGTCCACGATCCTCACCTCGCCGTCTCGCCCTGGGTAGACCGCGACGATCCTTCCTGTCGGCCATGTGTTGCGGGGCAGGGTGGGGTCGCAGACGAGTACCAGGTCGCCGATAGCGTGCGCTGGTCGTGTGAGGCTCCCGCCGGTGTTGGAGTAGAGGCTGGTACTCTTTGACCTGGCTCCAGAAGACGTCCGCCATCGTTGAGCGCGCTGCGCTTGCGCGCGGTGAGGTCGTTTGGGTCCCAACAGGATGTGGTTGGGTGTAAGCGCCTCCGGTTCTTCTGGGGTCACCGCCACGTGTGTGAGTGGGTGGGAGTTGACGGTGTTCTCCGCCTCGGCGAGCAGGGTGAGCAGTGTCTCGTCGCTAGGGTACTGCTCGTGGAGTTTGACGCGCAATGCCTCCTTCACGGTGCGTACCATGCGCTCCCACGCGCTGTCCATGAAGGGGGAGGCCGGGGGTACGTAGCGGCAGGTGATGCGCCGCGCCGTCGCCTCCTCGCTGACCGCCGCCAGCGCGGCCTTGGCGAGCTCCTTCTCCGCAGCCTTGAAGCACGTCGCGTTGTCACTCCATAGCTCCTTAGGCACTGCTCTTCGTGCCACGAACCTCCTCAGGTCGCCGGTCGCCGGAGACGTAGGCTTCGCTCTTCGTATCTTGCATAGTTGACAGTGTTTGATGACGTTCACGCACCGTCGGTCGTATCTTCAGTACCCATAGTCGCTGCTGTAGCTCATTCACGACGGTTTCGATACCGCCATGTAGTCGCTCGTGTACGTGTTGTATGTACAGTCGCGTGAAGTAGTGTTTCCCGTCGAGTACGGTCGGGCTCGCAGTGTCTTCAACGATGTCAGGTGCTACGTGGATTCTTCCGTTGAGCCATCTTCGCCGACGACCACTGATAGCGCCGACAGCTTGTCTCCTGGCTGAGGCGCCGCGCCGCTCCTTACTCGACGTAAATCTTCGGTAAGACAATCTTCTTGTACAGGTTTCCACCATAGTTTCTCAGCGCGAATGAGTTAGTGCGCTTCGATACCGATGGTGTTGCTATCTCATTTCTTCACGTACGGTGTCTCGCTCTTGCGTGTTTTCTTATCAATCTTTCAATCAGAGTCGTTTTTATTGTTTTCTTTCGTTCGTTTGCGCTTCGTAGCCAATACTGTTTCATTTTTCTTCTTTCGACATAAATTGACAAACTGTAGCATGCGCACCGTAGCTCGTAGCAAAAAAGGGAACGACGAAAATCGCTCGATTCGAGGTAGGTGAGCGTGGTCAGGTCGCTGGTGGGTGACGTGACAAGTCCCCTCTCTTCTCCTGTCTTCGGTGCTTCTGTCTTCGTCTCTTGTGGCCATTCTCGCTCGTGGTTTCGTAGGAAACTCGGCCCGTTGTACCATCGGTCCTCGCTCCCGCCGATAGAGATCGTGGCGCCGCCCGAGTTGGCGGAAAACTGCTGTACTACTGAATTTGTATTGGACACCCATCCGCATAGCTCGAAGCCGGCTTGCCGATGAATGTAGTCGACTGATTTCGATACTTCTTTGGCTTTTTTTCGTTCGGAAAACTTGTTATGTAGTCGTCCATGTAGTGGTTCTTTTCAATGGCTCGCGCGGCTGCAGGATACTTTTCTTTGAAGTCTGAAGCATTTCTATTCTTCACGTATAGCGCGGTGCATGGTGATGACATCGCGCCGAAGATCACTGAAGTCATGCGGTATTCTCGCGGTCGCTGGTTCCCTCTCTCGTCGCCCCGCTATAGAAATCGTAGTGCCTCTCTGTCGTCCTCTTGAACTTATATTTGCATAAACATTAATTCCTTTATGTCCACTGACACGGCGTGTTGGTGTTGACGAAATCGCATTACAACTCCCGTCAGAGATTGCAGCAAGTCTGGACTGCAGAGTAGCATATCGTTCAGGCTGCATCCGGCTGTCTTCGCTGTGGCGTTGTGTACTACTCTTATCTTCGGTTTCGCGGGGTTAATGACCGCGAAGTGGGGTAGGTACCATGTTTTATTTGGCACCGGCGGTGTGGTAGCTTCCTCGGCGTAGCCCAAAGTGAAGAGGGTTTGCATTCTTTCTTCATATTTCTTTTTCAGGTCTTCATCTCGGTCTAGTTTCTTCTCTAGGTTGTGCAGCCGTTTGAGTGAGTTTTTGTAGTTGTTCGGAATCTTCATGTCGTCTTCTTTCCATATAAGTATTGTTTTGAAGCGTCTGTCGGGCAGGCGGTGACTGGTTTCATTCAATATCTTCAATGCGCGCTGCTCAGGGTCACCATTCTGTACTCGTTTTTCTATCCAGATTGATTCAAACTCGAAATAATTCTTCATCATCTTCTTTCGTGTACAGTTATTGAAATTATGTATTTTCATTAATAACGCCAAATAATATTATACAGGGTGTAAGGAAAAGTATAATTTTACTATGGGAGCAAACCGTTATGGGAGTTACAACTCTTTGCGTTCTACCTATCTATCTCATGAACGGTTAACTATTATAAATGACCAAATTTGAAGAAAATTTAAAGTTCTACAATTTTTTTTAAAACTTCAAAGGTCATTTAGAGCATAGAAAAGAAGATATTTCCTAAAGACCTGTTTTTTGACATTTTACCTTGAATCTTTTGACCTGCATAAACGAGATTTTATGTGACATTTGACCTAACGTATAGGATGTCATAACGATGATTTAAAGAAGTTTGTAGCTTATTATCTCTCATTCCGAGGTTGAACCTTTTTTTCACCTAATTTTCCTGGGGTACTAGGAGAAACAGTGATAATGAAAAACAAAACGGAACAAAACATTAAATTTGAAACGTAGGCAGGAACATACCAGAAGTATGAGAGAAAAGAAAAGGTAATAAGTTGTAAATAATTTTCCAGCACTCTGTGACCTAAACCTGCATATACGTTTAGCACCCTTGCTTGTGCTCGGGTGCTAACTTCACGCTGTGCAATAATGAACTACTTAAGTCACACTTATCGTAATGTACTAATGTAAATAAATGTTGATTTTAGGTCGTAAGATAAATATTATTAGTGATTTTGTAAATAAATGTTGATTTACCATTTTAAAATTCATTCATAACCTGTTATAATATCCTGCATCATCCTCATCCTTCAATGCTATGCCATGCATCTGAGGGATGCGAGGTATTTTAGAATTACCTATGGATTTTAAAATAGGTTTATGAGTGTTATACAACTTCTCAACCCGAAACTTATTTTTTCACGTTCTTCTTACATTTTTGTTGAAGGCGTAAAATAACTTCCAGGTTTCATCTAGATAGTCGGTATGTTTTGACCATAGAATGTTTTGACTTGTATTATATCAATTACAAGTACAAAATAAGAAGTTGAATTGATTTGATTACGGGACCTAAAGACGTAAAGCCTAACCAAGAACCGAACCGAAGACCAACAGGTAGCTCTCGTACTATAAAGTAAAACAAAATCCTGTAATGATAGTTTTTTTCCTTCTAGATAGGTACAGTGATTTTCGGTATGATATTAATGAGTTTTAAGTTTTTTAAGTGAAATCAATTAAAGAGTATCGTTAGTTCGGTATTGTTTCTATCTATAAATTGGTTGTCCGTAATTGATCCTGTAACAAATTAATAATTGATCAAGGAGGATAAATAGAACGATACTGAATTATAATATATTGTGTTTTTTCGTACGACAAAAGGTACTAATAATATATTAACAGCGAAGCGTCTTCTACGCATTTTGAGTGATTTGATTTTCGCGGGCTAGTGCGCGACGATGTTCGGTAGCGGGGCGCGGGGCGCTTGCTGCGCTAAGCCACGCCCATTTCGCTTCAATTATTTTTCGACATAGGCCCTTAAGATACAAGTGAGCTTGTATGGAAATTTTAAGAAAAAAAACATATTAATTTTACTCAGTTATCGACATCACGATGATAATAATATTTTGTGTTCGTTTATATATACACATCCTATATAATATACTATGAATCCTATAAACAAGAAATTTTTAAACCGTTTAAAAATGGAACACCAATTTAGTGGCCAGCAAGAATACAATTTAAAATTTCGCAGTATAATCATGTCGGGTAGGGATCTCATGCGAGCCAATTTTCTATAATGGCGGGTTGCATTTCCTATCTTTGTTGGCGAGTGCCGACATTTTTTGCAAGTCTCGCCCCTCCATCGAGCTATGGCGAGGGCAGGGTGCCACGTTAAATTTATGGGATACATAGAGTTACATTTATGTATATGTAGTAAGTTTTTGTTATTCTATCGATTGATTTATATAACACAATTTATTATTTATGTTAGTGTTTCTTAGCTCTATCTTCACTTTTTCATACATTTTTTTGTAAATGTTATAATACAGATTTCTAAAATTTATAAAGTAATCAAACGGGAGCAACTAGCATGAGCATGAGCGGGAGCATGTATTGTATCCACTGTCCATCATAAATGGCGACGGGCTCACCCCCCGTCCCACTGAACAGAGTTTCGGTACTACTGGTGAAACGTGGATGTGGACGTTTCAGAATATCTCTGACTACCCCCTCGTGGAATATAGTCGTGAGCATATGCTATGCTGGGAGCAACACAAAACATTCAAAGCAAACGATAGAGTAAATTAAAGTCAATTATTCGACAAATAAAAATATATTTACAAAATATCCGAATCCGATTCCATAGGCTTTGTCAATCCAGAAAAACATCGTTATACAGGGTCCTTCTTAATATGCTGACACTTTTTTAAGGGGATAATCAAACCGTAAAACATTTTCTCTATGGCACCAACATCGATCGCAAAAAAAATCTGCTCCTACATACGAAATTGCAAATCTACTCGATCCAAATGTATGGGACAGCAAATTTTTTTTGGTGATTTCGATGTTGGTCCCATGGAGAAAGTTGTCCAGTTTGATGGTTCGATCATCCCCTTAAATAAGCGTCAGTATATAAAGAAGGACCTTGTATAGTGTCATTCTTAATAATTGACAGTTTTTTAAAGGGATGATTAGATCATCATACTGAACAACTTTCTCTATGCGACCAAACTCAAAAACAAGAAAAAACAATTTGTTTCCCATAAATTTTGGTCGAGTAGTATTGCAGTTTTGTATGGTTTGATTGATCCCATAGAGAAAGTTGTTCAATGTGATGGTCTAATCATCCCCTCAAAAACCGTCTGCATATTAAGTTTGAACCTGTGTAAACCTTATATCTGCGACAAACTTTGTCAAAGACTAAAAAATAAAAATACACTAAATACACCAATAAGTAAAAAAATATAAATGCATGCTAAAACTAAATAAAAGGTGTATTCAAAGTATATACATGTTTAGGAAACAACACTAAAGTTGGCACCAATCAGCTTCAGTTTGACGTTGGTCAAAGTCAAAGTCAATATAATTTATTCAATATAGGAGCTTACAGCACACTTATCAAACGTCAAATCTTTTTTAAATCTACCACCGCGTCGGAACGTGTTGTCGCCGTAGAGAAGATGCGGCCAGAAACTCTACAACATAACACGACTTAATAACTATTACAATATAAATTCTTAAGCTAAAGTTATGTATACAATAATACATAGTCTATTTAATAAAATAATTGTTACTATACAGTAAAGTAAATAAACTATAAGCTAGTGACCTCAGACCCAAGCATTTTGATCATTTAAATAATCATCCAGTTTATAATATGCTTTTTACAGAGGACTTTTTTGATTTGAGTTTTAAACATGTTTTCGGAAAGATTCAAAATGGTCTCGGGGATTTTATTATAACAACGTATACAGTGACCCATGAAAGACGTGTTGACCCTACTAAGCCGAAAGTGTGGAGATATCAGTTTATTTTTGTTTCGAGTGTTGTAATTATGGACATCACAATTTTTGGTTAAATTCAATTATCGTGAAGGTCATCAAAACTTAACAATGTCATCACAAAGACATTTGAATGACTGTATATTAAGCGAAAGAAACTCGTATTATGCATAGTCACAAACATCAGCTCGAAAATGTCCTTCCCAAAAATAATAATATCTACATGTTTGCAAAAGACTCTACATAACGCAAGCCGAACTCTTCAAAGCCACGCGCAAGTTTCTGACGCGGTAACGTCATCGTATGTCAGACATTTGACAGCTGACACCACTCCCCCCTTCCCCTTCTCCTCCTTGGCCTCCACCCCACGGCTGACGTCACCCACCTTAGAGAATAATATTACAGGGGTATAGTACACAAGCCGCAATTTTCGATGTCTAATCAAAATTTTGACGTTGGAAATATTGATGTCTTTTCTAAGTAGTTGATAATGAAATTCGTAGCGTTTAGTCTTCGTTTTGGATTGGCCTGTAGTTGTAGGTGTTGTTCGCTTGCTATTTTCATCAATTTTTGTCAAAATATTAATTAACTAGCAGCCCGTCCCGGCTTCGCACGGGGTTACATTGTTCAAATTTTACCAAGGATCCCTAATTTTTTTCAAAATGAAATGTAGCATATGTCAAATTGGAAGAATGTAGCATTCTATTGGTAAAAAAATTTTTTAAATCGGCCCAGTACTTTTTGAGCCTATTCATTACAAACATACAAACATACAAAAATAGGTACAAATCTTTCCTCTTTATAATATTAGTGTAGATAAGTCATCATGATCAGCTACAGGCTGTAATTTGGCTGTTATACTAATCCTGTTATAATCTCACCTAGTTTACGATGTTACAAATCACGTGTCTTCACGAAATTTAAGAATAAGAATAATTAGAAGTGGAAAACAAAAGTAGTAGTAGAGTATTATAGTAGACACCACACCATGGAATACGGGAATGAGTCGCTGAAATGCTGCGCTACATGCTGTATCTCTGCGCTTCCAGAATGACCGCATAATTTAATAAATACAGTGGACCTAGCATGCCAAACAAGAAAAATCGTGGTGAGCCTCTGTTATGTGTCTTACACTCAGTTGCAGAAACGTTCATTAAAGTTAATCCTCCATTATATCTCTTGGCTGTCACTTTTTGTCTTATTGACGTAGTAAATGCTAGCAAGAGATTTAATGGATGATTAACTTTAATGAGCGTTTCTGCAACTGATGTGAGTCTTTGTTACTTTCTCTACGTTAGGATGCAAAAAAATCTGCTGTTCCATACAAAACTGCAGTACCTACCCAAATAAATTGCATGAAAGATCCGATTTTTATCGCAATTCCCAATGTTGGCTCAATAATGAAAGTTGATCAGTTTGATGGTGTGAATTCCCGATTCAATATTTGCCCGGCTCTTACACCCTGTATTGTTGACATGTATTCCATGTGTAGTAATATGGGAGCTCACGCTTATTCGAGATATAAAATTTGGGAGCCTAGGACCTAGGGCCTAGTTTTCAACTCATCATCAGCCTATGCTGATGAAAACTAGGTACTTATAGCTTGAATTTTAAATTAGAAAAATGTACATGATTTTCATTACCTACTAAGATCTAACTTTGCAGTTTTGTATGTATGTGTGTCTCACAAAAACGTCAAATGTTACATCTCAGAGGGGAAACGTTTGGTATTCTTAACATTTTCATAAAGAAACGCTTTAACTAAACACCACCGTCCATCCAATGTAAGCCTTATATCTTCATGATTAGAGTACCTTTTCTCATGTCAATTGCCAATATGTTATAATAATTCACAGCTGAGTGAACAGATCTTTCATTAATCAGGGAACAGTCGCGACAGTGCAGCACTGGCGTCGTGGCTCAATTTTTTTCCTCTTTCGCCCTTAGATTGGGAATTGCGACAGGATTTCCTGGGAAACTCGGGTGAAACCGGGTGGTCTGTATTGGGAATAAAGGAAACTGTGGCAGATGCTTTTAAGGGAAACAAAAGCAGCTTCTGTTAACATTTTCTGATGTTACTCTATATCTTGTATATCTGATACTTTGTACAGAATCTTACTCTCGTCAGTATTATGAAGTCAAAAACATGAACTTAGATTTTTATTTATTTATTTAGGCTTACTAACTAGGCATATACAAAACACTTCTTATATCATTATATAGCAGGATAATTTACGGTACTATTAAAGTTAAGTTGAAATTAAGCAAAATTTGAATAAATAATACTATACAATACTTATATTAAATAATTAATCTATAAATTATACGAGTTATAAATATGTTTTAGTTTATCTCGATTTTGATAGTAGAGTTTATAACATGATCTCTACAATCATTATATTTCGTACTTAGTCCGAGACATAACTATGTAGTAGTCGTGTGCGGGATGTGTGCTTGTTAAGAAGAACCACGTGTTAAATTTGATTCACTTTATTGTTTTAAAAATGTTATAAAATAGTTTATGTTAATGCGTTACATTTGAATGCTCGCCCGATGCCGACGCGATCGGAAAAAGCACTAATTAATTACGAGGCGGCATCGAGCGACGCGTTAGAAAAAAGGTGTTCGGTTACACTAAACCGAACATATTCCCGGGCAGAAAAGATGCGTTACGGGAGGCTGGGGTGCATCCAAATGTTACAAAATATTATTAAGAATACAAAAATGTTAAAAAATTAAATTATACAAAATGTTAAAAGTAAGAATAAATCTTATACAGAATCATCTTCAAACACTAATTTTCTAAACACCGGTTTCGTCCTTCTAAACTCCTTCATCTCATATTCTTGATCAGCATCTTGAGATGCGTCTCTGCGGGGGATAACACGTGGGGCCCGTTGCTTCGGCGCAGGCGTCGCGGGTGCTTCCACCACTTGAGATGTTTTCCAACTTTGGTGAATTCGACGGCAAAACGACACTATTCCAACCAGTGCCAGTAGTGCCACTATGACATAGATTACCACGTAGTGGTGAATATCGTGGTATGAAACACGCACATCGTCTTCATAGGCATCACTCTCCTTCATATGTTTCAGTTTAGCTTCTATTTCCTTGTACAGCTCTATGCGTTCCAGATCTGTTTCATTCAAGTAGTTCTCTCCTCCCTTGTCTATGGTGATATTGATAATGTGGTTGATGGGCGCTATAGAAGCCGTTTTGATATCGTACATAATATTCAATGTACTCTGACGATGTCTATGTCCATAAATCATAAAATCGTTTGTTTTGATGACGCAGTCCTCTTCTATTGTTATGATATTAGCGCGTGCTATCTGGTGAGCGGTAACTTGATCACCGCATATGATTCGCAGTAGACACCGCTCACAACAAAAATAAAGGTAGGTGTTCATTCTCACAAGACTAGTCCACTTGTTTTTGCACGTGGTTATGCTTGTTTTGCATTCCTTATTTTCATTTAGGATACAAAGGTCTTTATCAGATCTCATGGTATATATCGGATGTTGTGGTTTGCACATATATGTTGAACTGTCTTGTATGAGACAATTTTGTAGGTTTTCTTGTGTGATTGGTATGAAGGTGTCCTTGTGCAAATTGATTGCTACATAATCGGAAACTGGTACTGCGGTTATAATGTTCTTGCTCTTCGCTCCATACTGTTTAGGGATGCTGATAACGTGATATAAATCGTAATTTCCTCGGTTGATAAGTGGGATTTTGATCTCAAATATGAAATATTTCTCCGACACTCTTGCTTTTATCTTCAGCAACTTGTAAATGTTGTGTAAATCTGTGTTAATATCTTCTATTGGTAATGTTACATCTGCAGACAAGATCCCAGAAATAATGTTAAGCTGTTCCTTCAATTGTTTTGGCGTCAATAGATGTAAATTAAATTTTCCCTGATAAATATCTGATATCGTGTTTAATATCATATTTTGAATGTCTTTTAAGTTTTGTAGTATACTGCTTGCCGAAATTACTGATAAGATAAAATCTTGCTCCTCGTTCACTTCGTTGACTTCGGTCTGGAGTGTGTTCACAGCCTTATCTAAACTGTTTAAATGCTTGTTTATAACCTTATGATGTTTGGACATTATTTCTTCATTCCTTTTTATAACGTTATATTCTGACTCTACCACCGATGTTTGATTGCGCCACAGGTTCTTTAAGTGCGCTTGGTTTTGTTTAATCAACTCTATGTCTCGTGAGTATTGTTCTGCGAATTGTTGATCTAATACTCCGAACAGGCTATTAGCTAGGGAGCCCACGGCATTGATAAGGCCGCGTCGCTGTCTGGAGTGCTCGCCGATAAAGTGCTGCGTCAGTAGCAGCTGATTAAAATATTGTAGCTCCGTGTACTCGTGACGTAGCTGTGGCCCGATCATGTTACATTTGTTGTGTACTTCCAGTTTACTGCACTTTATCTCTAAGTAAATAAGTAATTTTTCAAGCGCTGCTGTTCCGTCCCAGTACGGAAACATATCATAGTATGTTACTAGAGTCCATTGATCTCTCAGAAGTTGCATCTTTGCCATCGGATCAAAATATAATGTTTGATTAGTTTTTATTTCTGTTATATTGCTCATTCCGTGAGAACTTGATACTAGTGTCATAAAAAATAGTATGGCCATAATGACTGATGATAATTTTGGACAGCCCTGCTTGTTTCTTTTCTCCTTAGCATCTGTCTCGGATTTCTTGTTACTTGTTTCAGGTTCATGTTTCGCTGGTTGGATAGGTAATAGGCACAGTTTGACTATTGGGCGCTTGATGTTCCCGTTTTTGGTTTTTAATGAGACGACACGTACGTATCCGTCGCGGCCGGGATGTAACTCGATCACTCTAGCCATTGGCCACTTTCCGGGCGGCAGGTTTTCGTCCTGTACAATAACTAAGTCTCCAACTTGAATGTTTTTCTGTGCTTGTAACCATTTGTTTCTTGCGTTAAGTTGTGAAAGATATTCAGTTTTCCACTTCATCCATATTTGTTGAAATAATTGATTGGTTAAATGCCATCTTGTTCTTCCGTCTTCTGCTGTTTTGATAATTGTTAAACCTGCGCGCCCTGTTAGGAAGTGGGCCGGCGACAGGAAGTCGAAGTCGTCGATGTCTTCGGTTAGAGCGCACAGTGGCCTTGAGTTTAAGCAAGCCTCTAACTGTGTTAGGAGAGTGTAGTATTCCTCGAAAGTTAGTTTTTGGGAACCGATTACTCTTCTCAAATGGTACTTCAAACTTCGAACGGCTCGCTCCCAGAGGCCTCCAGCGCTGGGCCAGGATGGGGCGTTGAAGTGCCATTCAATGTTCAATTCGGCTAGTACTCCCATGAAGTTGTCATCGAATGTTTGTTGTAGTTGTTCGTATTCTTCTTGTAGTAAGCGGTCCGCTCCTACAAAGTTGGTCCCACAGTCACTGTATAAGTGTTGTGGGGCACCGCGTCGGGCCGACATCCTTCGTAGAGCTGCCAGAAAAGCCGAACTTGTTAAGTCTGTCACAAGCTCCAGATGCACGGCCTTAGTCACCATACAGATGAAAAGTGCTATGTAACCTTTAAATGACCTTGCGTTTCTCGTCTTGTTACTTTTGATCTCCACAAAACCCGTGTAGTCAACACCTGTATGGCTGAATGGGGGAGCTGGCTCTGTGCGAGCGATCGGTAGGTCACCCATCAGTTGATATTGTTTTTTCGGATTGTTCTTTCTACAGGTTACGCAATTACGCAGCTGTTTCTTGACGGCATTGTTTCCTCCAGGGATCCAGTACTGTAGCCTGAGCTTGGCGAGAGTCAGGCGAGGACCTCCGTGGAAGGTGAGTTTATGAGCTTCATCCACCAACAGCTCAGTCAAGCGACTCTCACGCGGTAAAATTTTTGGATGTTTCATCTCCATGTTCAATGTTGAATTTTCTAATCGACCTCCGACTCGTAATAATCCGGATTCGTCAATAAATGGATGTAAATTCAATAATTTACTTTTTGCATCTAATTTTTTGTTTTTATACAAATTTTCCATGTCCGCTCTCAATTCTGTTCGTTGCACGTGTTTTATAATCAGCAGTTTCGCAGCGGACAGTTCATGTAACGTGATATAGTTCGGCATTTCCTTGCGCTTAAGTGCAAGTGCACGCAATAACCAAGCGACGATTCGTGTAACTTTATTGAATGAGCTGTATTTCTTCAATAAAATATCAATGATGTTTTCTCCCTGTTGTATGACTACGTGTATGTGTTTTAATTTCATTTCTTCGTTTGTTGTGTATGTTTTAGTTTGTTGTTGTTCTTTCTTGAATGTTGAAAGCCAGGAGGGACCCCGCCACCATAAATTGTGGTCTTTTAATTGTTGTGCGTATAAACCTCTACTTGCTGCGTCGGCGGGATTGTCACTTGACTTTACGTAGCGCCAGCACGTGCTCGGCATGACGTCAGTTGTTTTTTGTACTCTATTGGCTACAAAGGGTCTCCATCGACTCGGTTCCCCCTGTATCCACCCGAGGGCCACCATTGAATCAGTCCAGCCGTATATTTCAGTGTTATGTTCAGACAGCGCTTCTTTTGTCTTTTTCATAAGTTTTGATAACAAATGCGCCCCACTTAATTCCAGCCTAGGTAACGTGATCGCCTTTTTGTGGGGTACAAGTTTTGTTTTTGCTGCCACTATCACTGGCCCTGTTTGACCTTTGACTCTCGCATATACGACACAGGCATAGGCTACAATTGACGCGTCACAGAAGCCGTGTAGTTCTATAACGTCATTTTTCTGACAACGTATCCATCTTGGCACCTCATACTGATTTATTACGTGGAGTTCTGCCTTGATCTTAATCCACTCTTTCTGTATGTCATCCGACACTTGATCGTCCCATTTCATATTATGCTCTTTCCATAACCTTTGAAATAATAGTTTTAGTTTTGTAGATAGAGGCGCCATCCAGCCCAGTGGATCAAAGAGCTTTGATATCTCGGATAAGAGATTTCGTTTAGTTGTTTTATTGTTATTGTTTGTTATGTTGTACTGAAATGTTAGTTTGTCTTCTACAGAGTTCCAACTCAAGCCCAATGTTTTTGATATGTTTTCGGTTTTGAATGTGAACACATCAATTTCAGATTTAGTTTGCTTCATCTTGATGTCTTCTAATATGCTCTGTTCGTTCGAGGACCATTTTCTCAGATTGAATCCGCTCGACTTCATTAACGAATTTAAATCAGATATGAGCTGTTTTCCTTCTTCGACGGTGTCTGTTCCGTGTACAAGGTCATCCATGTAAAATGCTGTTTCTACCACCTTCGAAGCAGCAGGAAATCGTTCTCGTTCATCAGCAGCTAGTTTTCTTAAGGTCATCATGGCCAAAAATGGTGCGGCGCGGGTTCCATATGTTACAGTTGTTAGGCAAAATGTTTGAATGGGCTGTTCCAGATTGTCCCTCCAAAATATCTTCTGGTATTTCTGGTCATCTTTATTAATTAATATCATTCTAAACATCTTTTCAATATCAGCTGTAAAAGCATACTGATATTGTCTCCATTTAAGTAGTAGCATCTGCAAGTCGATCTGTAAATTTGGGCCAGTTTGCATGAGATCGTTGAGACTGCACCCTGTATTTGTTTTGTGTGAGGCATTAAATACCACCCTGTATTGTGTTGTCAATGAATCCGCGCGCTCGACTCCATGATGCGGTAAATAGAATTCAGGTGTCTGGTTACCGCTCGCCGGCGTCATATGTTGCAATGTCTTATATTCGTTCATAAAAGTTTTATAATCATGTGCTAATTTTGGTTGTTTTTGAAATTTATTCTCCAGACTTCTAAATTGTGCTAGAGCAGTTTGTTTTGATGATCCCAGTTTGCTTTCAATGTCTTCCTTGAGCGGTAACCTGACCTCATAACGCCCATCTTCCTTCCTTGTTGTTGTTTCGTTGAAAAATGTTATACATTGCTGGTCCTCTACTGACAAATTTGATTGCTCAGTAATTTCTTCTACTTCCCAAAACTTATGTATGTCTTTCAAGTTATGTAACACTATGTTGCATTTATATGTTTTGGCGCTGCCGCACAGCAGCCAGCCAAGTTTTGTTCGTTGAGCTACAGGCTGAGTAGCGTCTTGCCCTTTAATTATGCCGTCGAGTATTATTTGCGAATAAATGTCTGCTCCTAGTAATATGTCGACTGGGCGGCTAATATAAAATTCAGGGTCCGCCAGTGAAATGTTTTCGATAATCGTCCACTCCGGCCTTGTAAATGTTTTGTTAGGTAAGTTACCGATCAAACTAGTCATAATGATGACGTCAGTTTGAAACTCAAAGTCACTCTGGGTCGAGTGACACTGAATGCTGAGCATGCCTTTTCCACTGTTTTCTTTTTCTCCGACTCCAAAAATAGTTCCCTTACATCCTTTTCGTTTCAGTTTTATTTGTTGCGCTGCCCGTTCTGTTATCAATGACACTTGAGAACCTTGATCGACTAAGGCTCTCAGGTTATAGTAAGATCCATCTGCTCCCTTAACTTTCAGCATGGCGGTTGACAACAAAACTTCAGCCGATGTGTTACCTCCATTTTGTGTGTCGTCCTCATTTTTGTTTTTGTTCTGTTTTGTTGCTCCTGCTGTCGATGCACTTTTGTCTAGTAGCGCATCGTGCATAATGGTGTTATGTTTCTTATTGCAATTACGACATGTTTTTGTCGATTTACATTCATTGCCGTTGTGACTAAATAAGCAATTGATGCAAACTTGCAATTCCTTGACGGTTTTTAGTTTTTGTTCATTTGGTAATTCGAGAAATTTCTTGCAATTGTAAAGTCCATGCTCGTTGTTGCAGAGTGGGCATTTTCTGAAAGTCACGTTGTATGTTGATTTCGTCATAAGTTTTCTATTCACGTTTCCTTTGTTCCAGTTATTATTCGTTTGATTGTTTGGAAATTTTCCATAATATGATGTTGAAGGGTTTGATGTAAAATGTTGGTTTCCAGATTTTTGTTGAATGTTTTCGTTCATTCGGCGGGACGACTCCAAGGCAGTAAATTTTCCCTCCAAAAAGTCGAGAAATTCTTGAAGTATTGGTAGTTCTCGGCGATCCTTCAGCGAATCTATGTACTCGGCGTGTGTGTTAGCGTCTAACTTTTGATCTAAAATATGCACGAGCAGAGGGTCCCAAGTAGTTATATCCACACCTAGGTTTATTATCGCGTTAAGGGTTTCTTGAGTGACGTCATGCATTCGCTTGATTGGTGCCAGTGACTGTTGCTTTATTACGGGCAAATCCAAAAGCATGTTAATATGCGATGAAAATATAAGTTTTTTGTGGTTATAGCGGCGGTTTAAGATGTCCCAGCAGACAGTGTAGTTGTCGGAGCTTATTGGCAGATGTTGTATGAGACGTTCAGCTTCACCACGTATCTTACTTTTTAGAAACTGCATTTTTTGGGCCTTGGATAATGAAGGATTGTTGTGGATGGCTTCCGAGAACAAGTCTTTGAAAGACACCCATTGATTGTAATGCCCGTTAAATGTTGGTACATCTAGATTAGGGGTTGTTTTTTCTCTATGTTTCTCCGACCACATCTTTGAGTTGATAAACTTCTTTAAACTGCAGTAACGTTTCTCATACCTGTTATACAAAATCTCTAATTCCATGTTATCGGTGCCGCTTAACTCGCTCTCTATCTCCCAATGAAGAGAGTCGATTGTTCCCCACCGTGATTCCAATGTTTTCCGTGCATCTTCTAACTCCCACATTTCTGTTAATGTTTCGATGTTAATACTGGAAATAGTTCGTTGAAAAGCTTTGTAATTTGCCGCTTGCTTCCGAAGTTTTTCGTCTAACTTGCTGTCAATAGTCTTGCCTCCTGGAGTTTCTTTCGACCCACCTGGTTTTGTTTGTGGGTTAATAATCTTTGTAACGTCAATAGTTTCGTCTTCTATTTTGGTGTCTAAAAACTCCTCTCCCTCCACATCTTGTACTTTGGTATACCTTCTTATGTAACTCATGGCGTCCAGATAATATGTTTTTGTTGATGCATAGTAGCCGCCCGTAAAGTAATCGTCTGAACGGTCCTCGCATCTCCTCAACTTTGCGTCGTTTTCATGATACTCTCGAAATAAAACTTCTAATTCATCTATTCTCTTCTTAGCTATTAACTTCCTGCGTTCAATGTTTTCCTTTTTAAAGTTGTTAATTATCTTCTCGATTAATGTTGATAGTTCAGTTTGTTTCTCCAGAAGATCTTCCATTGTTGTTAATTGTTGAATTTTCTTGTTAATGTTAATGTTTTCACTGTTTGCCGACTCCTCTAATGTTCAATGTTAATGTTGTAGCACACTTCCCTGTTGTTGCTGATTCCTTTAGTATCCCAGCAAGCTCTATAGTGTGATATAAGCCCCGTCTCAATTCGATTGGTGAGACCCGCTTGTGGGAGGCCAACCGAACCGATAGCTAACACACCAGAACTCACCAGAACACCAAAAAGGCTCGAAGGACCAATGTGCGGGATGTGTGCTTGTTAAGAAGAACCACGTGTTAAATTTGATTCACTTTATTGTTTTAAAAATGTTATAAAATAGTTTATGTTAATGCGTTACATTTGAATGCTCGCCCGATGCCGACGCGATCGGAAAAAGCACTAATTAATTACGAGGCGGCATCGAGCGACGCGTTAGAAAAAAGGTGTTCGGTTACACTAAACCGAACAAGTCGCTATCTTGCGTGTATCCGCGTCCTTTAAATCTATGGAAAAAAAACAAAAAACGTCTCCCGAACGTCATCTACCTGTCAATGTCATTCGTTTATCGCACGTAAACGCGATCCTTGTTGAAAATAAAAATTTTAAAGTTTTATAGTTAAATTATAAGTTCTTTTGTGTATAAAATGGAAAGAATTAAGTGTGAAATCAATCAGGAAAGATGGAAGTAAAGGATACATAAGTTGGAGGAGTGATTGACTTAGTAAATTATGGTAAATTACGACAAGGTACGTACACAATTTATTATTTTTGTTTCTGTTATTGAAAAAGTTTACCTACATGCTACGGGGGATTGGATCCCCTCCCCGGCCCGACACAATGTGTCCACGCATTTACGAGTTTCGAAGATGCGCTTTCCCGTGGGGATAGAAGTATACGAAAGCCGGTTCCCGTGCCCTTGCCGGCACACGTATGAACGTGTTACGTTCATACTCTTCCCCGTTGGGGAAAGACAGCCGACGCCGATGGCAGACCCTGGGCCCGTTGCACTATGCATGCTTGAGTTTCGACCATGCACTTGTTTTCCCGTGGGGAAAGGCCATACCAGTACTGTGCCCATTGCCCAAACACTTTTGAGTTTCAAACAGAGACACGTTCCCATTGGGGAGGTAGTTATTACAGCTCTTTTGCCTATTAGCCATGCATGCACTTTTACCATTGGGAAAGATCATGCCATTACTTGTGCCGATTGCCCAAGCACGTTTGAGTTTCAAACAAAGAGACACGTTCCCGTTGGGAAGTAGTCAGTACAGCTCTTTTGCTTACTAGCCATGCATGCACTTTTACCGTTGGGAAAGATCATGCCAGTACTTGTCCTATTGCCCAAGCTGGTTTGAGTTTCAAACAAAGAGACACGGTCCCGTTGGGAAGGTAGTCATTACAGCTCTTTTGCATATTAGCCACGCATGCACTTCTACCGTTGGGAAAGATCATGTCAGCTCCTGTGCCCTTAGCCCTTGAAAGGTTCTAGGTTTGATGATGATGATGACGACTTTTCCGTAGGGGATAGAATAGAATCATTTATGGCACAGAATCTTTAATTGGAAAGACAGCCGACACCGGCTCCGGTGCCCAGTGACCAATTGTGTTCAGAATGACGTAATATTTGCTGAATTATTATGAGGATGAATGTTTATTCTTTCTTACCATACTAATTCCCGTTGGGAAAGAAGTTACTGCCCTCAGCTTGTAATTGTATTAATATATTGCTTGTAATTGTGTGACACTTATACATCTTTCCGTTGGAAAGTATTTTTGTTTTTGTCCGTTTATTTGCCTGATTATAAGATAGTCATTGATGCCTCATTTATCTAAACCTGGTTGTTTCCCGTTGGGAAGACATAACTCTGAACAGTGGGTGTTGCCTGTAGCTATGTTCCAGGTATTGACATGTTTGGGGCTAGTTGGTAAAAAGCTTTTACTCTGTAAGTAGGTAATACCTCTATGTTGATCCTGAGATAGACATTGAGCGAAATCCTGAGATATCAAATCATAATTAAAATAATCAGTATTTAATTAATAACTGCACATTAGTCACAGTCAGTCGATTAAATTAGCCTCAGGCACTGCTATTCACCTAACTAGGTTAGGTTAGAAGACAGCTCGGAAAGGTGACAGAGACAATCTACTCTCAGATTGAGAATGTTACAGTTAATAGTATGAACACAAAGAGATAAAAATTGCATTATCTAAATATAAAACTGCACCCTAAATAATTTTGGAATTGCCTGGCATTTTGAAACAATCTGGTACTAGGCTAAGATACATTATTACAAGAATGTTAGCGGCACTGAAGGTAGCGTCAGCCACACAGCCTACAACACAATAATCCTTCTCTCAAGAGAAGATTTCCATAAATTGGCACCAATTAAAGTTGCTGACAGATTCTCCAAGCTTAGCATGCTGCATCTCCAGGTAAATTGGATTTTGATAACAGCTTATTGCACCTTTTGTTAACAAAAATATTTATCAAGTTCATAAAAGGAAAATAAGTAAACAGAATTCCTTTGCACAAAGCTGGATGACATGTGAATTTTCTAACAATAAAGAAAGGTTCAAACAGTATGAAACCCAAAGTAAATCCAGCCTCAAACTTTTCGTCATACAGTACAGAAAGAAAGTGCAGAGGTCACAAGCCATTATTATTTGGGGGTAAGGGCTTGGTTAATGACCAATAGCTACCGCAACCTGAACATATCTATTGTAGCTGGTCACAAGCCATTCTGGTAACACCAACCTCTGCATCAACCCAAACTGTTACCCTATCCATCAGATAGGGACGGGTGCAGTACCCTTTGTGATAAAGCTTATCACTAGACTCAAATATTTACTTAGTTGTACAATTTTGGTAATATCACTAATGATCTAATAAATAAAATAAACTTTGAGGAAGAGTTTGCCGCTGGACTTAAAAGATAAGATAAGATAAATATTCTTTATTTGCACACCAAGAATAGAAAAATACAATTTAAAACAAGAATGAGAAGGGTACAAAGGGCGGTCAAAAGTATTATAGCATAAGCATATGCTCACAACTGTACTCCCCGAGGGGGTGGTCAGATATGTTCTGAAGCCTCAGGACATCCACATAAACATTTTTATATTAGTAGTAATATAACAAATGATACCCTTTTAGGTAAAATTTGCTGCTAGACTCATCATATTTTCTCATTTGTTATTATAATATCACTTATGATCAAGTTGTATTTAGGTTGAAAAGGGTCCACCTTTGAGTTTCCATAACCTTCATGTTAATAACATGTTATAAAAAGACTGAAATTAAAATAATAAATGCTGATAAATAATTAAAACTGAAAATTAATTCTTTTATAACTATTTAGTAACAATAAAATAATATGGCTCATAAAAAGTATTTGAATATTTCAATTACTTTTTTTTTTTTTTTTTTTTTTTTTTAATTTATTTAACTAAAACAAAATAAATACATCTTGTCACACATAGCCACCCTACGAAAACCATGTATGGTTTATATGAGGAGTGGCGAGGTCACTTTAACTCGATACATTTACTCGTACATTTGTTAGGTAGTATTTTTTAACTATTGACTTAATTTTTTTATGTTTTTTTATTTGACAGAGATCATACAAGACTCGTTCGGGAAGTTCGTTCAATATCTGAGGAAGTAAATATTCCCACCTCCGCATTCCATAAGTGTTGTTGTATCGCGGTAGATTGTAGGTAGGTAGATTAGGTATTGAGCGGAGGTTCCCCGGACGGGTTCTGTTTACAAGCGTGTTTATTTTAGAATAGTGTTCACAGATAATTGCCTGTTTGATTTTATTAAATACATTTATGGTTTTACAATATTCAAATAGCTTAGATTCATCGTTTTTTAATTTATTTTTAATGTTAGATGGTACAATGTTCTTAAGTAGCCTTAGTTGGAGATCATATATTTTATTTAGATAGGTAGTATATGTGCGGCCATAACTACTAATACTATAGCTAATTATTGAATCAGCCAGAGACATATACAGCATTCTAAGTGTTTTATATGGTAGTTTGTACTTGAGTATACATAGCTTTGCCATTATAGATCTGAGTTTGCTACAGATGTGATCTATGTGCGGTCCCCAATTAAAGCTAGTGTCTATAACTAGACCTACGTACATATGTTGTTTTACGAGCTCCAATAATGGGCATTTACAATTTATTTTAGGTGCATGTAAACATTGATGCTCGTGTGCAATGATCGACGGTACAAAGGGTGTTTTTAAACTTAAATAATGGTTCATTATTTAAATGGGATGATCTACCCAATAAACTAGCCTGGCTGGCTAGGCCGGCTCTGACTGTATTTACAAAACAGTTAAAATCCATAAATGGAACATGTCCTGTTCTTTTCTTAGGACAATACCTGATACCATGATAATGTATCTATACCTCAATGGTACTTACTTACCAAGAATGCTTAAAGCTTAAATAATGGTATAAGGCTAAAGATTATTGGGAATCTCTAGGTTCCATTAGCATAAACATAGCTAGGTTCTATTAAAAGAAATATATTTTTATCATCTACTGCTCAATCTACTTAACCAATATCTGACCATAGTCATGATCAATTAAAGATTTTATAATGTGGTTATACAATTTGGTATCAGTTGTGTGGCAGCAGTGGCTTTGTTTACGCAAATAATCTGGATATTAATATGTACCTATGTCACCTACACGTGCAAAAATATACTGAGTTAAATGGGTGAAAAGTTCAAGGGTTTCAGTTTAATCAAAAATGCATAGTAGGTACATTATAACAACTTTTATTTAGTATAAATTCAGGACTCCGAAGTCTGCTACATCACAGGTCCAACATATGCCTGCTACATAGTTCTAATCTATTAGAACTAGAGAAAGAATTTCATGAAAACGAACTAAGCCATTCGTAGCATTGTTTACTTTAAAGAATCAGAATCAATGTGAAACTTTAATTAGGTAAAATCACACATAACACAACGGAGATATCTTTTAAAGAGTGTATTGTGTAGACAGTCAGTAACCTATTTTCAAACTCAATATAATTTATTCAATATAGGAGCTTACAGCACACTTATCAAACGTCAAATCTTTTTTAAAGCTACCACCGCGTCGGAACGTGTTGTCGCTGTAGAGAAGATGCGGCCAGAAACTCTACAACATAACACGACTTAATAACTATTACAATATAAATTCTTAAGCTAAAGTTATGTATACAATAATACATAGTCTATTTAATAAAATAATTGATACTATACAGTAAAGTAAATAAACCATAAGCTAGTGACCTCAGACCCAAGCCTTTTGATCATTTAAATAATCATCCAGTTTATAATATGCTTTTTTACAGAGGACTTTTTTGATTTGAGTTTTAAACATGTTTTCGGAAAGATTCAAAATGGTCTCGGGGATTTTATTATAACAACGTATACAGTGACCCATGAAAGACGTGTTGACCCTACTAAGCCGAAAGTGTGGAGATATCAGTTTATTTTTGTTTCGAGTGTTGTAATTATGGACATCAAAATTTTTTGGAAATAACGACAAATTTTTTCTTACATATTAAATGTTTTCATAAATAAACTGTCCATAAACTGTTAAAATATTAATTTCCTTAAAAAGGTCGCGAAGCGAATCACGACAGCGCAGACCATATATAGCTCGAATTGCCCGTTTCTGTAGGATAAAGATTGTCTCAATGTCTGCAGCACGACCCCACAATAAAATACCATAGGACATGATACTATGAAAGTAACTGAAATATACGAGTCGGGCTGTTTCAATATCAGTTAGTTGTTTAATTTTTCTGACTGCATATGCTGCAGAGCTTAGTCTACCGGCTAGAGTTTCAATGTGGGAACCCCATTGCAGCCTAGAGTCAATCGTTATTCCCAAAAAAACTGTATTTTCAACAAAATCTAAACTATCTCTGTTTAAAGTTACTTGGTTATCTACAATTGGTACATTTGGCAAAACAAATTTTATACATTTCGTTTTTTTTGCATTAAGTGCGAGATTATTTGCGCTAAACCAGTTCAAAACTTGTTGAAGGGTATCATTTACGTCGTCAAGTTCTTGGTCCTTCCTATTTACTTTAAAAATCAGAGAAGTATCATCAGCAAATAATACTATGTTCGACAAGTTTTGTACCATATGTGGCAAATCATTTATGTAGACCAAAAAAAGGAACGGGCCCAAAATTGAACCCTGGGGCACGCCTGTTTGCACATGTGATCCAGATGATTTAGATCCGTTCACTAAAACTTTTTGGACTCTGTTTTTTAAGTAGGAGTCCATCAAACCAAGAGCTGAGCCATTAACTCCGTAATGTTTTAGTTTTAACAGCAAAGTTTTATGATCAACGCAATCAAATGCTTTGGAAAGATCGCAAAAGACGCCTATCGCACAGAGTAACTCCTGCGTCTGTAGTTGAGCGTCCTTTGGTAAACCCGAACTGCTGATCATGCAGCAGTTTATTTAGATTGAAATGAGACAGCATTTGATTGAGAATAATCTTTTCGAAAACCTTGCTGAGAACTGGTAATATTGAGACAGGTCGATAATTGTTGGGATCATGTCTATTGCCTGATTTAAAGAGAGGTACGACTTTACTATGTTAAATAGTATTTATATTAAATAGTTTATATTTAATATTTAATTTAAATTATTTTAAATAGTAGCCAAATCCAAATATATCTGACAGTGTGTGGATCAATTCAGTCTACATTACACTTAATTTCATTACAAGACCTTATCCCTGAAGAGATAAAGGAGAGAATCACATAGATACCTAATTATAGGTCTACTTACTGAATGAGATTTTTCTCAGAAAGTTTTAGATATGATTAATTCTAAGTTCGGTTTAGTGTGAAAAGTATGTTTCATTGCTTAGATACCCTTTCGCATGGAATGTAGAGGGTTAAGTAGACAACATTTTTCTATGTTCTTTAGTGTTCCAATCAGATTCTCTCAGCCTTGGTACCCACTGCTGAAAGAACTGGACAGTCTCAGAAACAGTTATATTTGAACACTCTCTGTCTTCTACATTATCATGAGATCCTAGACAGGAAACATATTCCTAGGTTAAATAAATGTCAAAATGATATCGGGCAAATTTTCTCAAAACCTCTTTATATAAAACACTGATAGAATTCTATAGTCTACGTCAGTGGAGGCCAATTTGTTAGTCAAATTAGGTATTTTTAGAGGTTTCTATTGGAGTAAATGTATTTTACATACTTCTGTTATTGATAACGGTGATTTTGAAATAATGCATCACCTATCCTACATCTCATAATGGATAATAACACTCATATCGGCAAATGTTCTGATGAAACGCGTTCTAGAATAAAACGCGGGTTTAAAGGTTATTCAAATTACGCCCTTCTAAACAAAATTATGTTAGTATATGGGACTCACATCATGTCTTACAATGCTTAATAGTGGTCCACTCATTTTTGGTTGATTGGTGTCGACGCATAAGGACCTAATTTGTCAACGCGAAATGACTTAAACTTATAATGTCCTAATCGCAAAATGACCTAATCGCGGAATGTCCTAAACGCGGAATGTCCTAAACGCAAAATGTCTTAAACGCGTTATGTCCTAAAATTTAAGTAAACTATCCGAAAGTTAGATAGTAGGTACTTTTTACTTAATCTTCAGATTAAGAAATCAAATTTAGTATTCCTGCACCTAATTATGTGTATTTCTCATATTATGAGTCATAAGCCATGAATCAATTCATGATAGAAGATTGTTATACCATACTGTTTTAAAGGCGTCTGCTCAGGGTACAGATATTAGTTTCGAAAGTTTTATTTTTTATTTTGTAAGTCATCATGTCATCGTCCCACTCGACTATATGGGTTGCAGCGCACCCTCCCACATAGAAGGCTTACAGTCGATAATATTTTAAAAACAATACCTATGTCGTTCTACTAGAACCTCAACAATTTAGAGTCTGACAGTGATCAGACAGATTAAAGTGGGAGAAGCAGTTTGAGGTACTCACATAGGTACCTAATTATACATAATATTAGTTAACAAAATATTGTTAATTTATTACTGTCTGATTTTGACTAATATTGTATGATTGTGATTTACTAATCTCATTTTGTGTGATAGGTACTACTATACCTACCTATAACTTACAAGGTGTTATTCTCAGTTGTGACTCTTAAGTTCACAACAGACGAGTTTGTTTTAGTTTAAGATGTTGTTTCCTCTAAACATCTACATAGTTATGTCTCGGACTAAGTACGAAATATAATGGTAGGATTAAACGAACTTACCTGAAGTGAAGTTCTATCCTAATTATATGAAGTACTTAGTCCGAGACATATACCTGCTTCCCACCCTCCGCATACCCAGTTACTACCAGTTAGCTCTGAACTAATGACATTGACAGGTAGATGACGTTCGGGAGACGTTTTTTGTTTTTTTTCCATAGATTTAAAGGACGCGGATACACGCAAGATAGCGACTACTACATAGATATGTCTCGGACTAAGTACTTCATATAATTAGGATAGAACTTCACTTCAGGTAAGTTCGTTTAATCCTACCATAAAACCCTGCTACGCAATGTTTTGCAATGTAACAATTATCTCTTTGATGCCACTAATATTAACTATTCTCAAATTAATTTCATTTTGCTGTAAGCACTTCATCTCTGTCAACGTCTGGTGTGTTTTGGGAGTACCGTAATCTCAAGGGCAGTTTAATAAACAAAATACATATTGGAGCTAATATAACATGGCGGTGCCTCGTGTCCAGCCAGACAGCCCAAGATCTACACAGCCGTTCGCAAACCTACTTGCCACGTGCGCCATATATATACAACGTGTTAATGAATAAGCGCAAAACCTCATACACCCCAACTGATTTATAACAAAATAATTCGATTGAAACAATAATTTCATTATTTTGATAGTTAAAATTTAGTGAGTGTCCCCGTGCGATGGGTTGAGATCGAGTTCAGTAAATTTAAAATTTAACAAACAAATTATTTAAAATTCTGAAAAAAATTACCTATGATGAAACCATGATAATTCGATTCTGCTCTCGATTCTAAACAAACTACTTTCTAGTTTTGTGTTAATTCATTAACACGTTGTATATATATTTTTTCCTTCTATGTATCTCTGAATATCGCTCTTACACATACACATAAAAAGTAAGTTTGATAGATCCTGTACGATCCCACTGCTGGGCAAAGGCCTCCTCTCCCGAGTAAGGGTACGTATGTACGAGTATAATAATAAGTATTCATTGCACATACCTTCTTATCGAATATGAGTAAAAAAAACATCAACAAATTTACATTTCAATGCATAATTTAACCCTATGTAGATACAGTTCACGGAGATATTATGCGAATAAATGTGTTATCTCCGCCCCTCAGTCACTCTGCACTCCATCCCGCGAATAATCCCTCTGCGAATGGGGAGGGTTAACGTGTATTTTTCTTTTTATGCCCCAGCTTTTTGTGTAGCTGTAAATAAAATAGGCACTTTTCAAGATGGCATCGGCTGGCGCGTTTTGTACCTACAGTTTTTTTTCTATTATTGATTGATCTGCAATCTTTAGACAAAGCTCGTACTTTAGCTACTAGCATTGTAATATGAGTTTTATACTATATCAAGATCCAACCGCAAAATTATGCACCTATTTGTTTGGTGAACGAAATGTGATTTAAGTTAAAGTTTATATAGGGGTTCATACAACAAGGGGTACATACCTTTACCATGATAATGAATGGTATGATTTTTCCACCGATCTGTTTGGGAAGCAATTGAGGTGCCATCTGAAGTAAACCGATGTAAAGAACTGGAAAAACTTGGGTTGCCACCTCTCAGTCTGCCGCAACTCTAGGGTTGCCAGGTTCTAAGAAGTCATTTATAACCTTAGAGTTGCGGGCGTTGCGGCAGATTGAGACGTGACAACCATAGTTTTTCTAGGTCTTTAGATTGGTTTCCTTCAGATGGTATCTCATTTACTTCCCAAACAGATCGGTGGAAAATGGTACCATAAATCATCATGGTAAAGGCACATGCGGCAAGATTTTGCTAGGCAACCCGGTGGCGTTTTATAAACCTCTGTATAAACTTTCGCTTAAATCACATTTCGTTCACCAAACAAATAGGTGCTTAAATTTACGGTCGGATCTTGGGCTATACTGTTATGTAAGTGATCGTGTTATCCATGCGTCAAATAAGTAACAAATGAACAAACTATTTTACAAACAGTGAGAGTTTTCAGATCCATTTACGAGCACAACTCTCTTTCTTGAATCATTCCATCCGTGCAGCATTCGGTAAATACATGCATAAACTCACGACAGTAATACCTTTCGGGGTGGTCAGAAACATAGCTACAACTCTTTCTTCTAGTACTATCTTTCAATACATGAAGTCTAATGGTTAAGAGTATTGGGCTCGTGACACGGAAGTCGTGCGTTCGATTTCTACGGGAGACACCGAGTGATATGTCACTTTGTGCATTTTTCCCCAGTTGGCTAGGACATTGCAGGCTGAATCACCTGATTGTCTGAAAAGAAAAATTATTCCGTGCTTCGGATGGCACGTTAAGTAGTAGTAGTAAACCACGTCAGAGGCCGTAAGGTGATCTGAAAAAACTCTGACACCAGGGCTTGCTGCCCACACGATAAGAAGAACACACGCAATTGTAGCAAGGTTCATTTTTATCACGTCGAAGGTTTCATAACGTGTCGAGAGTTGATTTTCTTTCTCCCACAAAAATGGAAATAAATAGGGTGGTCTCTTCATTCATATTACGATTTAAAGATCATCCAATCGATCATAAAACGTTGCTACAGTATTCTCGAATAAACTTCAATTTCACGCGTGCACGCGATTCTTTTTACTTTCTATCCCGTCACAATTACAAACTGATCGATCGTCCGGAAAATTGTACCCAATCACCGCAAATATTTTGACACAATTCTTACAATCGTATTACGAAACAATCGTTTTCTGAACGCGCTTTTGGGTGTAATTCTCGCAAAATTCTCGATTTGTGAGGGGAAGCGTTCAAAAACTTAATATCGTAGTCGGACAGTTGATAGATAGGTCTCGAGGGTGTTCGGTATTTGAACAGTAGCTACTTTTACTACAGATAGTCCGACATAAGTAAGACATTATACAAAAGCCTTATGTCCAAGTTATGAGGATGAAAATGGCTTGATTTATGGTCATTCGTATTTTGGAATTAACATCACAATGGCCTGAGACAACTGTGTCGCTTGGGAGTTGATATCGAAAGAGAATAGAGAAATAATGCCTTAAAAGATCCGCTTGTTCCTACTCACATAGAGTTATCGGTTCTATTATAAATATTATAATAATGCAATTGAAGCTTAGATAGATTTCAATAGGTATACAATGATTATCGAGGCATGAAACAAAATCTCTAAATAATATGAAACAAAGTCGCTATTTGCCTCAGTCCTCATCATACTAGTCCACGCAATGGATTTTGATACGGTTTTCATTATAATTTAGATAATTTCTTCCGGAAGGTTTATGTGTATAATATATTTCCTTATATTAGATAGGTATAGATCCCACCCAGGCATTTATTATTAAGAATATGATTTCTTTTTTTGTTTCAGTTTTGCTTGTAAGGCGTCAAGCTCTTCGAAGAGAAACGCAAATGTATAGAGGGAAGCCGAAAGACAGAGAAGGAGATAAGTAGTTTTAATAAATTATAATACTTAGGCCACCTACATAATATGTCTTCTTATTAAGCAACGTATAAAATTTCCGTATTTACAATCACAAATTTAGATTATATAGTAAGTAATACAGAAGCAAAGCGTCTTAACTAAGAGAGCTGAAAAAGACTTCCATTACAAAACATTTCAATCCATAAAACTTCTGAATCTTTCAAAATAGTTTCAACAAACTGCGCTCCATTTCTGAATTGCATCAGTTGAGTGTTCGCAAAAAGCGCCGCTCTGCACCGCTTCGGAGTCCGAATGACTAATGATGTGGCAAGAGAAGAAGCGAGGATTTCGAAAAATACCTCAACGCAATAGCATAGACTGAGATACGATTGAAATTTGTATAATTGAAGATTTAGCGTGAAATCTTCAAAAACGCCGCTTTGGGAATTGATTAATTATTTTCTGTTACGTTTTTCTATTTCGTGTGTTCTTAGCACATATTATTACACTAACGTATTAGATGAACAGTATGATAGCTAAAAGATTGTTTTTTATGGCCTAACATAGACAAAGAATTTTCGCTTATACCACCCCAACAATCATGGTTTCAAAGTGGATTTGAGTTCAAGTTTTTCTCCACCTTAATAATAAATGTTATGGACTTATTATAGTATACAACAATACGTGGAATCTTTTATTGTACCTACAGCCCACCATCGTCAGTAGTATAATCCAAAACCATCATAAAGTGGCATATACCTACATAATACTTTGTCAAACACAACTTCTGTTGCCAAGGTCAACAATATCCTTTATTTTCTATGTTCATTATCACTTAGCCGCGGATATGGAATTTGTGTTGCATTCTACCTTCCTATTTTACTTTCTGTTGCCTTGTTTGCGGCATCCAGGTATGTACAGATGGCTTTGAACTCACGCATTCGTATGTACAAAATACCTTCATGTGAAAAAAGCCTTTATATTATTACTAACGTATGTATAGATAGGTAGGTATACGGAAGCGTTTCAGTAAGTTTCGTCTCTAACATCCACAGTGGACGAACAAAGACCTCAGCCGATCCTTTTGCACCAGCCGAGAAAAATAGTAGGAAATCCATTAATAACTGTCACCGCGGCTCCTTGTTAAATGCATACAATACTTGAAGCTTTTTAAATGGCTCACAATGGGGACTTGGCTAAATTAAAAGTTTTTCGATACAGCGTAGCGTACGCGACATTGCACGGAACTAGAGGACGGGTAATTATTGTTAGGCGGTATACTGGTAGCAAAATAATTAGTAAAACATAAAAATGTTGATAGAAGACCTTAGCCCTGCAATAGAGGCATGCTATGAGTTAACCAATGTAGCATCAGTTAAAAAATCAAATACCTGGTAGGCAAATTCCTATTATCCTGTAAACGCTTGGAGTTAATTTCACTTGTGTTATTGCCGCTGCTGGGCACGGGAGCTATGCCATACTCCTAATAGTGGGGTCATTTGGGTTTTTCCCCTTTATCAGATCAATCTGATCAGTGGGTATTTTGAAACTTGGTTGTCTCAATAACTGTACAGTACTGGGAAAAACTTGATGGGTTTTATAAGTGTCTTGACGTGTCAAATACCATCACTTTGACCATTCTTTCGAAGTTTAAATTCAAATGGGCATTAAAAATCGAATTACCATAATTACCTATTGACCATGTGTAATAATTGTAAACAGGAAAATGCAGCTCGCTTTATATTTCATGAGTCATGAATTATAAAGCCTGTATGAATGAAATATGAATCATTGACTAAAGCCCACATTACCATCAAACTAAACTGAAATTGCGTAGCTTTAAAATCAGTTTACCGGCTAGAATCAAAGACAATACCTACGTAATAATTACGATGTTGTAATTGAATTTATAATAACCAAACAAAAAAAAATTCTAGAAAAATTTATCTGTTCTGCGAACGGTACTAAATAACGTCAACTGACGCAGGTTTGTAAAGACACGTTTAAGCGGAAAAAAATCAAAATTAATGATATCAGTGGCAGTCCTGGCAATAGGGCACATAGTTGAATGCTCGCTTTCAAAGTCCTGTCGAGCTCCATTCTTAACATTTCCTTGAGCTGTTTCTATTCAAGAAACAAAGTTGCGATTAAATGTATAAAATCCTGTACCTAAATATAGGGTGATACTTGTAAATTATAAAACGCACTCTGTGTGTCAACTCAACTTATTTAAAAAAAACCGGCCAAGAGCGTGTTGGAATCGCCCATAATAGGGTTCGGTACCTATCCACCGACACCTCACTCGATAAAAAAAATTGTTTTCCACCCTCTTACGTTGTATGGGGATTCGAAAAAAATTGTTTTCTTCATAACTACTACATTTCTGTTTTTGGTTTATATTATCTGTCTTCACGCCAAATGTTGATTCAATAGGTGCAAAAACGAGCGAGTTATTGAGGCGGGGCATACAGACAGACAGACAGAATGGACGACAGTATAAGGGTTCCTTGTTTGACTACGGAACCCTAAAAACAGTCTTACCTATGACCAATGGTGTTAAAGATAGATCCAAACGTTATTGATTATTTGAAAAAAATCCCTATATTTAGCCTACAGAGTGTAACAAAACGCAAAATATTTAAAGTAAAATAATAAAAGTTTAATAGTAAAAGAGTGCTTTAGACCATCAAACTGAATAACTTTCACTAAGGAGCTAACATCGGAAAAATCTGCTGTGCCATACATTTGAGTCGAGTTGGTACGCAGTTTTGTATGAAACAGCAGTTTATTTTCGCGATTAGTGAAATTTGTTCAGATTGTTGGTCTAAACCATCCCTTTAAATGTTACACCCTGTATCGCTCAAGAAAACAATTTCCCTTTCTTTGCAAATAGTGGCTTAGCATTAATCTCATTTTACTTATTTAAACATCACCTTTATTACTTACATGCTCATGTATCAGTTCCAAAACGAAATAAAATATCCAATCACCAAAAAACTTGCTCTAAATCCCACGAGCGAGCTGGTTGATTGACTTATCAGTCCGATCGCGCTTGCAAGTTTACGCGGGGGCTGGTTCACTCCAAATCATCAACCGATACCATCTCCTCGGTCGACGGAACCCTGACGTCTATGCGATTTGCTGTCAATATTTTGACGAGGGCATACTATATATAAGTAGTTAACTTTGTGTACGTGTTTTTGTCTTAGACAATATAACTATGGACGAGTTACGCGTGTAATTCTAACAAACTTTTCTGCCACTTTTTGCGGGGGACAAGGTAGCATGAAATACACAACATTGGATTTTATTCCATTACTTTAGATAAGAATTTTGATTGTTAAAAATAGTCTCGTGTGAACCCCGAACGCGACTAGTTTGAAGTTATTGTTTCGCAATTATAGGCTGTCTCGTTTATTGATAAGGCATAAAATTGTATCTAAATGCACATGATCAATTGATCTTGTAATGTGGCAGAGGGGAAATGCTACCGCAAGGCTTGTCCCTAGTTAATTGGTTTGAGGTTTTTATTTATTTGTCGGTTCAATCAAGTTCAGAGGCTTTGAATCAAGTTGAATTTTTTGCCTTACAATTATTGACAGCGTCAGTAGACCAGTCGATTCTATTTTTATAAAGGACAATGTTTGGTTTTGGCTTAGAATGGATCGCCCAGTTCCTCCCTTGGGTGTCGTACGAGGCAACTAAGGGGTTAAAGGTTTCTTATGCAATGTTTGTATGGACGAAAGGCTAGCCATCTATCACCACTTGACACGTCATTCCAAATAGAAACTTATACTGCTTAGTGAACATTGCTACAATAACATTCTTATAGCGAAATTTGGTAGTTGGAGCAATGTTTCTGATAACCCCGAAAAGGATTACGGTCGTGATTTTATTTGTATGTATGTGAAGGACAATGTGTGATCCAAAACATGAGTTTTAAGCATTTAGTAATCAAGGTTACATTATACAGGGTCCAATTTAATAAGTTGACGGTTTTTTGAGAGGATGCTCAGACCATCAAACTGAACAACATTCTCTTAGGAACTGCCATCGAAATCGAGAAAAAAAAACATTTGTCCCATAAATTTGGGCCGAGTATAATTGCAGTTTTGTATGAAACAGCAGATTTTGTTTTCGCGATTTCGACGTTGGTTCCATACAGAAAGTTGCTCAGTTTGATGGTTTGATCATCCCCTTAAAAAGCGCCAGCATATTAAAATTTACATTATATTTCCTGTTAGATTACTTTTTTACAACTCGTCTACCCTCGCGACTTTTTAATAATTCCTCATGGTAACACCTTAGCTTTGAAATCCGTCTGTTCTGCTCTTTAGAGCTATTGAAAAATCCATTCACAAATTCGCTTTTGAAGATAAGAATTTAAAATAAGTACTCCATTGGGCCAGTTTTAGTACGGAACACAAAAAAAACTGAGCTACCAATAAATCTAAAACAAAATAACATGTTTCCTCGTTTTTCCTTTCGACATTAACTAAAAGAAAATTCGTAGCATTTCAATATTGATCTACGAAATTTTAATTACTAAAGCAGTGAGTGGTTCGAAGTAATCAAGCAGAGACCTTGTGACCCATTTTAAAAGTTTTATACGAACTGAACCGACAAAAACGAGGGGAGTGATAAATGAACAACATCAATCAGATGAATTTTAAGTGTTGCAAATTTTCGCCCGCATCTGAAGTTATCGTTATTAAAGGAATCCAGTTTGTTTTTGATAAGACGATTGAGTACTTCAATGTTTCGAAAAGTTATTTTTGGACGCGTCTCCGCTTGGCGCTTTGTTTTGAGTTTTTGTATTTAATTAACTGGCAGCGATGCCAGTTTTGAAAGTTTCTTTATTATCAAAGAGTTTTGCTTTTCATTTGAATTGTGTTTTTAACGAAAAATTTAATCTTATCTATGCGTAATGGGTAATCCTATATAAGAAAGGAATTACAGATGTACGTAGATACTTAGCTCACCTTTTGTAAATGTCTACTTTAATTGTTTTCCTGTAATGTTATGTGTACAATAAAGTGTTAAATAAATAAATAAATTCTGTACGGTGCATATATTTGCAAAGTTAAGTTGCCTCTCCACTAATTTTGATTGAAGGTTAAGTAAGTAATATACAACATTAATATTATACGAAAATGATAATTAATGCACTATGCATTAATACTCATTTTCGTATGTTGGTTTGTGCATCCATACTTTATTAATGTCAAACCATTTTTACTAAATATATCTACAGGGTGTAGCAGAACACCCTGGTAATATTTAAAGTGTTTTTTTAGTTAGACCATCAAACTGAACAACTTTCACTAATGCAGCCAACATCGACAAAATGTATGGGACAACAGAGATTTTTTTCCACTTTGTCTCTGTATAGAACGTTGTTCAGTTTGATGGTCACCCATTTAAATATTACCAAGGTTAATAGTTACACCTTAAATTGCATGGATACAGAAGGTAATTCATGTATTTAAATAAAATAAAAATTGAAAAATTAAGTCACAGGCGGGACTTGAACCCGCAATCTTCCAAATTTGGGGAATTGCTTTTTAGAATTTAGCTACTGAGCTACTACGCCAGAGAACGAAATCACGTTTTCAATTTTTAATTTGATTTGAAATAGCACAACATGGATGTAACATATTTTTAACTTTGAACTTTCGTTATGTTTCTATCTGCCATATTAAAGTTGCTCAAAAATACAAGATTAATATTTATTTTTGCCGCGTGCTGTGCCGCAGCGGGGCTGTCATAATTTTCGGGGTTCCGTAGTTCGACAAATAACACTTTATTTATTTCTTTGGCTAGAAGGGTAGAGCCTTTGACTATTTATATGTGTACTGGTTACGCGTGGAATTCTACTAACAAACATTACTGCCACTTTTTGCGGGGGGCGAGGTAACATGCAATCCGCAACTTTGGATTTTATTCCCCATAACTTTAGATTCGAATTTTGAATGTTAAAAATCATGAAAAGTAGTCTCCTGTGAACCCCAAACGTTCTAAGTTCGAAGTTTTTATTTCGCAATTATAGGCTGTCTCGTTTAGTCATAAGGTGTAAAATTGAATGTAAATGCACAAGATCAATTGTGCTTATTCCGTGGCAGAGGGGAAATGCTAACGCAAGGCTAGTCCTAATAATAATTAGTCAAAGATTTTTAATCAATAAGTTTTAAAAAGGTATTTCATGTCATATGCCATAATTCTACTATGCACAATTACTAATTCACAAACCAGCTATTTTGCGCTATAAATAATCGTTACCCAATATCAGCCGACTTCTCTTCTCGAACAAAGGACTTTAATAAGAAACTTTAAAGTGAAACGTTGTTTCTAAAGTGAGCGGAAGATTGGAGTTGACACCCGAATCGATTATTCTAGGGAGGGTCTTAAGGGGTCTGAATACTTATCAGACTGTTAGGTACTTAATTTAGTTTAAACTCCTTTCTATTAATAAATTTACACGATGCGAAGAGCAATTTTTTTTTTCGGTTAAGTACAGTAAGTGTTTCAAATCTCTGTTTCTGTAATTCAAAATAGCCTTAAAATTTCGTACCTCACTTATTCTTAGAACAGCTTTAGTACCGACCACGATAAATGATTTATCTATCTATCTATCTTAAGATATGTCGGATAGTATCTCTTTCAGATAAATGATGGATATTTAGTAGATAATCAGAATTGCTAAGAAAGCTAAATAGGAATCGGAAAATCTCCTCGTCCTTATTTGGAATGAAGTATATACAAAACCAGTGTAAGCTGGCCGCGCTTAGTTTGAGTAACGTATAACGTCACGCGGCCAGCTTACATTGGTTTTGTATAGCTGGATGTGTCGCCATGTGTACATCTGTGTCAAGAGCATGCACCTAAGGATTTTTTGTAAATTTTTAGCATGGTGATAACGTTTTCTTATCTTGGAAGTTTCATCCATGGCTAGGTAAATGTGTGTTATGATAAAGAGAAAGAGCGTTGAACATTTTGGCACAGTCACACATTTTTTTAAACCATTCTCGCATTAGTCTATTCCACACTATTCCTTTCAGATATAATAATATAGGGTCCTTATTAATTGCTGACTGTTTTTTAAGTGGATGACCAGACCATCAAACTGAACAACTCTCTCTACAGGACCAACAACGAAATCGCGAAAAAAATTTCAGCTGTCTCATACATTTGGCCCGAGTAGGTTTGCAGTTTTGTATGGAAGAGCTGATTTTTTTCGCGATTTCGATGTTGGTGCCATAGAGAAAGTTGTTCAGTTTAACGGTCTGGCCATCCCCTGAAAAAACTGTCAGCATATTAAGAAGGACCCTGTATTAGGTAAAACGTAAAAAGTGGTTGAAAAGCAATGAAATAGGTAGAAGAACAGAAACATTACCTTTCAACTCCAAACTACCGTATATCAGGTCAAATAAACCAAAAAATATATTGGATCTGGGAAGTTAAGAACGCACCCCACTTGAAATTTAATTCACAGTAATGGATTGGAACACATGATATTTTTAAAGAAAAACGCTCTAAATGTTGATGATATCGTTGTTGTATCCTTCCTTATCGATTATCGTTGTATGGACATGTGATGAGAAGAGATGAGTGGCATATTACAAGACGAATGTTAAATCTGAATGTGGATGGCTGCATGAAGAGAGGACGACCAAAGAAAAGATGGATGGATTGTGTGAAAGATGACATGTGTAAAAAAGGTGTGTGCGCTGAAATGACGGCTAAAAGAGATGAATGCAGGAAGACGACATATTGCGCCGACCCCAAATAATGGGATAAGGGCAGGAAGAAGAAGAAGAAGATCGTTGTTGTATCCTTACCTACCTACTGACGATAATCAGCTTATTAATTTAACACTTAATACATTCCCTTTATCTAAATGAAAACGCCCAACAGGAGCACTCTAAATCTCGATGAAAACGGGATAATCGTAAGAAGTGTCATTAATAATCCGTTATCTTAGCTGACGATTGACGATCGGCTACCGTGGGGACACTTTCTATGGCTACAGAAATCATCTGTGTAGAGCTGTTTGCATTCACTTTATACACCACTAGTTTTTAATTGGTAACATATAACTTTAAGGGTGTATTGAGACAATAACTCTAAACAATTTTCCCTCAGAAATATGGGTCGAAAAAAAAAGAAATTTATTTGTACCTTCCATACAAAAGTGCAAAAGTTTTGTTGGGAGGTCCAAAAAAATTATCGTTTTTCGACCCATGTTCCTTAGGGCAAGTTGTTTAGATTCTAGGTCTCAATACACCCTTAAAGTTATGTTACTAATTAAAACTAGTGGTGTATAACTTCAGTAGCACTCCAAATCCCGATGAAAATAGGATAATCGTAAGAGGTCTCAATAATAATCCCTTATCTTAGCTGACGACTGACGATCGGCTACCGTGGAGACACTTTCTATGGCTACATAGAAATCATTTGTGTAGAGCTGTTTGCATTCAATTCAATTCAATTCAATATAATTTTATTCAATATAGGAGCTTACAGCACACTTATCAAACGTCAAATCTTTTTTAAAGCTACCACCGCGTCGGAACGTGTTGTCGCTGTAGAGAAGATGCGGCCAGAAACTCTACAACATAACACGACTTAATAACTATTACAATATAAATTCTTAAGCTAAAGTTATGTATACAATAATACATAGTCTATTTAATAAAATAATTGATACTATACAGTAAAGTAAATAAACTATAAGCTAGTGACCTCAGACCCAAGCATTTTGATCATTTAAATAATCATCCAGTTTATAATATGCTTTCTTACAGAGGACTTTTTTGATTTGAGTTTTAAACATGTTTTCGGAAAGATTCAAAATGGTCTCGGGGATTTTATTATAACAACGTATACAGTGACCCATGAAAGACGTGTTGACCCTACTAAGCCGAAAGTGTGGAGATATCAGTTTATTTTTGTCATCATTAACTTTATATAACTTCAGTAGCACTCCGAATCCCGATGAAAATAGGATAATCTATAGGTAGGTCTTAGCTGACATCTGACGATAGGCTACCGTGGAGACACTTTCTATGACTACGTAGAAATCAACTTTTTAGAGCTGTTTGCCTTCACCTTGATGATGCCTAATTATTAATTTTCTAATGATGTTCGATTTTACTATATTTAAATTTTGCGTATTATTATAATACATTTGGATCGAGTAGCCATTTACGTTTTCTATGGAAAGTTTCGTGAAAGTTATTCACTTTGATAGTCTGTATGAAGACGCTTTGATATGTTAAACATTGAATTTAGTCGAATATCTAAAAATTCCCCAACATTTAGACGAGAAACGTATATGGTAGGTACATAATTAATGTGCCATTCAAGTTTACTGGCTTTGTACCGAATTCTGAAAATTTCGTAAAGCTACTATATTTTTAATCATTAATTTGAACACTCATTTAGTCAATTAAATTTCCTGCGTTCATGGATTCATAATTAACAATATTGTCAAATAAACTCGACGGCATCGATGTTTTACTGATTAGAATATCACTCACGATTCAATTCTCATGTAGGTCCAGATTAGAGACAGTTTAAGGTAACTATTAAAGAATAGCTCTGTTATACTCTATTAATCAATGTTCGATAAGGCAACTCAAAATGGGCGGTCCATGTTGTGAGCCAGTGATTTATTTTATAAGTCCAAATGCGATCAAAAGAGTAACGCAATCATTTATAACTTGAACTCTACAATTTCTCATGTTTCCACCGCAGTTCTCTTGATTGTTGTGAGGTCGAAAGGGTGAGGTGGGTCTTCAGAAGGTGGTTGTTGTATATTGGCGATGGGCGATAGCGACTAGCCAATGTATTGACAATGGTTGGGACAATAGGCAATACGTTTTATCGGGCATCATTATGCTTTTCTGAGTAGGTTCGTCAAAGCTATGAGATATGATTACCAATACAACTGTAGAAGAAGTAGATACCAAGAAGTAATGTTAAACAACTGTGAAAACTTTACAGTCAATTTTCCATTTTCTTTACGCTTATAAACAGCTCAGCGCCCTCTATTGTCACGAATTTTTTTTAGTTAGAAATGTTTTTCTTCGTGATGTTTTTAGTTCATTGCAATCTAAACTTGGACTGTACTAACGCCATCTATTGTCGAGTAGCGGTAGAATTAACCACACTATACGTTGTCATTAATAAACTACGTTGCTACTTTAGAAAATTGCTAATATTGTTTTTTATTTTCAACAATAATTTTAAATATGGACCGATGGACAGATTTTTTTGGACAATTACAGGGTCTTTCTTAATATGCTGACTCTTTTTTAAAAGGATGATCAGACCATCAAACAGAACAACTTTCTCTATGGGGCCAATGTCGAAATCGCGAAAAAATAATCTGCTGTTCCATACTAAACTGAAATCTTACTCGACCCAATTGTATGGGACAGCTGTATTTTTTTTCGCGATTTCGACTTTGGTCGCCTAGAGAAAGTTGTTCAGTTTGATGGTCTGATCATCCTCTTATAAACTGTCAGCATATTAAGTTGGGCCATGTATAGACTGTGATGATGAATTTTAAATTATGTTAACTTATATCAATTCATAACTATAAATGTTAACCATATTATAATAATGTCAAAGTCAAAGTCAAAATTGTTTATTCAAAATAATATCACATAGATAACTTTTTGACGTCATGTTTTTGGATTTAAGACGGCGTCGGAAGGTGTTCCGTTGTAGAGAAGATGCGGCCAGAAACTCTACAACACACTTCTTTTAAACAATACAAAATATATTAAGTACCATT
This sequence comes from Agonopterix alstromeriana, assembly GCA_963924505.1. Classification (NCBI taxonomy): domain Eukaryota; kingdom Metazoa; phylum Arthropoda; class Insecta; order Lepidoptera; family Depressariidae; genus Agonopterix; species Agonopterix alstromeriana. Next base: position 6,563,549 of record OZ004671.1, on the reverse strand, counting down.
AAATAAATTCAATATTAAATTACATAGTGCAACATTGTCAAGACCAGACATTTTGGTCATTCAAATAATCATCCAGTTTATAGTAACCTTTTCTACAGAGGACTTGTTAGAATAGTTAGTTATATTTTATGTGTCTATAATAAAAATATGACTCTACAGGTTAGGTTCCTGGAGTCAATTATCTATGTGATTATACTTACGTACCTTAATATATACTCACACTTATTACCCCTTACGGGAACAGCAGATCCTTTGTTTCCACCAAGTGTAGACGGCAGCCAATTTTGTCAAAATTTACATAAGTAAATGGAATAGTAAGATAATGATTATCTATACTTACCTATTAAATAATAGTAGGTAATTTATACTATTATAAAACTGTATCAGAAGTGTGTCTATACATTGAAGATATTTAGAAGAAAATGATCACGACTTGGTCTTTATCTTTAGGTGTCCCTGACTACTTATTCTTCTTTTTTAGAATGTTTGTATGTCTGTTTGTTTGTGTGTTTGTTTGTGTGTTTGTTAGTTTGTATGTTTGTGTGTGAGCATCACGCAAAAACTACTGAACCGATTTAGATGAAACTTTCTTCTCTGATCTGACTTAAAATCTGGTATATAATTTGAGCGGACGAAGTCGCGAGTAAACTCAAGTCATTTATAATTAAGTCTATTTTTATCAACTCGAATGATCAATTAGTATATTGTGATTCACTGCTTGACTCCGTGGTACCTATTTATTAGTAGACAGGTCTTACATTCATCGAGCCACTTTCGCAAAACATCTTATTAAGATTATCTTAAAGGATTATTTTTTTCTTAAATTAAAAGTGGCATAAAAAATAAAGAATTAAAAATTCTACAATGATCATCATCAGCCTCTATTAGTCCACTGCTGGACATAGGCCTTTGTGAAGATGTTTGGATGTTTGTGAGGTTGTATGTTTGTGGCTTAATTACGCATAAACGACTGAACGGATTTGGGTGAAATTTGGCACACTGATAGAGTATATTCTGGATTGACACATAGGATACTTTTTAAAGTCCACGCAGACGGAGTCGTGGGCAACATCTAGTATTATATATTCCTTATTTACATTACAAAACTGACTCAAGGAAACATACGTTTTTTTTAAACGATACCTTAACTCAACATACGTACACATACCTATAAACTCACGACCATAATCACTATCGGGGTGGACAGAAGCTTTGCTACAGCTATCTTTCGAAGCATGTAGTACCACAACTCCGGTCAGATATGACAGTTTCTCGACATTATTTTACGTTTGTCTTCAAACGTAGATTATTTTATTTGCCACTAGCTATTGCCTGCAACTCCGTCTGCGTAGACCTTAAAAAAGTATTCTATGCTTTAATACAGATCATATTCTATCTGTGTGTCAAGTTTCATCAAAATCTGTTCAGTAGTTTTTGCGTGAAAGAGTAACAAACACACATCCATCCATACAAACTTTCGCATTTATAATATTAGTAGGATGTTAGCTTAAGAGGGTAATGAGCCTCCAGTGTTGTTCTTAATATTTTTTTCATTTCTTAAAAATTATACAAAAAACAAGAATGTACATATCTACGGATTTTTTAAATATTGTTTGTAGTTATTGTTGTTAAAACCGCAAAAAGGTGTCAGTTTTGGAAATGTTGTATAATTGTTAAGAAATTATAAAAAATACGATTGAGAGCAGCACTGGAGGTTCGGTACCCTCTTAATAACTATACTCAGATACTAGAAATGCTATTTTTGAATCTACCTCTTTCAAATTGGATTGTCGACGAATGATGCATTTGAACTCCATAATTTCCTTATACGATTAGGATATAATAAATAAAAAACAGTATTGAACCCATTTTAAAAATAAACGCATCGCTGAACAACATTTGATGTATTAACTCTTAAGATAAAAAAACAAATATAAATAAGAACTCACCAACTATCATTAAAGTTGGTATGGTCAAATGTCGAAAAAATTTATATAATTTTTTTCAAAAGTTTTTTCAGGTTTTGCGTTTATTTGCTACCTCATTATAAGGGTAAGGTTAGTAAATTAAACACTTAATTTTTTTTATTGCTAGGGCAATGAAAACTAAACTGCCACACCGCATGGGTCTTTCTGAAACAGAAGATTTTTATAGACACAAAGCACAAAAAAACAGGGGTCTATTTCATAAATATGACAATTGTAATTATCAATGACATTTTTTAACGCCATATAGTAACCAGCAATGTACCCTGAATTGTCATTGTAAACTACAATTTACTGTCATTTTTATGAAATAGGTCCCAGGTAATGTTTTTATTATCTTGCAAATCAATATCATATTTCGTAATCAGTAACATAAGTTTAATATGACACTTTTAAATTAATGTTTCCTTTATTTATTTTCGTAGTTTATTACCTACGTACTCGTGTAATGTTATACTTACTTATGATTTTCATCACAATCCAAAGAAAGTTAGATTTTTTTTATTGACTAATACATAGCTGTGTGTTTAGTTCATTATAATAAGTAATTAGGCATGTATTCATTCTAAAAGCGATCACTTTCCTCTTTTTGCAAATAATCATAACTAAATGCGATGTTTACAGTAATGTCTTCATACAACGCATCACACAAATCAAAGGCCACGAGTGTTTCGTACAGCATCTAAATCTTCAGTTTAATGTGGCCCCTATACGGCGTGACGTCATAAATCCCGTAAAAGCCTTCTAACGGGTTTACGGAGGCGATATATTGGCCAATAAACTGTATCGAATATTGAGTCTCTCTTGTATTGGAGAGACAATGCCTTTTTTATTTGAAATCGTATTAGGAAGAGTATGTCAGTTGGATTGGTAGATTATATTAAATATGTGTTATTTTATTGGGTTTGTTAAATGTTGAGTTAGTTTTCAAAAATTGTTTGTACTAGATATAAAATATCGTCAGATATTGTTTTTTTCGGTGGAAATGAAATCTACAAGACAAATATTTTTTTAGATTTGATGATAGTTATAAATCATAAAATAACTAATAGGTACATTTAAACATAAGTACAAAAAACAGTAAATTCTTAACGTTAAGTCGATTAAGCTTCAACTACTGAATATTAAGACTAACAATCACATATTAACTTGTCTATACAATTTATTCATTATTTAGAAACTTCGTATTGCTGTATATACAGCGATAAAGACAAAAACACATTATCAACTAAATTTGACGACATTAAAGTGGACATGACTAAAAAATGAATGCTACACGATATTTCATAAAATATTCAAATATATAGTATTTCGTGTTTATTTAACTAGCTGTTGCCCACAACTCGAAAAAGTATCCTATGTATATTAATCCAGAACATATTCGATCAGTGTGCCAAATTTCATCCAAATCAGTTCAGCCGTTTATGCGTTACTAAGCCACAAACATACTATCTTACAAACATCCAAACGGCGTCACAAAAAGTTGACATTCATAATATCAGTTGGATTCACAGCGTTACTGGATTAAAATATGGACTGAAACTCTCAAATTAATTAAAACAAGTATTTCACAGTCATCTTTAAAGAGGTATGGGTAAAGTTTGCGTCGTTTTGTACTTTCGCGGCGTCATAAAAGGTTTCATATACCTATATATCTCAAAATATTTATATTCTAGAAAATAATGAACAATAGGTAGCTGTGAATACAGAAATGTAGTTTTCATGAAAATTTTATAATGTTAAGGCTTTTAGAAAACTTTTTTTAGGAACAATGTTAATCTTTGCTCAACGAATTCTTAATGCAGTTTTTACATTTTGCTAAGTTTAGAAATGTTAGGCCGAACCTTTACTAACTAAAAAAAACGATATTGAACAGTTTAATATCGTATCGTACCGAATGCAACATTAGTGTGAAGATCACAGTACCTCTTTCTTCAACAATCAACAACCTATTTTCATACCAGCAGTTGTATCTAATTTAATAACATTTAAGTCGTTCTATTTTTTAGGCAATAAATTACAAAGATGTCATAAGTACTAAGTACATTTAGTTACATTTATCTCTTCTTTTGACAATTTCCTTCAATATCTGGATATATTTGAATATACTACACACAATAAATATACATTCATAAACTTACGACCGTAATCCCATTCGGGGTGGTCAGAAACATTGTTACAACTGCTAACAATTACACACACAATAACCATGAGATCAGAGTCAAAAGAAGACAAGAATAGTGAATGTAAATAGGACTATTGGAAAATTTGTTACGAAAAATATTATACAACGTGTTAATGAATAAGCGCAAAACCTCATACACCCCAACTGATTTATAACAAAATCATTTGATTGACACAATAATGTCATTATTTTGATAGTTAACATTTAAAGTTAATAAATAATGTTTTGTTATCATTTCAGCAATGAATGAATGCGTTAAGCGGATACAATTTAAGAGTCTTGTTTTGGTAGCAAGTAGGGTGAGAGTGCACGGGCGGTGGGTTGAGATCGAGTTCAGTAAATTGTTTTATTTATAATTGGAAAAAAAAATTACCTATGTTGAAACCATGATAATTCGATTCTGCTCTCGATTCTAAACAAACTACTTTCTAGTTTTGCGTTAATTCATTAACAAGTTGTATATGAGTTTACAAATAAATTTAGACATTGTGCTTTGTTAGCAAATTTTATATTGGCATTTAGCATTACTATAATTCAATCATTAACCTAAAAAATAAGATATTCCTTTTTAAATTCCAAATAGAAAAAAAGAATCCAGAATCGTAACCATCCCTACTAAAATTACCTCTTCCAATGCTAAGAAGATTATTTAGTTGTTAAAACAAAATATTTGCCTGTACCGATAATGCCCTACATCGAATAACTGCTATCCTTCTAAAGATATTTTACGACCTGTTTGTACAAACTGTGCTGAGATCCTTGGACATGCCAGTAGGGTAGGACATTACAATTACTCTCTTCTTATAGTAATTTGAAACTTCTTTCTTCTTCAAAATGTTCATGTGAAATACAAAGTAGCGTGGTCTTCCAGCCGTGAGATACCTGTAGAGACGAGCTTCTGATGTGGAATTAAACTACAAAAGCCCGGATCTACAGGGTAGATCACGAATGTGCCATTATTATCTTCTATCTTCAAGAACATTTTTTGTCTTCGAGACATTTTTCTATTCGAGTTACAGTAGTAGCAGCAGAACTTTCTTCGTAGACGAAGTTTTCTCCGTAGAAATCTTATCGTTGCCCTGGGTGTTACGTTCTGAAACTTGGAAACAGTTTTCATTATTTTTTTCTTGTCTTACTTGAAGCTGTTGCAGGGAAATTAAAAATTTTCTTAGAGATAAAATTTGTTGGACTTTTATTACTTTGGATGCTGTATAAAAAGAGTAAAAATATTTCGCCTAAAGAATCTTTGGAAGATAAAGACAAAAGCTTAGCATTTAACTAACTACTTGGTTAAAACTCTTTTTTTTTTAACGAACACGAATGAAAAGTTATAGAATACATTTTTCCAAACCCGATGTTAACAACCCTTATTAATTTAATGCATGCATGCATATGCTCACGACTATATTCCCCGAGGGGGTAGTCAGAGATATTCTGAAACCTCAGAACATCCACGTTTCACCAGTAGTACCGAAACTCTGTCCAGTGTGACGGGGGGTGAGCCCGTCGCCACTTATAATGGACAGTGGGTACAATACATGCCTCAAATTTGAAGCATGCAGGTTTCCTCACTTATTAATTTAAGGGCTGTATTAAACACATTTTTTTCTTACAGACCACCTCTTTTATTGTTCAATTTGTGGAATGTGGAAAACTATAATATTGTATCTAAATATCACATTTTTGACCAGATTGATGAGATAGTTTAGCTCTGATTCCAAAATCAGAGGAAGTCTCCATATCTTATCCTCCTCTAATTTTTCGTAGAAGTGCATGAAGAGAGACACCCCGAATGACGTACTGAAATCCTGATACCATGAACATCCGAGTACCCTGGGTAACTAGCGCGTCGAATACGCTAGTGTACAAATCTGATCGCCACGATAGCAACACAAACGCGATGTTATCTACTTGATAGAAGAAGTCAAGAACTACTTTTTTTCACACGATATTTTCCATCACCCTTTGAGACCAATTTAATTAATGACACGTCGTCATGCATGCCCAATCAATGCCCAACTATTCTATCTGAAAGCCTATGCAACGCATCAAAAAGATGTAGACGCTCTTTCGTCCTACTATCATCTTTTAATCAACGATTAAGGCTGTATAGTTGACATTCTATCCTTTATTAAACCTTCTCATTCGCAAAAGCGACTAGCTATAAGATTTAGTTATATACCTCTAACGTGTTATAATTAACTAAGCTCAACCTGCCAGCGTTAAATATGGAAATCTTGTTAGTATGGCATACGTAATCTATCATTTATTACCATGGCAAATTCGTTGTGAGGTTACAGTTTGTTTAATAATGCTAGGTAGGTACATCGTTAGGATTTGTATAATATTATGTATACAAGGTATATAAATGCATTACATATCAAAGGGGGAGTTTCAGACCATCAAACTGAACAACTTTCACTATGGAACGAAAATCGAAGTCGCAAACATTTCAGCCCCCCTCTAAGAGGAAGGATCTCTCTTTAAGAATAGAGTGAGCCATACCAGTTTGAAAGTGTCCACTTTTTTTTATGTTTAGGTTTGAGTGTGTGGTGTCAAGTAGTATGGACAAAAGGCACCCAGTGACATATGGCCTTATGTTTACGGTCACTTTTCACACACTAGTGTGTGTGAACTAGTGTGTGCTCAAAAAAAAGTGGACAGCCGCATAAACAAATATCTATAGTTCCATCTCCTTCTACTATTAAAGGTACGTCATAAGACAAAAGAGACCAACTACAATCGCAAATTTATGCGGACTCTATGGAGATCCTTCCTCTTAGGCCCCCCTAGACAAAGTGACATTCTATTGGCGTTGACGCTAATAGAAAATAACAGTATGTATGGATTTGACATTAGCGATCGAAACATTTTGACGTTTGCTTTCGTCACCATACGTCAAGTCCATACATTTTAAGTTTTCTACTGTCTTTAACGCTAATCGAAAGATACTTTGTCTAGAGGCCCTGTCGTTCTATAGAAAAGCAAATAAAGAGTGCTCGTTTTGAAAATTGATTTGGTCTAAAACCTAGGTATTTCACGTTTACATACTTATATGTATATTTATTTTACATCCTGTGGTAGAGAACTACTACTACAGTAAATAAAGGTACTAAGAAACTTATGTATGAGCTGCTGATTTAGGTATGTAATCTAACGAAAAGCGGAGTTCCCAACAAAACTAATATTATTTTACTGATATATTTCACTAATTTTCATTAACATTTACGAGTACTAAGGAAAGTTTAATATATTTTCAGGCTAAGTAATTTCTGACGAAATGAAAGATAATTTGTTGTGAACGTGAATTGACCTTTGCCTCAACCTTCTTTGTTCTACATTAATAGCCATTGTGAATATTTCAGAGCTCTGGGCCGAATTGAACTTTACTGAAAAATGACCCAGAAAATGATCGGAAAAGCATCCTAATAAATAAATAAATATCTTGGACATTGGCAGATTATCTAGTCCCATTTTAAAGTAGGTATCCGGATGATAACAGAATCTAATCGGACTTGTATTATCAAACAAATATATTTTGCGAGATTCAAACCCGCCAACCTCAGATCAGCAGGCAGGCTCACTACCAACTGAGCTATCGGGCTGTCAATAATAAAAACATGTTTTCAACATACTCAAACCCACAACCATTATTCCTTTTTGGGGTTTATTCATATTTTGTTAGAACTACCAACAACCAATTTTTTTTCAACCTTTCACTTGCAAGTCTCACTTTCATCATATTCAAGGCTTCAGGATAGAATGACGAGGCAAGTGGTGATAGGTGCCTAGCCTTTCGACCACAAAAAGCATAAGAAACCCTTTCCTTTCCTTCCTTTAAGAAAAATTCGGTGGCACAAGGTGTTTTATTGAATAAAGGGAATAGAACAATCTCTTTATACAACGTGTTAATGAATTAACGCAAAACTATAAAGTAGTTTGTTTAGAATCGAGAGCAGAATCGAATTATCATGGTTTCGACATAGATATTTTTTGTCAAAATATTAAATAATTTGTTTGTATAATTGAACATTTACTGAACTCGATCTCGACCCACCGCTCGGGCACTCTCACCCTACTTACTACCAAAACAAGATTCTTAAAATATATCCATGAGCACGTTAGCGTTTTCATTCATTGCTGAAATGATAACAAATCATTCTTGCCTCAAAACTTAAAAAGCGAATAACTTTAAATTGTCTTTAAAACTCTGAAAATAATGAAATTATTGTTTCAATCTAATTATTTTGTTATGAATCAGTTGGGGTGTATGAGGTTTTGCGCTTATTTATTAACACGTTGTATATTTTCTCCATTATCAATTTATCATTCACACTTGATAAGCAATGCTTTTTTTCATTCCGAGGCATATTTAATTAACGTAATATAGGTTCTGGTTTCAAAAATGTATTCAAGCACACACCATAAAAATACCGTATGTACAACCTCGCTCAGTTTTCGCTCAGTTTCACCTATCACAAACAAATCAACGAACAATCTACATGATTAAACCAACCTCCGAACATTGCTAGATTCAATTTACGCAACAATACACACTAGATAGCATGACGAAGGATCACAAATCAGACGAATCGGCATCGAACACCCAAGGGATTCGGCACAAAAAATAATCTGTGCCTCTTTCCGCAAATCATGGCCACCATTGTATGCCGATAATGTAGTAGCGAAAAGCGCGGCCTTACAAAAAGGTTCACTTAATTGCGCGGGGGAAGAGAACTGAAAGGCGCCTTCCCATTGTTTCCCCGCGAGGCCTTTGTACGGGCTCGCTCGATCGCCTGACTCATCAATTTCCTCAGATTGACGGAGCTAGAACGATTGAGACTCAGTTTGTTCTAATTCCTTGAGATGTGCGGTTTTCCCACATTTTCAACGGCAAACGATCTCGAGCGAGAAGTAGGGTTTAGAGTGCACTCGGTACTCGATCATGTCGTCATTAATCTAGCTTTCTTAAGATACTAGAGAAATGTTTTTAGAAAACTCCATTCTATTAGATTTGCGAAGTAACTAACGAAGCATATACTAGCTTACTTATAACTGTATTTAACAGCAACCTACATACGGTAATCTACGTCTTAATTGAATCGCATTTATAAATCTAACAATGAGCCCGTGGGTGGCATTCAACTAAATATCTACAAGCAATTAGCGCAAATAGGACTAGCGTATTACAGTATTCTGCCGGGAGATTGAACCGAAATCCTGGTTCCCCCCTCTCCTTGCCTCCCGGGGTTCTGTGCAGTGTCCTCCTGCCATCATTAATCTTGCACGCCGTCGAGCAAACAGCGTCCTCTCTACAAGAACAACTTTAGAGCTGTACCGTGTCGATAATGTAAGCAAACTATCGTAGATATGAACGATAACTGGCGGGATTGGCCTAGTGGGAAGCCAAGGACGCCGGCTAATTAATTGGCTTTTAGACGGAACGACTAAGAAATGGTAGGTACGCTTTTAGCTGAATTTGGTGCTGGAGTGAATTTACATTTAATGGAAATAGTTTGGGGAATTTATTAATGCTCTGATGCTAATATTTCAATTTTCAATGAGAATGTGTATCGTCTTAGGTATTATAGGATATGAATTTTGAAATGCGCTCCCAGAAATTCGGACAGCACGATTTTTTTAATATCATCGTTGGCAATTGTATCGATTGCGATATCCTATCCTACTAATAGATTTTTTTCATCTTACTAATATTATAATTTATCAATCACGCATAAACGGCTGAACGGGCATGAATAAAATTTACACAGAGACTTTAAAAACTTTACTTTTACTTTAAAAGTGTTCAATCAATAGATCGAATCTTCTGGATTAATAAATCCAGAAAATAATCTATCTCTGTGCCTTTGCCAAGTCAACGCAAATAATTAAGACATAAACGAAACCAAAAGGTTTGTTTACGTTTGGTACTTTTTCTGTGTTCGAAAACTGTAAGAAGTTTGAACTTATACAATAAATTCAAGACACATCACTCAGGTCCGAATTAATAAATCAAATTAATAAATCAATTCCAACGCTCACGGGCGCTTATGTCATATAGTCTGTTGAAGCGTAAAACCAGCAACTCAAGAATTTTGGAAATGTCGAGGTTCTTCATCGACTCAGGTAAGTCCCTAGCCGTCAGCTACGGATTTCAGTACACACAGACTAGAAGATTTTGTCGCATTTTCCTATCAGCTCAACCAAGATGTTTCCCTTATCTCAGTCAAGTTGAAATGCTTAAATTTCGTAGTATTGTGAAGTTAAATTTAATGTCTAGCTTCATTAAAAGATTGTGAAGCTAGCTGCAGAATTCTTCAAACAAAAAGTGAAAACGTTTGTTATTGGTGTGATTAAAAACCAGGTTTGTACCCTTTTTATTTTCTCATTACAGGTTTATGGATATGAACATTTCAGTTTTGCATTCGCATAAAATCATTATTTTTGCGTGGTTTTAATGGAGAATTCCAATCCGGAATTCCGAATCAGGATTTAATACCGAACGGAATTGTGGAGGAGAGAAATCGATACGAAATAGTAATCGGAATTCCTATCCGGAATTCCGAATCGTTAATCCGTATTACCACATAATGGTGGACCTTACTGACAGTGAAAACCGTATCAAAACCCGTTGCGTGGTTTAGAAGAAGTGAGTGGAGAAACAAAAATGATGAAGACGGACGCGGATAGCGACTTTGTTTTATACTATTTAGAGATCCTACTAATATTATAAATGTGAAAGTTTGTGACGATGTTTGGATGTTTGTATGTTTGTGGCTCAATCACGCATAAATGGCTGAATGGATTTCTGATAGAATATGTTCTGGATTGACACAGGATAGGTACTTTTGTTAAATCCACGCAGACAGAGTCGCGGCCAAAAGCTAGTGTTATAATATAATTATCAATTTCTCAGGCTACGTCGATTGTCGAATTTAGTTAAGCGCGTCTATGAAAAGTGAGCTAGTGTGAATAGAGTTATAATATTTATAATTATGCTTTAATGTATATGTACAATATAGAATAAAGAATTACAGAAAAGTCAAATATGAAAATATTGCAAATCAATATACGGTTATCAATCAATGTATGCTTAGGATTTTACTAAAAGAGATTTCGTGTAAATTCCTTCAAAATTAACACGTTGTCCGACGCTTTATCGATCTTTTGATCGATTGCAATCTAAAAAGGTAAGCTAAAGAAACACAACACATATAACATCACTAAATCTTACCTCAGTTCAATTGTTTTTCCTTCACCGGCTCGTAGGTATTTTCATATCGGCTTGTTTTCCCGCGGGATCCCGCTCCTGCAACATTCAGTCCCAAATGTTACGTTTCAATATGCTGACTAAAACACACGTAACTTTTACTTTGCCCTGTCCCATATTTTATGTGAAAGCAATATGTTTCCAGTAAGGCATGAAATGTAGGCATAATTTTATTATTGAGTTAGCATTGAACATTTTTTTACAATTTACAAAAATGAGGATATAAGTAGGTAACACAAAGCCGTTTTATTATTATCTTATTCAAGATTTTTTCAAGAATTTATTGTAAAATCCAAGTCGAGATTATTTAATGGAATAATTTTTGTATCGGTGAGAATTTGATTTTTTTTATGTGAACTAGAATAGGAAATAAAAGAAATTCAACAAACACTTAGTAAATATTACAAAAGTTTGCAATTCCATACTAATTCCATTCACCAGTCTTCACAAAAACTTAAATATCTCGGAAACTATAATCTGCCCACTGGACCCTTTTGGCTTGGACGCCCACAATCATGAGGACAACAAATTAATTTTGAAAACTAACTCATGTAATTCTTCGAATCATAGAGGTATTGGACTATAAGTACCAATATTAAGAAGCACACGGCAAAAAAACAGTATTCTATCATAAAAAGTTTCCTCTTTTTGATTCGACATCAATCCTAAACTTCAACGGAACGAAAGAGAGTGATCAATCAATACGTACAGTTTGATCTAGAAACGAAAGCAATTACGAATTAAAGAAGCGAAAGTGAACAATCTATTACGTCGCCCTCACAGAGTAAGCCCACAAATCCTGCCTACATTAAAGTTAGTGCCATTAAACAAAAACTTTCCTCTTAATAATTCAGCTAACGAGTTAACTTCGGACATATGCTCTATAGAGATTACCTACCTACCTATTTTTGTTAAGATAATTAAAATGTTGACGAGAATGTATATCATGTACTTAGTTACTTTGTATTTTTAAAGATTAAAAAAGAATTTATCAAAATCTTAATATCTCAACCATCATAAATTAGTAACACTACTCACTAGTATACAGGGTGTAAACTTAAATGCGTTACATACTTCAGGGGGTGCTTAAAAGAAAATCAGCTGTCCCATATATTTGGGTCGAGCAGCCATTGACGTTTTCAGCGTAACAGCGATTTCGATTCTGGTCTCATAGTGAAAGTTATTCAGTTTGAAAGTCTAACCTAAAGTATGTATCGTATTTAAGTTTACACTCTGTATAATAAACAAGAACACCAAGTGTAGCGAGTGCAAAAATATAAAGAATCAAAAAATATTATTATGTTTTTCACTAGTAGGACAACATTTTATCAAATATGTCCTATTTGATATTTACGTCTTTTTTTCACAAATATTTGTCTACTTTTCACATTTTAAAACATTCAGAAGTGAAACGTTCAACAAATTAATCTTTTAGGACCTATTCAAAACACAATAAGCAATCAAGTTATAAACGTGATAATTTTCATCAATTCTTAACGGAATTCATGAGAGCAATGAAACGGCACATTATTGTGTTAATGGCTACCAACTCATTTTAATTACGTACCTAAATTAAAATTTTGATAAACGTTTATTCGGGGACCCCCAGGCTAGGCCGTGATAGGGGTTTGGCAGTACGCCAGCTACCATACTAGATTTATATTTTCGTATTTCCATATTACATGCGCGATCAATATGCCTCTATCACATGGTTGGTTCAGAGCTTCGTCGCTCATATTTTTATAGTTGAATATTTTACTAGTCGCAAAGATTCCAGAACGCTTTATAGACCACAAATACAGAACGTGATATGTGTTCACTCGTAAAATATGAAGTAACGCTAGATTTTTGTAGTAAGCATCAGATGTATGACTTACATTATTGTTACCATATTGATTTTTATTAGCTTGTAAATACTCTGACAGCAAGTTGACCACTATCTTGCCTCCGCCAAAATAATCAGAGGCAATACGAAAGATGCTTCAAAACCTTTTCAAAATTACTTCTTTCTGTATAGCATCGTACCAAAATAAAAAAAGTAGAATGTACGAGTAAAAATCTAGCAAAATCCAAAACCTTACATTCTTCAGGCCGAATCATTATTTCTTAGGTTTAATTTAAACTCTTATAATGTGTGATATTATGTTTATGTATAAATAGGGCTAAACGTTTTTTGTAAACGGAGTAAACTGAAATGGTTAGTTATGAAAGGCGTTTTTCAAACCAAGTAGAACAATAGACTATAAAACTTGCCTTTACATGAGTTTTAAAAAGCAAACAACAAATTTCAATCCAAAAGGAAGCGGAGATGGTGAAAACGTAAAGTTTCAAAATTGTTTTTCTCTAAAGTACAAACAAAGGAAGAAAGAAGTCGGTTGCCGACTGCGAGGAAATTAAACTTGACGTCAAATAAAAGAAAATAAAAGTCTCTCTTATTGGTGGTTTTTTGTCGAGAAACATCTTTCGAAATTCAAAGTCCGAAGCCGGACTTTTTATTTTGTGCGGTTTTTAGGCCAAGCTCAAAGAAATAAATGAAATGAAGCCTTGTTTTAAAGGCAGAGGTTTAATTATTTAAAAACCTTGCTTTACTTTAAAGCTTTGTCTCGTATATTTCGTATTATTCGGTAAGGTCCCATTGTACCAATATATCAGCTCTATCCTTATTTTCAACATTTTGCTGGCCCGAATAAAGTAATTTTGATTACCTAGCTTTTGTTTTTTAACAGGTATGGTAAAATCAACTTAACACAGGCACTAAGGCCGAGATTCAAAGACGTTTTTTAAGTCATAGTTCGAACTCCCATAACTCAAAATCCATACATTTTCGCCCTGCTTAGCTCGAGCTAAGTCAAAAAAAATCGTCTGTGAATCTCGGCCTAAGTACATCATAAATAATGATATTCTTATTTATAAGCTAGGTACGCTCTTTTCGGTGGAGTATTCGCCAATCTAATCTCTTTTCCACTAGGGTTTGACATGACTTCAACATTTTTTTCCACCTTTGCTAGATTAAATAATTTGTGTCAGTAGTTATAATTATAACTCAGCGGCAGAGCATAATCGGGATCCCGGTTACTGCTGTCAATAAATAGGAATTTGAATCCTGTCTGGACAAGTATCCACCCACTTCCACTTAAGTCACAATTCGATATCGGAAACCTTTCTTCAACTCTTAGTTTTGAATGTTACTAAATTTGTCCAACCATTTTGCCTGAGTAAGTACTGATCTTTAGAAGAAACAGTCTTTTCATGCATGCTCGTTGGTTTCCATTACATCTAACCTGAATCTTTTAAGCACATAAACAATTGGAATGAAATTGGTTTGACTAAACGCCAGTGTAAACAAAGCCATTAGATAGATACCTACATAAAGCAATGTAAGTATGTGTGTAGGTACATAAAGCCAGAATACCATCCTAGACAATTGCTAGAACTTAATTTAGTTCTAACTGCACCCGCTTTATCTGCATACGGAACTAACCTAGTTAAGCTAGGTTCACATTTGCACAGCCATAAAGTAGAGCTGGGCATACACTGCGTTAAGTTGGGTAGCTGTTGCGAGCGAAGCTGAAATTTAGTATGTTGCTTACGCTATTGGAAATCGACAACCTACCGAACTAGCGGAATTTAAAGCCGCATAATGCATTTTTAATGCTTGCTTTTAGACATTTTTACCAGAATAAAAATAGGAAAATTCTAAATTTATTACACTACGATCTAAAGTAAAGTAAGACGTAGGTCATATGGTAGTCTTAAAGCTCTTATGATTCAGTGAACCAACGCAACATTAGTTTGTTCTGAAAAGGTTGTGGATTTAAGTCACGTAATGTCACATAATTTTTAGTGTTCCGTACCCAAGGGGTGAAAACGGGACCCTATTACTAAGCCTACGTTGTCCGTCTGTCCTACCAGTTTAGGGCTGTAACTTTTGAACCGTAATAGCTAGACAGTTGAAATTTTCACAGAATATGCGGTATTTCGGTGGATTTGTTAACAAATAATAAAAAATGCCCAAAAGTTAAATATTAAGGGGAGTCCTCATACAAGAAACTAGTTTTTAACGTCGTTTTTTTCTTTTCGCTCTATTATAAAAACGGTAATATATACAAGCGTCAAACTTGGTGTAATTATAGAACAAAATCTACAGTATACCAACAAATAATAAAAACCGGCCAAGTGTGAGTGGGTCTCGCGCTAAATGTCCCCGAGAAAACAAATCTTTTTGTATGTTAATATGTTGTGTGGTGGTGTGGTACGGAACCCTCGGTGCGCGAGTAGCCCGACTCGCACTTGACTGGTTTTATTTTGTTATTACGGACCAGTTACAGCTTATATACTCAAAATTAACTGCTCCTATACCTTTCTCGTTCATGTAAAATTAAAGCTTAAAGCAGGTGTGCAAATAAAAATAATATTTAGGTATGTTACCTATGTACCCTAATACAAGTTACTTACCTACGCAGCTGGGCGGAAACGAAATAGCAAAAAATACCTAGTACTTTAGAAAACAATTTCAATACAATTGACCGTCTTATTCTCACTATCAGCAAAATCGAACCTTCTTCAATAACTGTATTGTTGCAATACTTATTTTCTCTGTATTTTTCTATGCACTGTTTGCGTTATTCGAAAATAAAAAGAATAAATAGTAATGCCTATTTCGTTTTAAATAAATGATGGGATGATTCTGACAACATTGAAAGTAAGTAAGTATAGTAAAATATTTAAGATACATAATTAAGTATTTTTTAATTCATTCTTCCATTGCTTTATTAACCCAACTAATGGCTTATGTAATAAAAATAAAGGTCCTGTATAGAAAAATTATGACCAAACTTAAATATGTCTATTTTGAGGCCTATGGGCCCCATTTAATAAACATGACAATTGTAATTTACAATTTCAATTCAGAGTACATTGCTGAGAATGTTAGGACACATTACCTACTGCATTTTTAGCGTTATTAGTAACTAGCAATGTAGTCAAATAAATTAGTCATTGTCAATTGTCATTGCCAACTAAAATTGTCACGCTTAATAAATTCGGCCCTGTATTGTCCATAGGTTATTAAAAAGAGAATGAGAGTGAGAGAGAATTTTCTGAACTTCTTTGTCTACCCCTTGGGAATATAAGCAAGCATATTTGTACATAATTATATTTTTATATGTAAATCTACTATCCTTTAGTCATAGGGCTTTTGGAAAGACTTCACAATATTTTAAAGGGCGTTTCATTTAATGATTTTTTTGTTACCTACATTAAAATACTAGAGTTTCCCTGCAACATCAACAATATTCTAAAAAAGGTTGATTTGACACCTAAAACCATATCGTAATCTTTCTCAAATGTCTTAATGTAGAGACACGCCTCTGTTACAGTTTTATAATAGTCAAGATTTAGCACTGACACTGTAGGTCTCTTACTAAATCAAGGAGCATTTCACTGACCAACATCCAGCCGATCGTTAGGTCATAATTACGAGTTATAATTTAAATCACCTATCAGGGTCTTAATTAACTAATAACTTCATGAAATGCGACAACTACAATGTACAAAGTTGGCAGCCAGTTTAAAAATGCAAACTAATTTACCAACATTTATCGCGTCAACTATAAACAAGAGAATAATCTTTACAATTATCATCGTCGCCATTTCAACCCGCTCGCAGTGGCGACCTGACTCTAGATTAAGCTCACCAGAGTGCTGTTAGTTCAAATTGCATTTGCATATCGTATACTCGCTCCTTTGTACTGGTTAAGGCGAGAAGTAGAAACTAAAGTCTCAGATGATGGGAATTGTTTGGGTACTTGTTATAATTTGCATTGTACAACTGTAACGCTGGTTCAGATAAAATTTGCATTTAAGTGAAACTGCAGTATTATCTTTGTATTGTGCAGTCGTAGAGCTATTCATTTTTTTATACAAGGTGTTACAAAAATACAAATAAACATTTTAGGGGTGGTTTAGACCATCAAACTGAAAAACTTTCAACATTGGACCAATATCGAAACAAAAAATCGAATGTTCCATACTAAACTACAAATCGACTCAAGCTAAATATAATGACAGAAGTTTATTTTTTCGCGATTTAGATGTTGGACCCATAGTGAAAGTTGTTCAGTTTGATGGTGTAATCAACCTCCTTAAAAGTTATAAATATTAATTTTACTTTTGTAACACCTTGTATAGGTACGCTCGTGTACCATTTTATAGAGAAATAAACAAACAAATAATCCATTTTATTGACTAACTTCTCTATAGATCTACAATTCTACAGTCACCGATTATGTAAGGCGAGGATAAAGTTGAATATGCTTGCGATTTGTCGTGTTTGGTTTTATCTCAAGCATAGGTACCAAAATAAAACTATTGGTAATATAGAGTATGAATATAAGGTAACTATAATGTATTATCCTTGAGTGCAGTCCTGCTAGTCAAGCCTTTGAGTATTACCTACCTACCATAGTGTTTTTGTCAATTTTAAGCGATTTCGCTTTTTAATATTTTAGTTTATTATTTCCTCAAATAAATTCTCGTTAATTAATTATGATAAATCAATATACTACTTCAAAATTTCCTAGTAGACTGTATTCATAATGCGTTACCGATTTTGTTAACCATTATAATCGGAAACTTACAAATTAGCCCTAATGGTCGAATATATAAAATAAATGCTTGATATTTCTTTTTTTGAGCAAAAAGTGCTGCGCGTGAAATTCATTATAATTTATATGCAGTTAAAATTCCTAAAACCAACCTAGTTTCATTTTGAATTTATCGAAACTCTTACGATAAAATGAGAATGAACTATATTAGAATTCAAACTCAAATACTTAATTTCTACCACTATCACGAGCAGAAGTCGAGAAATTATTTAACATTAGTAGTCGAGTTGTAAAAGTCGTTATTCATATTTATGCAAGTTTCAGCGAGCGAGGAAATTAATGCGGGGCGACGACCATATATATAGTTACATAATATGGCTTTAGCTAGAATAATATACGAGTACTGCGTATTTTACCCTGAATTTATTTAACTCGACCGTATTTTGTTTAGGCACGTTGGTTTAATGGAGCTCGGAATATTTATTTTACGTGTTAAATGGTCAAACCGCATTAGTAAAATGCTTCAGCTACAGGCATGCGAGAAACCAAAGTGCTTCAAGGAAAACCAATTGCTGTCAAACTGTCCTAATTTTACAGTCACTCAGATTTTCCCTCTCGTAGGGTGAAAGCAAACCAAAAGCAAAAAAAGAAAACATGAACCAAATGTGCAATAAAGTCGACATTCAGATAATGAAGAGACAAAGAACTAGAACTGCTAGCATTTGCCAAATTTTCTAAAAGAAGGTAGCTCAGGAGCGGGTAGGTACAAGTTTTTCGTATCAAAAGAGACAACGTATTGACTGTATCTAAGAAAAGTTAATTCCATTGGCAAAGAGACGTTAAATTATGTATTAAGGTCGCCGTAACAGATGATATTAATCTGAGTTCGCAAAATAATACTATGGTGAAAGTCATGAACTGGATACAAAAAAGGTTCCAATAAATAGGAGTACAGAATCGTGAACTCATAGTACCAACCAACGATTTGAATATAAAGTTAACATTCAAAACAAGTGAAACAAGCAACCCGTCCGACGTCATCAAAAGGGGGTAACTTTAATAAACAATGTGAAAACGGAAAGGCAAAAAGAGTGGGGTTGTCGTAACGGTGTTAATTCAAGGATGACTCTCATTTACATGTAAATCCCTGAATTCTGAAGGCAGTTTTTGTTTAGGCGAAAATTCGTGGCGTGATTTCCAAGTAAAATTTCATAAAGGTGTCAGGTATGGCTCAGGCAATTTTAACATCCGAATACCGAATCTTTACATGTTTTTACCAAGATTTAAATTGATCACTTTCGAAAGAATGATGAAATTTTGTTTTTGGTAAGTACATACATTTCTCTCGACTCGTCAAATAAACAGTAGGTTTAGGTGGAAAATTATCTCCTTTTCAATTTATACACACAAATAATAAAGAAGCCAGCGAGTAAGTTGCAATAATCTTAAATGTGTACGGAACAAAGGATTTAAAAGTCATATGAATAGGTATATACGCAAAAAGAGATACAAAATATTCACTACTAATTTTTTCTGAATTCCCAACCAATACCTACGTATTTAAATCCAAACATTTAAAATAGAGCTACGAAATAAATTCTGCAACAATCCAAACAAACGACACGCGTAAAATTCTGTATTTTTCGGGAACAAAAGCCAACCATTAGTTGTAGGCTGCAACTACCGTGCTACCAAAAAAGGACATTAGCACTCTAGTGTAGGTACGTAGTTTACTGCATTTTAATTGTGCCCGCGCGAATCAAATACCAAGATGGCGTCGAGCGTGCAGAGGGGGAAGCGGGAGTCGTAATTTCGCGCCCGGGGCGACATCTATAATTCCAGAGAGCTATCATAAATTAGCATACGTATTAGATTGCGCGACCCGCGGCCGACTACAAATTCTGTGCACGACTGTACGTAGACACAAATCCGGGTGATCTGCTAAATTAGTGCGTAATTAGGAAAAAGCCGGATTTTGTGTTGATACTGCTCGTATGGATTAAAATAATCTGTTTGCTTTGTCCGGTGTTGCATTTTGCATTGTTTGTGCTTTGTGTCGTTGTTCTGGCTGGCTGGATTTAATTTACAAAATTTCATAAATGTTTTACATACTTACCTATCCTATCCTACTAATATTATAAATGTCAAAGTTTGTGACGATGTTTTTAAGATTGTATGTTTGTGGATGAAATTTGGCACACTGATCCTAGAATATGTTCTGGATTCACACATAGGATACTTTTTTAAAGTCTCCCAGACGGAATCGCGGGGAACAGCTAGTACGTAATACAACTAAAATCATCAGCTAGTACGTTATCAAAATAATAAAAAACAAAGCAAAACCAGAAACGAAAATAAAAAAATGCAACAAATCAAAACCAAATATAAAATAAATAATTAATATAATATAAATTATTTTCATTAATTCATTAAGTTCTTCAGTAATCAATAAAAATATTCGCGCATTATTCCAGAAATAAACATAAAAATAAATAATAAAAACAAAAAAAAGCGTATCAACTTATTTGTGGCAAAAATTTGTATGATGAACTTTCAACAAAAATATCAGATAATCTGTGTGATAATGTCCAAGATATTTATTGTTTATTTAACGAATTTTTTGATAACAACTGAAGCATAAGTATACATAAAATAAAGTTCTAAAACCGATGTGACATCAGTACCTAATTACTTAATTTACCTTAATTACTCAAAATATACATAAAACGTGCCTATGTTTTTAGAATTATTTTGCAATGGTCATCTATAAACTATTAATTTATTTATGACTATTCATAAACTTTGCATATCGATAGAGTGTAAAAATAGTTAAGAAGTAATTTATCGAATAGATATAAATGCCTATCGCTCCATTTTAGGGCTTTCCTCACAATATAAAGTAAACTTACACGAGAGCAAACTATCGTTGTCATAAAAGTTCCAAGGACTCTCTAAAACCCTAACAGCCAAGTCCCATCTTCCAAATTCGAAGCCATACAACGTGAAAAACAAAACGTTGTACATAACCCAGTTACTTGTTATTCTGCTCAGACAATCATCAAACTCCATAATGAATGACATTATTGGTGTCATTAACGCGGAATGCAAACGACACAGAAAACCGAGGGTTCATTTATTTTTACGCTCAACGGAATCGCTTCCAACATTTGAAAAGGGGCACTGCTTTAGGTCTCAAAGATTAGCTTGTAGTCTGTGACAATAATGTGATGACAAAGAAACAAATGGATATTTTAGGGAAGGAAAAGAAAACATCACCATCATCAGATGGACAAAAAAGAAGAATTTTATCTGTTTGGCCTCAAACTTTTCGAAGTAAGGAGGACAAAGATAACTTTAGTTAAAGGGTTTTACTAAAAAGCACATTTGATATTTACAATAACAAAATAAATTTTTCAAAATTTACCTATAAATGTTTTAACAAATCTATTGAGGCCAAATAATTTTGATATGTATTAATTATCATCAGCCTATCATCGTCTACTGCCGAACTAAGCCTCTCCCAGGGCTCACCACAAAACTTTATTTTCAGCCTTCCTTATCCAGTCGCTCCCCATTACCTTTTTAGGTCGTCGATCCAGCGGGCCGTAGGGCATTCCATACTACGCCTGCCAGATCGTGGTCTCTACTCTAGAACTCTGACTCCCCATCAGTTGTCAGTTCTTCGGCAGATATTACCAGGCCATTGCCACTTTAGCTTGCAAATTTTTCAATGCTATAGCATTGAAAAATAGCGTATGAGGTGATACGCGAACTCAAGCGGTTCATATATGAACCGCTTGAGTTCGCGTATCACCTCATTCGTGATGTGATCTCTTAGAGAAACACCGAGCATAGCTCTCTCCATAGCTCGCTGAGCGACCTTGAATTGATGAACTAATCCAATCGTCAGGGTACACATTTCCGAACCATAGGTTACGCACGCACGTACGCACTATCAAAGACCTTTGTTTTGAGACATTTGGTAGGGGTTATAATAAACCTAAAAATTATAGGCTATAATGACCCTTTTATAATGGTAAGAACCGAAAAAAGATTAAACTATTTCTTATCTTATAATAACCCTATCTTCACGTAGTAAGTATCAAACTTACCTGCACCCCATGCAAGCAAGTATACAGAGTGTTAAGGTAAACAGTTTCATTACTTTAAGGGGTGATTGTACCCATGAAACTGAATAACTTTCGCTAAGAAACCTATAAAAAATTATAAAAAAAGATGACTTTCCATGCTAAATGCAAGCAATTGATCGAACGATTGTATGAAAGATTGAATTGTTATTAGCGAAGGTTCCTCAAGGAAAGTTGTTCAGCATCATGAGTACAATCACCCACTAAAGTAATGCAACTGTCAACCCTGACACCGTAGTGTCACTGACCTGATACGGGTTAAACTTTCATAATGAATGAGTTAAACATTGACGAGGTTTATCTTGAAAATGAATAAAAACATTGTATTAACAAAGTTCTCTGGGGAAAAATGTATGCATTTAGGTCTACCCAATATTTTTGTATTTGAAAAATGATTTATGTAAACGTGTTAGAAAAATTTTAAAACAGTAGATATGAAAATCTACTCTTATTACAAGCAATATTTTTGCATAATATTTATAATATATATATCTCTCTAATCACATTCTAGAAAAATGCTCTTAAATAAGTAAAGAGAACCTGTTAGAAAATTATGATTTGGAAGATACATTTACAGATTAAAATTTAAAGTCGCGAGATATTCTGTAGGGGATGAAGCGAGATAATACACATTTTACGAAGGACCGGCAATAAAAGATCCCTTTTTAAGACTTGTTGAGCATACTCATTAGTTATTCATTTTCATTTCCTTAGTTATGGCACTGAGTTTATGCTCTTTGCGTTTTACGTTAGAGATAAAGTTTTAGTGTACCTAATATGAGTGACAGCAAATTTGTTTTAGTCGGTATCTTTAAGGATAGCTGTTTTCAAGATGTTTAGGGTAAAGAAACTAGGTCATCTAGATTGTTGCTTAGTCTTTATTCTTCTTTCAGTTCGTGTTAACTCTAGATTTCAGCGGGAAATGCTTCTTTGTTTAGAATTAATGTCAGAAGTTTTTGTACTCTGTTATGGTAATTTTATTTTTACAGAATATTACGTTATTTATATCTTTGCATTTTTGTGTAGTTTTCGTAATATTCCGTAACGATGGTTTATTATGAGGATTACCAACCTACGTTATTGTTAGAGATAAACAGAATAACATTATATCCGTATTAAAAGGATTGATTGATTGAATTGATGAAGAAAAAATTAAAATTAAAGAATGAAAGTCTCAAAAGCAGAATAACAAAGATATCATTGAAATGTTTTGTATAATACTATTTCTATACAAGGTGTAATAAAACTACCAAGTAATATTTAGACCATCAAACTGAGTAACTTTGACTATGGAGATAAGGTCGAAAAAATAAAACGAATCAGCTGTCCCATACATTACATTTGAGTCGAGTACTGCAGTTTTGTATCGAAAAGTAATTTGTATTTGTTAATATTTTCTCGATGTTGGCTCCATAGTGGAAGTTGTTCAGTTTGGTGGTCTAAACCAGGTAACCTTTAAAATATTACTATGGTATATAATTAATTATAAGTTACTGACCAAATGTTCTATTCTACTAATAATTTGTTTTCTCTTTTGAAAGAGAGAGAAAAAAGTAATAGGGCAGATCTTATTTTAAACTCAATTTTTTTCTCCTGTCCCGCGGTTAAACAAAGGGACTCCGCCGAGTCTTATAACCAGCCGTATACGAAATTGCTTCAGCCATATCAGTAGCCGCTGGAGAATTAAGAGTTTGGTGTTATCTTTATAGAGCGAGAGGGCCGGGTTTAACCTCGTTAGATATGAGGGTAAAAGAGACCGACTGAGTGGCGTATTAATCCCGTGCTCCCGCTGGACCACTATAATGAATGACCAAGGCAATCCTGACCAAACGGCCGCTTTGTATAGTGTCGAAAACTATTTGTTATACGATGTACAAGCATTCTCGTCCTTAAGCTTGTTATTTATTAAGTTGATTATAAAAGGAATGCTGTAACTAATTCGATTATTAAGGAATTATTTAAGTAGTATACGATGATTACAGTGTACGTAAAATATCGCAATATTGATTGCGTCCAAACAGTGAAGGAAAACATCAACTGAGGAACCTACACTTTTGAGATAACCAGATGCATGAAATGCAAATGGAAAAACTGCCTCATAATTAAGGCCAAAAGTGAGAATTAATTATATTTGATATACAGGGTCCTTCTTAATATGCCGACACTTTTTAAGGGGATGATCATACCATCAAACTGAACAATTTTCTCTATGGGACCAACATCTAAATCGCAAAAAAATCAACTGCTCCATACAAAACTGCAAACCCACTTTAGCCAATTGTATGGGACATCTGTTTTTTTTTCGTGATTTCGATGTTGATCATATAGTGAAAGTTGTTCAGTTTAATGTTCTGATCATCCCCTTAAAAAGTGTCAGCATATTAAGTGGGAACCTGTATACAATAGTCTTCGAACGTTGAAAGGTAGGTATTTGCTTTTAATTTTACAGTTATTTACAGAAATTCAAAAATATTATTTGCTTACAAAAAAAATCGTATGATTTGTCGGCATCCAGCTATAACGATTGGATCTAGAAATGTGCAATTCTGAGTAAAGGTTCTTTGGATATATTTAGGTAGAGATAAATTAAGAAAGGACTATGCGATATTAAATCCAACCCTTAGAACATTGGAGTACGGGCCTTTATTACTTTTATGGTAAATGTGTTTGTATTTTTTAAAATTCTAAATAGTATTCTTAGTTTAGCCCCTTTAGTTCATTTTAAAATATTGTATGTGATATATATTTGATTTGATTATATTTGATTCGATTTTACTTACGAGTATTTCCTCATTTTTATTACTAGACAAATTTTATAGGCTATTGAGATTTGAAGAATGAGAAATGTTATTATCCCTTCTCTCATGCCAAGGCTTTTCAACTCCAAAGATTATCCTTTGTCAAGATAAAATTACATAGATTTAGAATAGTTAAATTAAATTAATTAAAACACAACAAAGGCAAAAATTCTCAAAATAACAGAACTTAATTCGTAAATGATAACTAATTAAAAAGAAACCTAAAAACCATAAAATAATTGAAATTATTTCCAAACCAAAGGCAAAAAATATAAGAAAAATATACATTACCTAATTGAAAGATCACAGACAATCGAGAACAGCGGGTAGCACAGCATCTGAAATTATAAAAGAAAAGGTCACCAAACGCACGAGAAGAAAATTCAAAGAACATGGAACATTTCAGATACAATAAAAGTCGACGTGAGAAGAAGAGTCAAAACAAAATAGAAACAACAAGTCAACAACACTTGTGCGCGTCACGCGGCGAAAGGTGAGGGCACGGATCGCGTTAGGGAACGTTTGACGCAATCAAATTATACGAAAACTTTACCCTCGCTTCTCCAAGATCCGGCAAACACAACACGGTCAGCCAATCACAATATATAACGTACCTTTTCAGAATCAGCAGCGTCTCAGCAATACTCGATTTTTGAAATTTAATTTTGAATTTCTAAACTCAATCAACATGAAGTGTCGTTATCGGCAGGAGCTCAGTCGCGTCTAACTTTGCGGCGAGCCGCGCCCCTACACGCTACTTGTACTGAATCTCTACCCCTATTCCGGGCTTCGGGAGGCGGCTTTATTCAAATTCTTTAAAGCTTAAAACTGAATCTTCTTATCAATTCAAATTGATTCGTAAGGTATCACAATAAGGTTGAATGTTGTAGGAAATCAAAGGCGTATAAGACCTTACGAAGTCTGCCGACTGCATTTGGGTACCCGGGGATGCTGCGCAAAATAGGAGCACGAAATATGAACGAGACTGCGAGGCGCTGGCGGGTGGGGAGGGGTGTGAACAGACAGGGGATATTTGAATAGACCTCGCCGGCTCTTTCCCGCGGCCGTCGAGGGGGTGGGGCGCGGGGCGCGGGAGGGTCGGCCGCTGTTGTGTCGGAAGCACGCTCCACGTCCACGGTACAAATCGGCAATGTACAGTGCGCAACAAATGTGCAGTTTCCATCACGGTTTTTATCACGGGCCTCGGCTGCTTCTCGTGAGAAAAAACAAAGGAGAGCACGTAATTGAATCTACCCTCATTACATTATTTGCGAAGCAAGACTTTCTTAGCTGTATTTTTTTGCTTTACATGCAAAAGTAAAAGGGAAATCTGTGCTTTTCATGAGGTTGCTCGGGACAATAAAAACGAAGAATTTAAATTTCTAAAAGAACTTAAGAACCCTAAGATACTAAAATGTAGGTAATGCGGAAATGTTAAAAAAAATAGGGAATACTAACTGTTCACTATAAAAATCAATGTATTTCTCGGCCATTCGGACTACAATATCACACAAGCAAAAATTTGAATAATTCATACTTAAAAATATCGGAGAGCTTATTGTAGCTCTAGTCGAGCTTAGCTTTAGCTTTAGTCGAGAATAAATCCATTCGTGAAACTCGTAAAAGTTGTAAAAGTATTGTTACACATTCACGTTACACCGTCGACAACACAAGTTTGTCATCAGTCTTCACACCAACACCACTAATTTGAGATTCCAGCTTCGATATTGTACCGCAGTAATAATATCCATCACAATGATACATCCGCCGCCCTGAGATTATGTGATTGTTAAACACAATCTTGACAGATACGATTAATTGCCCTGACATGTGTACTGGACCTATCATAATAACATATTGTTAGGTCATCCAGCTCTAAATCTACGTCACTAAATCCTAGGTTGTCTTGCAGCAGCTCGAGCGGAATCCTACGATAACTCACAACACCTAGAGTTTACCTCATAACATACTGGGCGACTGCCAACCTCCACGGAAACCACTTTTCAGTATTTTATTGCCAGCTTAAGATCTTGAAATATGTCTTTGAGTATTATAAATGATGGTGATTTAGGGATACAGCATCCGATTCAGAAAACAACTGCCATCTTTTTCGGGAAAAAAATCGACTTATAAAATACTGAAATGAGTTCTCTTTTACTTGGCTCACCTCGGATAAAAGTAGGTACTTACCCGTAGATATAATAGGTACTTGCTTCATCCGGAGCCTTGTAAAAATCTATTTCAGTACCAGCTATTAGTTATACAGTTTCGTCCTTCACATACCTTTCATATTTAACGAAGCAGAAGCACTCGGAAAAGAGGCCATTAAGGAGAAAAGGTTGGATAAAAAGAGCGACAACCATGATATAAAGAACCCCACAGAAGAAAACTAAGGAAAAATGAATATGATGTTGAAGAAAAAAGAAATCAAAAACCAGACGAGAAATAACACCCAGAAACTTTAAAGTTATACTGAAGATCTCTTTGGCAGAGATCCGGAGTTACTCAAACAATGTTAAAGAAGGTTCCTGTGCAAAAATAAGCCAACTTAAACACAGATTCGGTCCGTAAACCCCCATTAATTGAGCACAAATGCGATGCTCGCTTGGGCCAGGGCCAATTTAATGTATTGCTTGGCACGACCCGAGCTTCGTAATCCAAACGTTGAATAGAAATTATGGATGTAAACCGCAGTTGCAATAGCATCCTTTGAATACGCCGTGAATACAACAAGCGGCCAAAGATCGATTATGATATAGTTGAAGACGCCTCATGAGGTTCACGCTAACAAAAATTCGGTTCTAGATTTCATAGTAACTTACAGACTTTCGTAGTTAGTTAACCTTTTCCCTGTAACATTTTTGGTTGGTTATAACTAACTTTTCCCCGCGGTTTCGCATTCGTAGAATTAACGAAAAATTAGTGAAAAAAAAGACTATGTAAAAGTCAAGTCAAGGAGCTTTGAAGCCATCACCGCGTTGGAACGTGTTGTCGCTGTAGAGAAGATGCGGCCAGAAACTCTACAATATAACAAGACTTAGTAACTATTTAAATAGGTATACATTCTTAAGCTAAGGTAAAGGTGAAGAATGCTAAGCTATTTCTAATCATCTCACACTATATCTACTCTACCTTTTCAAACCGCGTGGCAGAGACATAAAAACGGACTGACTGTAGTACACCAACCAAATAGAACCAGATGTAGTAGCATAATTCCACAGTAAAGAAACTTACCAGAGATATTTAACAATTAACACATTCACACTTTCACATAAAAAGCCGTGGTGGTCCAATGGCGAGTAACCTTGCCTGTCCAGGAGGCGATGGTTTGATCCCCGTCCAGACCGACTCGTACCAATGAGATTTTCTGAATTTATGTACGATTTGCAACACCACTGGCTTTTCGGAGAACCCTCTGACTACCCCTCTGACTACCCCCTCGGGGAATATAGTCGTGAGCATATGCTATGCTATGCGTACAACCCTTTCACATTAGCTAACATTGACTTTTACAGTAGTTGGAAAATATTAAAAAATGTTGGTTGGTAATTCTAACTGAATGCTGCTATTGTTCTTCATTGATAAGAAATTTATGATTCAGAAGTTGGAAAAATCGTAGTATGGAATAATGCTTCCACGGTTGGTCGATTACGAACTATGTCAAGAAGATTGCAATCTTACTTAATAATAGAGGCAAGAAGTGCATCTCTATTTTACCCGGACACCTAGACTTGGCAACGAAACTACGCAACGAGTGCAAAAAAAGAATAAAACGGGCAAACGTTAGTTTTATTATCAACATGTTAATTGGACCCGAAGGCATTTACTTGGTGCAAGTCCAAATGGGAGGCCGCATATCCCTATTCTAAAAGTAAAATAGACTTGGAATATGCAAAAATTCACAAAACTGCGACGTAAAAAACCCAACTCTGGTGTTTTCTTGAACATTTGTGCCGTTTCCATGCTGTATAATTTGGCCAAAACAACGAAACCGTTTTATCTTCCTAGCTTAGTTTAAGAGTGTCATTATTGTCTTTGTACTTTTTATAATATCTTTTGAAGAACCATTTTAGACCGTTTAATTTGATGCCAGAATACGTACGTCGATGGTGGTGAATGGGGTCACCACTGTCAATGGAACTTGGAGCAGATTCCAGCTTTTAAATGGTTTGATATTATATAATGTTCGATAACTATGTGATCTGCGGCAGACAGCTGATGTCGGAAGAGTATGGAATAACGCTTAGAGAGGACAGCCCTGAGCTGTGTTTAAAGCACCTCTTTTAAAACTAATTTCCTCGACGCCGGAGCTTCTTGCTGCCCGAAGCTCGTTCTAAATTTTATGATGATTATTTCCTCTGCGATTTATTATCTGTTCCTGCCTAAATGCTAGGAAAGTTTAGTGCAGCCTTTGGACGATGTCATTTTAAGTGTATATGGATCTTCTCTAGGTTTATTCTATATTTATTTTAGCAGCTTACCTTTTATGACTTCGATTTAGGTATTCAGAATAAGGAAGCAGGGATGCTCGCATGTTGATAATTTTACCTAGCAGGTAATTTTACTCCTATTATCGTATGCCATAACTATTTATACGAGCATGCTGTTCATAAAATAAGACTTTTACGGCCTTTTAACAACTACTTGCTACATAAGGTTCACTGAAAATTTACATTAAACTGCCTTTATAAACAATTTAAAATGGTATCGGTGTACTGGAAAATATCTCTTTTATTTACAATAGTCACCCGTACGAGTCTATTTATGAAATGTTTTTTTTATTTTAGAAATTTACTCAAAGTATCTACTGCAATACAGGATGTAACAGAAGTGGGTAGTAATATTTAAAGTGGTGGTTTGGACCATCAAACTGAACTACTTTCGCTATGAAGCTAAATGTGGCATACATTTGAGTGGTAGATAATATAGGTTGGTAAGTACTGTGGTTTTGTATGGAATAGAACAGCAGATTTTTTTCGCGATGTCGTTGTATGCTCGATTGTCAATGTTGGTCAGTTTCAAGGTCTAAACAACCCCTGTAAATATTACATCCCATTTCTGTTACACCCTGTAAGTTCAAGTAGTATGACTGGTAATGATTGAGTAAGGTTACTAGTAGGTATTAGATAAGTAGTATCATTGATAATGATTGAAAAATTATGCTTTTTCATCTTTAAGGTTTTAGGATAAGGAAAATGTAACTTAGTTTATTTAGCTAAAATAAAAGAACAAGATCAACATTTACAACAAACTTTAACAATAAAAGTTAACGCGAAGATTGCGAATCGTCTTTCATTTGAACTGCAGAGCCGCAGATTGCATTCCTCGCTGGGAACAACCAAGAACGAAGCACGAACGGAATGGGGTAAATGTCTCTAAGCAACGGAGCGAAACGCGTAGTCTATCTACATTCTACAGCAATAAGTAGGTGAATAGGTACAGGGGGAATGGTCCACATATTTCAACGGCAAATCTTGCCAATACCGTACGCTTGGAAACTTGGTCTGTGCCATGTTATTACGTAACTGCAAGTGCAGTGGAAAGACTGGGACGGCGGAGTAACGTCTCCGAAGTATTTGTGAATATTTATGAAGTCTTTGATATTAGGTATAGTATTTTTAAGGTAATGATTGTGATCAATTAGCCTTGGTGGTCCAATGGCGAGTACCGTCGGACGGCGGAGTAACGTCTCCGAAGTATTTGTGAATATTTATGAAGTCTTTGATATTAGGTATAGTATTTTTAAGGTAATGATTGTGATCAATTAGCCTTGGTGGTCCAATGGCGAGTACCGTCGGACGGCGGAGTAACGTCTCCGAAGTATTTGTGAATATTTATGAAGTCTTTGATATTAGGTATAGTATTTTTAAGGTAATGGTTGTGATCAGTTAGCCGTGGTGGTCCAGTGGCGAGTAACTTTTGCTTGCCGTGCAGGAGGCGATGGTTCATTCTCCGTCCAGGCCGACTCGTACCAATGAGTTTTTCGGAATTTATGTACGATCTGTAACACCACTGGCTTTTCGGTGAAGGAAAACATATCGTGAGTAAACCTGCGTGCTTCAATTTCGAGTCATGTATTGTACTCACTATCCATTACAAGTGACTACGGGTTCACTCCCCGTCAAATCTTTGAGCCACTTTGACTTTGAAACTAGGTATACATTTTAACGAAAATTTGACAAACAACAGACACAGATATCAATTTCTAGATATTGTTAAAAAAATATCATGTAGGTAATTAAATTTGTTAGTATTCAAAATACAATTAAAATTCTATCGTTTGTATACAGCGAGCTCGCGAGTACGCCAAAACCACAGAGAAATTACACGCACTACTGGCCAAAACTTACTACACGCTTTGAAGGGTTGTTGATTGTAGTGGTAACGTTTTAGAACACCCCGAAGAATAATGATTTTAATCATAAAATATAGTATGAAATCAGATACAGAGTATAAATGATAATACACGGTGAACATTTTTACAACCATTCAATGTAGGTACGAGGATTGTGGGTACTTCTTAGGGTTCCGTAGTCCGTCCGTCCGCGGCTTACCTCAGAGACGTTTAGTACTAGAAAGCTGTAATTTGACATGGGTATACATATTTATTACGCCGACAAAGTGGTAAAAAAAAAATCTTGAAAAAAATTTTTTTAGGTTACCTGACTACACGAAAAGTGGGGATGACATTTTTTTCCTCGTCTATCCCACGGTGTGGAGTATCGTTGGATAGGTCTTTTAAAAACAATTGGGGTGTGGGAAAATCATTTTTCGATTTAGGGATCCGTTAGCGAAATATTAAGCTTTAAAGTGAGCATTTTTGTTAGAGTCAAGTGTCCCCTTCAATACCTCTGCCAGCTAAACGGTTATTTCTGGATATGTCAAAAAATTCACGGCGGTAATGTATATTACAAATTTTAAAGAAAAACTATCACCGCTAAGTAGGCTTTACAAATTAAAAGTGTAATACCAACCAACTTGTCAAATATACTTTTTAGACTTTATTAGCCGTTAAACCGTAGTATAAAACAAAAAGCAACTACGGAACCCTGCGCGTGGCCCGACATGCACTTGGCCGGTTTTTTTGATCAAATAATTGGTAGTAGCACAACATAACTATATAGTCCTATAGTAGTGAGGCAAGGTTTCTGGCCTTGTCGAGGGGGATAATGGTCGAGAGTTTATTTTACCAAAACTTTAGTAACCTCTTCTAAATTCGACAGAAAATTGAAAAGCTCTTTCTCTCGTACTGTGTAGTTTCGACATCTACATTTTTAACCTAGAATGAAATAGGGTTTGTTATATCTTACCAACTTCAATATCTGGGTCCAGCACTAGGATATTAAACCGCTTCAGTCAAAATTTACAATGTCCAATCACAGCCGGAGTTTCCAATCATCCTATCTTTGTGGTCAGCTGCCTCTGCTGCAATTTCCATCAGTAAACCGGCCTTGTAGTCGGGTGGCTGACATGTACCCGATATATATTATTGACACATCATCAACTCTAATATTATTATAACTTAGTGGTCATTTTACGGCTTCTACGCCTGGTCTATTGGCTGTCCTAAAACATTCAGAAATTCATTCATTACCTTTTCGTTCTAAATTAATATGTTCTCAAAATTAATGACAACACTGAGAAATTTCTCACGAAACACAAACAACAGAATTAAAAATTTTATAAAATTGATCTTACATGCAAATTATTTTTACCTGTACCAATTGTTTTGTTGTTTACATTAAATTAAAAAATGTTACGTAATATGGTAATAGACATTATTTGAGTATCGAAAATACGATCAATAAATCTATAAATCGGCAGATTTTGAGACATAGAATTTGTCGGCGACATTCTCTTTAAATTATGAGCTCCGATATTTTCGCTGGGTGAATACAACAACGGCACAACTCAAAAATTGACTAATTTGAGTTAGCACCGTATTCTGGTTCTACATCGCATACTTTATCTTGTGCAATATAGACCTAACTCGATATTTCACTGAAGCTAACCCTTGCTGTGTAGTAATTACAGACGAATTTGTTCGCGCGCACTGTCTCGCGCCAACTTTAATGTAATTTTTCTCAAAATCAACTTTTTTGACTTGTGCCGTTGTTGTATTCACCCAGCGTTTTATCCTTAGCTTGTCAAATATCTTTTTCTATGTCAGAATTTACAAACCACATGGCTGATTATTTCAAATTGTTAAATCATTTCTATAAAGTTTTCTCTTCCGTTATTTAATTAATTTCGATAACAAACTGGCGGAATTTGACGTTTTTGGCAAATTTCGTATTATAATATATTGAGAAATACAGTTAATTTTATGACAGAACAAAACTGAAGATACCGTTTAAAGATAAAAGTGAATCGCACGTTTGAAATTACCTGTTTTTCCGAAGGGTATCACATGAACCGCAATGCACTTCTCACGTAGAATGGTTATTATCAACCTGAAATGCAAAACACAATGCAGATCATTAATGAAACTATAATTAACCAGCTTTTATTGCGATGTAATGGGTTATCTCTTAATTATTTATACTATTAATGGATATAACCAGAGATAAGTCTAGCGAAGGTTGCAGCCTGAATTTAATTGAGAATTTATGACGTCATTAAATTGATGCAGAAATAGTGCAGTGGCAAACATCGAGTAACGTCAGCAGAGCTATTGGCTGCTTTCGAAAGAACCTATAGTAAATAAAAGGTTAAAAACATTTTCATTCTAGTATATTTTTAGTGTATGTTTAAAAATATCAAATGGTAGATATTATTGCCTCAAATAAATCAAAGATATATTGCATAAACGTTAATCACAGATCTTGTTGTTTTGTTTAAGGTAAAATAATAAAAATTATTTCCTTGCAACAATTCGGTATGTCAAGTTTTTTTTTGGAGGGCTGAATGGAAAACCATTTCGAGATAATTATCTCATTAATAATATTTTCTATGTCAGAGATTTTAAAATTAAAGGATTACAAAATTTTAGAATAAAATAACGTCGTTTTACGGTCCGTCCAGTGACGTCACTGGAAAACCTGTGAACTTCTTGGTAAACTAAAAATCAACTTATAATAACTGGCGATTATGAAAAAAAATATTCACAATGTCAGAATTTGACATTGGATGGCGCCGTTTCTGTTCCACCATAGAGTTAGAAAGAGAAGGCAGGAATTTCTTTTTTAAATAAAGCAATAAAGCCCGAATTATTTTCTCTCTACCATTTTTGCATTTAGTGATTACACATCAAAGTAATTTTTAAATTAAATTTATATTAATAAACTCGATAAATCGCAATAAAAATAAAATTGGTTTCTTAATATTGTGTCTAAGACCAAAATAAAACATGACATACATAATTGTAGACTCCTAAAAAGAAACATCATTATAATAAATATTATTATTTTAGATATCCTAAAGTGTCTACTGTATTTGTGTGAAGATTTTAGGGATAAACACTTCTGTGAAAGTAAGAATTAATGTTACTTTCATGTAAGGATAAATTACAAAAACAATAAGAACTGACAAGTCAAACCACAACCTTTACAAAAACAGATTACATTCCGTCTGAATATTTTACTAACAACGAATATGATCATTACGTCAACAACCTAAGGTCTAAAAACGTCTTGTCAAATATTGTCTTGATTTCGAGCTAACAATACAATGAAGGATCTCGTAATCTTACCGTTTGTATTCTGCGGATGGTACATGTGCTATAAATCAGTACGATAATAATTATAGCTACCATTTGTAGCCATAAGGGCGGACAAACATAGGTGTCTGATAGAGGTCGACGCAAGGTGACCGTAGCACGAGTTACCTTACTGGTCGCTTTCGTAACAATTGCGGGTCGTGTAAAAACAATAATTATTGTTAGTGTAAAAATTATTTAAATTTACAGATTAGGTGCAGTGGCGTGATGTAGGTTTTACTTTACTACCATAATAGTAGGGAAAATATTTTCCCTGCGATTATTGACTTACAAACTAATAGACGCCGAGTCTCATCCAAAATTCTCGAAAAAAGTGTCCCAGACTAACTTACGTAAACTTAAGTACGTTTTAGTATTATAAACTAACTAAAAACAATGAAAATGTACAATTTTTTTTTAAATTTTGCGTGCATTCTTTTTCCATTCCAATCGCGGCACACGTGCGCTGAGTCGGACGATCAAATGAAGACTGGCGCGTAATTGTTACTCTTTATACGTTTTGTTACTCTTTAGTCTCGGACACTTTTGAGCGCGGACCCGACGCGACGTCCAGGTTGTTAGTAAGTCAATGCCTGCGATACCTATAGGAACGAAACTCAGCTCAACTCGTTTGGAATCCGAACTCATACGTGTTTTGATTTAAAGAAGCTAAATGTAAGCTTATTTTCCTCGTGGATTTCGATCCGATATCGGAATTAAAATGAAGCTAATGGCAGTTTCGACCAACAGACTGTCTGCATCTTTTTTTACGGTAATATTTAAATTTAAAAGCATTTAACTCACTTTCAGTTCATAAAATTATTTAGCTTATCTTATATTTTACGTCATTATGAGCATCGCCTCCAATCTTTCATTGACCGTAAAAAATATTTAAAATTTTTAGTGGTGATTTTACCACTGGTGGTGATTTTTTTTTATGTAATTACATTAGTTCGATTCTGATATCAATTATACACGCAAAGTGTACATCGATATGAAGCAAATGTTTCAATCGCCGATGATTTGCTGTCAACTTTTGAGAAGTTCTATTGTGTAGCTCTGAAACGCGTCATCAGATCTTCACCGAATTAAAATGCGACCACTTCGGGAGTATACCCTGTCCAATAAAAATTATCAAAATCGGAATACTCTGTAAAAAGTTATGCGTGGTCATACATCCTACTAATATTATAAAAGCGAAAGTTTGTAAGTATGGATGGATGTTTGTTACTGTTTCACGTAAAAACTACTGAATAGATTTTAATGAAATTTGGCACACAGATAGGATCTGGATTATCACATAGGATACTTTTTTAAGTTCTACGCAGACGGAGTCGCGGGCAACAGCTAGTAAAAAATATTTATATGCGCATCGACTTGAGAACCTCTTCCGTTTTTTTTCGTTGGTTAAAGAAGATACAAACAGATCATCAAACGGTCATTTGTTTCGATGCATTTTGATACACTGACGCTTCGATAGAGAACGTGTACATACTCGAGTTTTAACCCTATTTTTCGTTGCAGTGAAATAATTCCGGTAGATATTTGATTTTCGTTTTAACGTATAATCGTTTATTGATGCGTTGACAAACAAGATGTTAATCTGTTTTCATTTCAATTAATTGCTGGACTGATCCGTGCAGCGTTGATACGCGTTGTTTTTCACCGAACGCCATATTTCCATTTATTTGACTATTCAGTTTTTTTTTCATGATTTCATAAGCCAGCAGAATAATGGGTTTTGTCCCCAAGAGCGAGATAAACTTTACCGATTAATTTAAAGAAAATTTTGTTAAAACTTAAATATTAGTCTGCGTACTTTGATAGGCAGTTACTTAAACTTTTGTTCTGCTTATATCGTACAGTCGCCATCAGATATATCATAGCATCAAGGTGGTCAAATATTTCTATGCAGGTTTAATTTTCAATAATTTCTTTACACATAACCAATCATAAATATCTGAACGCCTAGAACATCAAATTTATCTACGCAGCGAGGGTGATCATAAACATCCGAGCAGTTTAGGAAAAAAGATATCCATTGTTTTACATTTCAATTTAAAATAACATAGTAAAGAAATAACTGAAAATAAGATGTTCCGATGTTTATGGCAAAATACATGATTAGAAATAATTGGTATCATTTACTGTAAACAATTTATTGAAAATTAACACTGCTCAGAAATATTTGAATACCTTGTATGCTTGATATCTGATGGCGACTGTACGCATAGAGAGTGAAAAAAAAACTTGTCTATGAATTTTTGTTTAGGTATGCCATCGACTCATGAGCTGATGCCTGTGTCAAAAATTGTTTCCCTTTCATCTTAGACAAGTTAGATATGTATAAGATCAGGCAGGCCGGCTTATAGATTTATAGTCTTCAATCCGTGTCCATCAAACCTTTGGTTTAAAACTGTTTAGAAACTAAATTAAAATCGAAAATATCGAAGGATCGTACTTCATAATTATCATTATATTTTGTTGCTAGGTCTGCGTTTCATATTTTCATAGTTTCATATTTTCAAGGCAAAAATTGATTTAAAGTTCAGTATTCTCAAAATTTCAAATCTATACATCCATTCTATTCTACATATCTAATCTAATCTAAACTATTATAAAACTGTAATAGAAATGTGTCTATACATTGAAGATATTTATATGAAAAAGATTACGATATAGTTTTTAGGTATCCCTGACTACAAATCAACCAATCAAACTTAGAATGTTTGTTTGTCTGTTTGTTTGTTTGTATGTATTAACAGCTCACGCAAAAACTACTGAACCGATTTTGATGAAACTTTTTTTGTTAAATAGCTTATGGTCTGACTTAAAACCTGGTATGTAATTTGTGCGGACGAAGTCGCGGGTAAACTCTAGTAGACAGCGTCACTCTTTATGAAAACCACATTCACATAAAAGTTTCAAAAACAACTTCCACCCAGAAACACCTGGAACGGACAAAAGGAGCACATTCCTTTTAAAAATATGCAAATCAAAATACAATAAACAACGATGAACATCTACACAATACCGCGATCCACTTATTTCGCAAAGAAAATTCTTTTCAACGAGCGCCTTATTCTGACACCGATTCAAAACTCTGCACAGCAAACTTTTCTCTTGCAATTTTTCTTTCCAGTCAACAACGTTATTTATATTGGAAGTCGATACAGTGTTGGAGTCATGAGAGTTATGGAATGTGTGATAATGCTATACTTTAAATTATGTAGCTGTTCATTTGTATTGCTCATTCATTTTGTTGCTCTAGTGTGTTAGTTTATGGCGTAGAATGGATCACCCTCTTTTACCCTGGCGACTAAAGGATAAGGTAAATTTTTCAGTGATCTGTGACTTAAATAGAACACATTCCATCCTGAAGCTACGAATGTACTTATGTAGGTCCAACTTAATATGCTGACACTTTTTTAAGGGGATGATCAGACCATCAAACTGAACAACTTTCTCAGTAGGACCAACATTGAAATCGCGAAAAAAAAAATCTGCTGTCGGTTTGTAGGTTTGCCGTTTTGTATTGAAGAGCTGATTTGTTTCGCGATTTCGATGTTGGTGCCATAGAGAAAGTTGTTCAGTTTGACGGTCTGATCATCCCCTTAAAAAAGTGTCAGCATATTAAGAAGGACCCTGTATAATAATAATTAATTAATTCAAAATTAAATCACTTTATTTCAGACAAAGTTCATATAGTTGATAGAACATTAAGATGAGGCCGCCTTTTAGTGATAAGGCCGCCTTTTGTACCCTTCTTGTTCGCGTATATTGTTGTTGTGTATTTTGGTGTGCAAATAAAGAATATTTATCTTATCTTATCTTATCATTAGCAAGTCATTTCCAAATAACCTAAATAAAATATGTGAATGACGATCCTGATATACATTTCTGTATATAGATCCTATAAAAATTTTTATTTTTAGTTAAATAACTGAAATTCTTAAAAAAAAAAACTTTAAAGAAACTTCTATTTTTTCTAAAGAATTTCTGTTACTTAACTTCAAAAAAGTGCTTGATACCTTCAATCCCGCATCAATTATGTTAAAACCTTGCAACTAGAAACACAAACATCACTGTCGGGATGTCGTGATCCTACAGAATAAGGTGTCCCTACGTCATAGAACGCGATTTCGGCCAGGGAACCCTTTTCCGAGAGATTACGCGTATCACATCCCAACGCATACTTAGTTCCAAACATAAAGTCCTGCAAATCAAGCCATTTCGTTACTTATAAACTTGGGCATAAGAGTTCTGTCATGCAACATTTTATGTGGAATGAACGTTAGGTAAATAGCCTGCGCTATCCCTCCTTACATTTATCGGAATACTCATGTAAATAACATCGGGATTCGTTGTCCTTTCATATTCTGTACAAGAGACACCGACTTAACATAGGTAATGTTCTGAGGGTCTGTTTTTGAATGCGGAATTATGGAATGTGTAATAGTAATAGTCGGATGTGAAGTTTGATATCTTATAAACTTAGCTTTTTAAAATTATTACTTAAGTACCTATACTCCATTCAAAATAGCAACGAAATTTTAAGGCTATTTTGCGTTACAGAAACGGAGATTTAAAACACTTCCTCGCACTTATTCTTACTAAAACTGCGAAAAAAAAATCTGCTGTCCCATACATTTGGCTCGATTAGGTTTGCAGTTTTGTATCTGATTGTTTTTTCGCTATTTAGATGTTGGTGCTATAAAGAAAGTTGTTCAGTTTGACAGTCTAATCATCCCCTTAAAAATTGAGAGCATATTAAGAAGGACCCTATATATAAAATAAAATAATGATACTTTAACGAATAACGTACACGAATGTTAAAGTAGAACATAAAATTTACGTATCCTGTAAGTATTATGATAGGAATATTATTACTACAATGTGCTGAAGAATAAAAAATGCATATTGTAACTGTAATGATTAAAATAAGGTGTAGAATTCCTTGGCAAAATACTTCCAAAATTATCACGGATTTTAATCAAAAGGTCCTCAAAGTGGCACCGCTAGAGAACACCCTGTCATCGTCTCCACGATATTGGGCTCACTCCGAGCGCACCCTTTTTATCTGGACCCATCCGACCCTCACAAACTTTCTTAGGAATCATCGCTCCGATCCCACCCTTTAATATTGTTACTTACATAATATTTCCGAAGATAACCCAATACCCAACGCGTTACATAAAATATAGGAGAGCAAAGAGTCGAATCGAAGTAAACACTTACTAATTCAACATAACTCAATTGCACCAGAAAGGTGAATACAGTAGCGAGGAAAACCATTTCAATTTTCATTTCCAACTCAAATCCGATCATACAATCGAATAAATCACAATTTATACGTCCGTCGAGGAGTTCCGAGTTCCAACCTTTCCATTTTTCACAAACTTCGAAGCGATAGATAAATCTGCAATATTGCTGGGAAAAAAGCCAAAGCTACCTCCGAAAGTGTGTCTTCATAACTCCACTGGAAAGTAATTGCCAAGATCCATCTACTATGTTGTGTTAGATTCGATTTACTCCACATTTAGATTGCAATGAAAAAACAGTTTCTGTTTAATACAACTAAAAGCTCAATATATTCAGAGCTATGTATCAGATAACTATACTCGTAACAGCTATTTCAATAGGATAAAGTGCTTTATCATCGCAAATCTTCGTGTTGCCGCGATCATGTCACCGCATATTCGTTCTGGCAAATAGCGTATTTTTATAGCGGGATCTGGCGTTTCGACCAAATAGGAAATTGTTGCCGCTCCCAAGACGTCTACCATGTCGCGAGATATGTACGCGAATTATTCAGTTTTTTACCTCCTCTCGGGATGATCCTTTTGTCTCAGTTGAAATGACGTAACCATTATGCCGTTGACGAACGAATTCCTATTCTTATGTCATTGCTCGAAGGTTGAGAATCTAAAATAAATCGGGAGAAATATATGTGTAAAGAGTAACGAGTACAGATTTCTTGTTTTTACTCCTGCGGTGGGATTTGAAGAGCTTTTGTTAAGTGTTCAGCCTGTTCAGAATGACGGAATGAGAAAATTTCGAAGCTCCGTTGAATGTCGTTCGAAAAAAGTGTTGAAGTTTATATTTGAATTTATCTTGCCGCGTTTTCTATGCAGAATAGGGGCTTAGTATTCAATAACGATTTAGTTATATTTTTATGTGGATTTTAGTCTGTTCAGGGTGTAACTCTACTGCTCCAATCAATATCGTCAGACACTAGCGTTATTACGCACGTAGCCACGCACCCTTTTCAAGGTGTCAGATTTTCATCTGGACTGACTAAAACTCGACATAAAGTCATAATAAAATTATAGGTAGTCTAATACAAAAATTATATTTACTAATTAAATAGTAGAGACCTCAGGAGCCTACATACTTAGAATGTAATGTATGCAAGGTGCGGGAACGTTTGCCTTACACCCTGTATGGTCTTTCTTAGGGGGTCTGTAGGGGTCTTTCTTAATTGACTGATGGTTTTTTTAAAATCTGACCCATCTGCAAATCTATTAGAATCAAATGTAACGGACAGCTATATTTTTTTTATGTCACTCCCATAGAGAAGTTTGTTCAGTTTGATGGTCTGATCATCCCCTTAAAAACCCGTCAATAGAAAGAAATACCCCGTATAAGACTACCTTAAATAAAATATCACATCGCCTGAGGTTGATACTTCGATGATTATTTAAATCACTGTCATATCTTAATCTTAAAGATTTACATGAAAAAGATTTCGATATGGTTTTTAGGTATCCCGGACTCCAAATCAACCTTTTTTAGAATTTTTGTCTGTCTGTTTGTTTGTTTTTAACAGCATCACGCAAAAACTACTGAACCGATTTTGATGAAACTTTTTAGTTTGATAGCTTATGATCTGACTTAAAATCTGGTATACAATTTGTGCGGACGAAGTCGCGGGTACACTCTAGTAGTTTATAAAATAACATTTTGTTATGAAGGAATCCCCAATAATATGGATATCAGAATCGATGAGAGCCGGCAATAAATCGGGTACCTCGGTACCGCACTAACTCTTCGATCACAAGTGACCCGCAAGATCGATCCTAATGTAAAGCTTTAAATGAAGATATAAAACTGACTTCCAGTCCAGGCCTGTATTTGGCTTATAAATCTAAGTTTATAAGTACATTTGAAACGTAAAATTTTTACGTTTGTTTTAGCTCACTGCCATGGCTTGACAATGTTGGCCTCAATCTTTTATTTCATAAGTAGCATAGCATAGCATATGCTCACGACTATATTCCCCGAGGGGGTAGTCAGAGATATTCTGAAACCTCAGAACATCCACGATTCACCAATAGTACCGAAACTCTGTCCAGTGTGACGGGGGGTGAGCCCGTCGCCACTTGGACAGTGGGTACAAGACATGACTCGAAATTGAAGCATGCAGGTTTCCTCACTATGTTTTCCTTCACCGAAAAGCCAGTGGTGTTACAAATCGTACATAAATTCCGAAAAACTCATTGGTATGAGTCGGTCTAGACGGGAATCGAACCATCGCCTCCCGCACGGCAAGGAAGGTTACTCGCCACTGGACCACCATGGCACGGCACGGCATTTCATAAGTATTGTTGGCAAATGAAGATGCAAGGGACAAATTTAGTTTACCTATGTATTGTAATGTACAGAGTGTTTGGGTAAATAGTTGCATTACTTTAAGGAGTTATTGCACCCATGATAGCGAACAACTATCCCTAAGAAACCCATAAGAAATTAGCAAAAAATTTTTGGATTTTGCATACTAAATGCAATCAGTTGATCGCACGTTTGTAGGAAAAATCTTCATTTTTTTGCGAATTTCGCGCATATAGGGTGTGAGGAAAAATATCATTAACCTTTAAACCACATTCTCTGCCCATCAAACAGAACAACTTTTCCTATGGGGGCAAACCTGCCAACGCAAAAAAAAATTCAGCCGTTCCATACTAAACTGCAGCGCCTACTCGACTCAAATGTATGAGACAGCTGATTTATTTTTTGTTCTGACAGGTTTGCTCCCTTAGTAAAAGTTGTACAGTTTGATGGGTAGAGTATGTGGTTTAA
This sequence comes from Agonopterix alstromeriana, assembly GCA_963924505.1. Taxonomy (NCBI): domain Eukaryota; kingdom Metazoa; phylum Arthropoda; class Insecta; order Lepidoptera; family Depressariidae; genus Agonopterix; species Agonopterix alstromeriana. The sequence goes on along the minus strand of OZ004671.1, from coordinate 6,520,782 downwards.
AGGTTAATGATATCCTTTTATATCGAATTATTTTCCTTACACCCTATACAACGTGTTAATGAATAAGCGCAAAACCTTATACACCCCAACTGATTTACAACAAAATAATTAGATTGAAACAATAATTTCATTATTTTGAAAGTTAAAATTTAAAGTTATTCGCACTTTAAGTTTTGAGGCAAAAATGATTTGCTATCATTTCGGCAATGAATGAAAGCGCTATCGTGTACATGGATACATTTTAAGAATCTTGTTTTGGTAGTAAGTAGGGTGATTGTGCCCTTGCGGTGGGTTCAGATCGACTTCAGTAAATTTTAAATTTTACAAAAAAAAAATTTATATTTTGACTAGCTGACCCGGCGAACTTTGTTCCGCCTTAGACGCCATAAATGAGCAGATTTTTGATTTTATTAAGGTGGTTAAGTAATTTTAAATTATCAAATTTTCCGCGCAATTTCCTTAATTTTTTCTTTCATAAGAACCTTCTCCTGATAATAACGAACAGAACAAAAAAGAATTAGCGAAATCGGTCCAGCCGTTCAGGCGTGATGCCGTGACCAAGGGAAATAGGGATTTATTTACCTATACTGAAACTATGATAATTCGATTCAGCTGTCGATTCTAAACAAACTACTTTCTTTGCGTTAATTCATTAACACGTTGTATATTCCTTTGGAAACGTTGTTCAGTATCATGAGAACAATAACCCATTAAAGTAATGCAACTGACTTGTTTACGAAATTTGGACTTCGGCTTGAAACATTTTTTTGGGACTTCATACAGCAACGATTAAAATCCCTACCTACCTACATATATTAAGGTCGCGTCACCTATTTACGAAAGCGTTTTAAACAAAATGTAGCCTACGTGAATTGAGCGGTAAACTGAACACTCGATCCATTGCGCAATTACGTTCACGTTTGACTAATTTTTATATGAAAGTAATATTTTGTGCACAGTTTTCTTGGGTTGGATAAATTGCTATTTAGGTAAACGAATAGAAACTACTATACAGAGTATATGGAACACATTTTTTTTTTGCGATTTAAAGTTGGTCATAGTAAAAGTTGTTTGATGGTCTGACGCACCCCCTATGTAACACATTTTAGTTTACACCTTGTATTTTATTTTGTATGGTAAACAAAACTAATTAGAATACACCGCTTTGTCATAACAGAAGTTCAATTACCAAAATTGTCAATTAAATGTTTACACTGCATAAAATTATTTTAAACATCAAAATTTTCATAATCAAGCATTATCTTTAGTCCCTACGTAACGACATTCACCGCAAATCGCTAATCGCTGTACAAACGTATACAAATCTTCAACCCTAATGCATTCACACTTCTAAGGATCTCACAAAAAATCACAACTGAAATCTTTATCGTCATACGACATATCGAATCTGTGACATTGCGCGGGAGCGAGATAGTTCTACAATTGTATAGGTTAGACAGAGGCAGCGCTTCGTTTTGGTAGGTCATATTGATCTTTCACCCGCCATTTTGGCCTGTGCCATTTTCGCTTCAGGCGTCACATGTATAGGCTCGGGCGGGCGCTGAAAAAAGAGAAATCCTTTTATTCGCTTGTCATTTTGTGTTTTAATGAAATATTTCAGTAGAAACGAGGCTGGAGGTAGAAACTTGATGTGAATTAACATTTTTGATGCGGTGAGAATGAAGTTATGCCTTCGTGGTGTAGGTACTAAAGATTTTAAATATGCTAGGGATGCTATTTTTAATTTCTCACTTTTAATTTTTACGAAAATAGCATAAACCTTATTGATTTGCATTTGTTTATTATTAGGTAACTTTAGACTTATGATCTTGGAAATTTCAACTCCGTAACATTCATTTTATTTCTTTGGTGTTCTGCCAATTTTCATCGAATACCAATTTCGAGTAATATCCAAAAAGGGAAGAGTTATCCGTATTTTAATACTCGTATCGGAAGGGCCCGAATAAACTGAAGCTAATAAAAAATAATGTCAATATTAAACTGGCAACACAGCAGATCGGATCCCAGGGGATCTCGTGAACCTTGTGCCGGGTATTTTGACATGGATGTTTGTAATTATACGAATATGGGTAAAGTTTGTCTTGCCATTGTAAAATATGTATATTATAATTTTTAATAACCGAAACATGTATCTAAGCTTCTTTGTTTACGAATATCGGATGGGATACGTGTTTACTGAACCCTTTTTAATGAATGCTACCAATACGTTGCAGGTTCTGCTGGGATTTTGTTTCACATACACACGGCGACACGTCATGAAGCCACGCAAAACCAAAATAAGCAGGTCACGCGTAGGTAGAGTAATGTATAACTTCGCCCGGTCTGCTTCTATTGGTTTTGCGTAGCTTGATGTGTCGCCGTGTGTACCTATTAATACAGTGCATATACTAAGCTCCTCTTGTGTATACCTGGATCAGCAGTTAACTCTAAGTTAAATTAGTAATCTATAATTTTTGTTAAATAAAAAAATCGGAGTTACCTATTTTACCTTGTGTTAATAGCTAACCCAGGTTGACGCAAATGGGCCCCTAAAGTCTAACAGAACCTCACCAAAATAAAAGTCAAACTATTTACATTATACAGGGTCTTTCTTATTATTATTAATATGCTGACGGTTTTTTTTTTGGATGATCAGATCATCAAACCGAACAACTTTTCCCATGGGGACAATATCGAAAGAGCAAAAAAAAAATCGCTTTTCCTATAAAACTAATAACCAGTTTTTTTTTCGAATTTCGAAATTGGTCCCAAAGTGTAAGTTGTTCAGTTTGAATCGAGTAGGTATTGTAGTTTAGTATGGGACAGCTAATATTTTTTTTGTTCTGACAGGTTTGCTGTAGGGTATGTGGTTTAAAGATTAATTATACTTTTCCTTACAACCTGTATAAATCCAATTAGACTGTAACAAACAAAACACAGTAATTCAGCAAAATTCGTTGTCCAAGCTGTTAGGACAATTAGTCTTGATTTAGATCTGTTTTTACTGCCTATCGGTTGCAATTGCAATAGAACATTGCGTGACACAAATGAAAACTACCCACTTTATCCTATTTATAGCACAATTAGTTTTACCTGTTACCTATACGTTCTTGACGTTTTAATGTCCCTTGCCGAAATAGGAAAAAACCGGCCAAGTGCGAGTCAGTCTCTTGCATGGAGGATTCCGTACCACCATACAATAATAAAAAAAAAAAATGTTTTTTCCGAGATCCGTAGTGCAAGCCCGACACACAGTTTTGTTGTACTTTAGAGTATGCTCTCTATATAATAATCACACCAAGCATGACGATTGTATGTATATTCGGTTTTACGATAGAGCGAAAACATAAAATTTGTAAGAGGATTCCATTATTTTTTTATTATTTGTCAGCATATCCACCGTAACGTAAGCATGACGCATATTATATGAAAATGTTAACCGTTTAGCTATTTCGGTTCTAAAGATACAGCACTTTAAGGGTAGAACAGACGGGCAGGCGGACAGCGTTAGCTTAGTAACAGGGTACCGTTGGCACCCTTTGGGTACGGAACGCTAATCTGTAAAACTTTTTTTTTTTGGGGTTAAAAAGAGATGTTTGGGTTTGTGTATACTTGTTTAGAAAGAAACAAAGACATCGTAACCCGTTTTTCTAGTTCAGGATAAAACAGTAAAACAAGCATCAACGTATATAGTTAACGCTTTACTAAAACAATGACCATTATACACGGATCTGCGAATGTTAGTATTATTTAACTTCAACAGGGTGTTAAGTTAAGAAGTAGCGGGAAGGGGAGGTCTCGTTAGACTGGATAGGTAGATGCCAGAGTGGCTAGCTAAGGGATAAGCCCCCGGATAATTGTCACTCGTGGGGGCAATGAACTGAAAACATTACTCCTAGGGTACTTTGCCGGCACATTGTGAACTCATAACTAGCGGTGTTGGTATTTGGACGAGGGAATTCTAGTGGGAAATTCCTGTTCTGCTCAGAACGGTAGGTTTAGAATACTTTTCAAAATTCAAGGGTTTTTTTACGATACGTGCTTCGGAGGCACGTTAAGGTGGTTGCAGAGTTGTCAATTTCATACTAAAGTTTGACGCAGAATATGCGTAGACGGTATTAATAACACTAATATTTTATATATGGAAAAATAGTTCAGAAAATCTAGATGCCGTGTTACAAATAACATTTGCAATTTATAATATAACTACGAAGATAACACTTTATTGTACACATAACATTACTTTTTCTATGAATATTTTCTATATGGCACTAACATAGAAATCGCAACAAAAAAAAACAGCTGTTCCATACAAAACTGCAAACCTACTCGAGCTAAATGTATGGGACAGCAGATTTTTTTTTCTCGATTTCGATGTTGGTGCAATAGAGAAAGTTGTTCAGTTTGATGGTCTAATCATCCCTTTAAAAAGGTGTCAGCATATTAAGAAGGACCCTGTATATGAAATTTACTTTTATTAATACCGTCTACGCGTATTCTGTGTTAAACTTTTGTATGAAATTGATAAATCTGCAATCACCATAATCAGATTGTTTTAACCTTGTTGACAGCTTCAAAATACATTGGCAACACAGCAGCGTGAATAGTGAAGTAGGAATAACAATCTCTCACCAATTCTAGAGATAGGAGGCTATTTCCTGCAGTGGGAACTTACTGGCTATAGCTAAAGTTTTTAAGTTTCATTACACTAAATCTAATTTTTGCGAATTCAGTAGCACCTGGGTGATCTATCTTAACTCTATCAGCTCTATCATTGATACGCGCTTTGATAAGTTATTATGTCAAGAAAGACTGTCGAAGCTACGAACGCGTCGAAAAAACCAACCAGTCACCCAGTCTAGGGTGATAAACCCTAACACTATACACGAACACAGAGAAAAGTTGTATGATACCTGACGCACACCAACGTAAGAAAGTTGGCTCGTTTTGTTTCAGCACGTTAGAAGCGTGAGGCTCTATTTTGACATATAATTATTAATCAAAGGATTCGCGGTCAAATGTCTAAAGATATAGCTCGTAGGATCCCACCACAGGGCAAATGCCTTCTTTCACGAATAATAATGAGAGGGAGTGGGTCATACTCCACCACGCAGGCCCAGAGCGGAATTGATGGAGGCAGTTTAGTGGTCAACTTGCTGTCAGAGAATTTTCAATCCTTTTTGATAGGCTGCTGACCTGGCTTAACGAATAGTTAGTTATCAACTGCTTAACATGCCTTACAAAGTACGGAAGTTATAAGATAAATAAAAAATTTTACAAAAACTTTTCTTAAAGATATAAGTGAGTACCTAACCTACCTATCTACAAAAAGGAACTGAACAAATTTTCTAATCGTAAAATGGAAGAATAATTGCTTGCTGTTTTATTTTTCTCCAGACCCAGATTACTGTCCGTGACATAAAAAATAAATTATCCCGTCTATAATTGGATGGTAAATTTTATAGCGGTCATAAAATTACCATGAAACACTGCAAATAGCTTTTCAAATCAACGTTTATGTCGAATATTTGCCGATGCAATGTTTGCATTGTCTTGTGAAAAAGGACGGAAATTAATACGGCAGCAAATCTGATATTGTGTGTATTTCATGTTTTATATATTAGAAGGGAAAATAGAGGGAAGAGAAGACCTAGACAGGGTTATCTAGCAGAAGTGAAGAAAAAGGTGACATCGTGTCGTACAAAGAATTCAAGACACTAGCGGAAAAGAAACTGGATTGGCGAATACTCCACCGACAATACTTGTAGCGTATCTCTCAAATTATGATGATACACAGTACATTCAGGACACCGTTCCAAAAATTAAGCGTGAATCTGAAATCCTTGAAATGTATTGTATTGAGAGTTTTTAGTTAGATACTTTATAATAACACGTTATTATAGTCATAGAAGTCAATATGGCAGTTCGCTTCGTATCAAGTTCTGGCATGAGTTCAGAACTGGCGTTAACACGGACATTCACGGCATCTGTCTGCATGCGAGCACCGAAACGTTTTTAATATAAAGCTTTCCTACATACCCAACCTACGTTTATAGTCTACACATACCAATCTAGACTTTTCCACTTTTCCGTATATGAAATGCAGATCGGTTCGCGTTCGGAATTTTGAAGACGGCATGTTGAAGATTGAAAACTTTTCAAATATGTTTCGGAATAAGCTAAGAAAATTGGTTTTTGTTTTCTTGAGAATATGAATTATCTATGTATCAATACATAAATTATACAGGGTGTAAGTGACAGCCTAGCAAATACTGAAACGGTGAACTCTGACCATTAAACTCAACACCTTTCACTTTGGAGCCTACCTCAGGAAACGCGAAAAAAAATCAACTACCCGACTCAAATGTATGACACACCAGATTTTTTTTCGCATTTCCTGAGGTAGGCTCCAGGTCTGAATTCACCGTTTCAGTATTTGCTAGGCAGTCACTTACACCCAACAAAACATGTTTTGAACAAAAAATAACACTAAATAAATTTGCGTTTTTAATGAAAAAGGCACCCTCACCTAACTGTGAGGTGTGCGGTATTGTGGAGGATGTCCAGCATTTATTAGTGGAATGTGTCAGGTATCAATCGCAGAGGCTATTACTGTATAATAGTTTAAAATTAAATATTTTGAATATAGGCTCTTTTGTCACCATTTTAGCCGCCCCTACGTCGGAAGAGGCTAAAATGGTGTACCTTTTTATTTATAGTACTATTGTTTAGTTGTGTATTCGTTTGGATGTGTTAGGTTTTCTTTTTATTGTTGTTTAGGCTCAAGGTTAAGGCACGATGGGGCTGGCATAACCTCTGGGTTAAAAGCCCCTATAAAAAAAAATATATATATAGAATAAAAAAACAGAAAAAAAAAACAAACGACGAATGAAAACTTGCTTCAGACAAATATGCATTCGGTACGTATTCTAATCATAATTATAGACGATTAAAAAAGTCTATGAACAGCTATGTTTTATTTAGTAAAGATGATTTTCTCTACTATTATATAATTCTATAGACTCGAAAGAAGAAGAGTTTCCCTATTTTGCTGTTCCCAATGTTGCTAATAGGTGCCCGTCTACCAAATCCAGCTTCATCTTGAATCAAAATCATAGACTTAAACTAACGTAATTACATACTTATACTTACATATACTCATTACTTTTATAGGCATAGCATAGACAATGGATCTCCATTGGCGGTCCTGAGTCCTGACCTTTAATCCTTGTCCAGATTCTAACGTAAATACACGAACAAAAACTACCAAACTAAAGGGTCTAATCAGATTTCAGTCATGTGTTTTCGGTTATGTTATTATTTGTCTGTCACTGCTGGAGCCTCATTTTGGGTCAGAACAATGTTTGACCCTGAGAGTATCCCTTCAATTTAAGGATAGGATTGAATGTCTATGTACAAGAAATATAATAACGGGACAGATATGTATAGGTAGTTAACGACCAGTGATGCCATAATCGTCATATATCCTATTGAATTTGAACACCATTTCGATAAATTCCTTTCCAATTTCAACTGTCTATGAGCTTCTTATGAGGAATATAAAATGATGTATGAATGATGAAGTAACATTCAGTCTATTGAGTTTTTTTGGAAATTCTAATCATAGTTAGGTATGTCAAAGTGACCGCTATGTCTGTTTACTTTAGTAAACACCTACCAGATATCCTAATAAAAAGTATTTTGCTTGGACTGCCATCGTCGTCATGTTTTGTTAGGTAGGTGCACAAAAACATCAGTCAACCTAACTTAGCAAGATCAAGCGTCACGTGTCCAGAAAGTTCGCTAACTTGCTTTAGGTAAGCAAAGCAGAATAAATTAAACTTCGTTTCTCTTGATAGCTTTTTCATCTATTGCGGAAACTACTGGACTGCTTGAAAAACTATTGAAGTATTTTAGATGCTTGTACCAAAATGTAACGTAATTTGAAGCTTTTTACTTTTACTGGCAATTCTCTCCAGTTTCATATTGTTTAGGACAACTCTATTCGGAAGTTCAAAGAATGACTAGGTAGCAACAATATTTCTAACTTACATTTTTCCAAAACTAACATAAAAGTCTGCCTTTGTATTGTCTTAATGCAGAAAGAGCTATTGTTGTGGTGTGACTTGTTTAAGTCAAAAGAAACAGGCGGTTTTAAATTGCTTAGTAGACAGCCTGGCCTACACCGACAAGTATTTAGGCTTTAACATATTTAGTGAACACTCTGTCTCTCACACTGTTTATACTGATGACAGTGACAGTATCATATTTAAACAATCATATTTGCCTACATTCTCATTCTCCATTTGAACAATGTAATTTAAACAACATGTCACTTGAATCAGACTAAGGCTGGCTTGCACCAAAAAGTATTTAGGCTGAAACATGTTTAAATATGATGCTGTCACTGTCATTTGTATGAGCAATGTGAATGACAGAACTATCACTAAATACGTTTAAGACTCAATACTTGTTGGTGCAAGCCGGGCTAAGGGACACATTCAAAAGATTCACTACAGATGGAACGAACTAAAGCAGAGTAACTACTATTCTCACATGGAATGGTGTTGCTTTAAGCTACCATAGGACTCAATAATTGATAACCTTTTATCTACGTGTAGGAAAACTTGCGTACTTGTGGCCTTCACGTTCATAACTTAAACCACAGGTCACTTAAGCGAATCTGAGAGACGGGACGAAAGTTTCTCACATTCACAAGTCCCGCTGCAGATTCTGGCACGAAACTAAAGCAGAACAACTTAACACTGCCTGTAAATTTGCAAGTACAAAATTAATTTAGACGCCTGGTCTTATGTTTTAGACTTGCCGTCTGAAATTTCTTTTGTACCTTATTTATATACGTAGTTTTTTAGTTACGTGAGGTTTAAGTTAAACATGCGGCAGAACACAAATGTAATGTTTTACAACTTTTTACATACATGCATACATAAATGAACTCACAAATGTGACTATATCTTTTAAGTGTTCTAACAATGTTCTCTTTTAACATATTTTGGGTTTTCAGGAAGGAATAACCTCCGAGGATGGCACCATATACCATGGCATATACGTACCTACTTAATCCTGGTGCGCTTTCAACATTGTCTTTGAATTGCATACTAAAGATAAAGACACTCCTTGGAAACTGTCACTTCATACAAATGGGAAAAACTGTCAAGAAGAGGTAAGTGAAGTATGTGCGATACTGTGTGACCGCGAATGAGACAGGAATACACCATTGCCGACTATTTTCTGCTACCAAGAGAGGGTAAGGTAGAAATTGGTGGGGGGCAATGAGTGTCCGTACTGTATACTACGTGCTAAAGATATACCATTCGGTACTACTGGTGAAACGTGGATATTCTGAGGTTTCAGAATATCTCTGACTACCCCCTCGGGCAATATTGTCGTGAGCATATGCTATGCAATGCTAAAGATATACCTACATAACAAACCATGCTGATCTCACTGGTCTGAACTTACAAAATTCATTTAAATAAGAGTGACCTTATGGATCCCACTTTGAAAAGATTTTTCGCCGCAGTGGAACGCTAAAAAAATCTCAATTGAAAAAACCCGACGAGGCCATTTTTTATCGCAGCATCACAGATAGAACCTAGTCTAGCTTCGCAGGAGGACTTAAAAAAAAAGTTTTAATTACAGCAATTACAGCAAAGTTTTAGGACAATTCGTTGCGAGTTCAAAGCAACACATGGAAAACTAGAGGGTAGTTTCGCTTAATGGGAAGGACGCAATAAGGAAGTTTGTGCCATACGCGATCCCAACGAGCCGTGTCAAACCTCCGCGATGTCGACCACTTTATCCTTCTATAAGATAACATGGGTTTTGTAGCATATTTGTGTTATGAAAACTTATTTTTATTACTTAAAATACAGGTTGTAAGTGACAGCCTAATAGCTAATACTGAAACGGTGAACTATGACCATCCAACTGAACTAACTTTCACTATGGAGCCTACCTCAGGGAAAAAAATCAGTTGTCCCATACAAAACTGCTGTACCTACCCGACTCAAATGTATGGGATAGCTGATTTTTTTTTTGTGTTTCCTGAGGTAGGCTCCATAGTGAAAGTTGTTCAATTTGATGGTCTGAGTTCCCCGTTTCAGTATTTACCAGGCTGTCACTTACACTCTTTATATTTATGTTGCGATGTTTGTCAAATACATAAAAATAAGTAGCATTAATGGAGTCACGTTGCAGGTTTTTCCGCAAGCAGTCTTTCGTGTGGTGTTCTTGCGGTTCACGTTTGAGCCTGCCACGAGGCTCCGCAATAGTGCTCAACTGTGTTTTTGCTCAAAAACAATCCTTGAGATTACATAGACACTGGCGGAAATGCATTGCTAACGCACAATCAAGAGTCCACTAATTTATAAATAAATAAAAGTAAGTAACATAATTAATTATAATAGGGTTTTAATTGAAATGCATTACATATGGCAGTGCTTTAGAATAAACCAACAAACTGATCAATTTTTGCTAACGGAGCGAACATCGAAATCTCGATAAAACAAATCAACTGTTCCATACAATTGATTTGAGTAGCCGTTGATTTTTTGTAATTTTATATACATCATCATCAGCCTATATACGTCCCACTGCAGGGCACAGGCCTACCCTCAAGGTGGGTATACACTCACTGTACCACTTCACATTCACATAAGCATCGGAATTTCTTTTTCAGCGTATGTACGTTTCCTTACGATGTTTTCCTTCACCGTTTGAGAGCAGTCGGTATTACATCCATAAGTTATAAAAACTCATTGGTATATGGCATGTCTTCCGTGCGAATTCGAACCCGGACCCGAAGATTGAGTTTCCATACCTCGTCGCAACGACGCTCAATTTTTATATTACGCGTCTTTATAGCTAGCACGAAGTATTTCAAAACAAATGAAATGTATGTACCTACATTCATTGTTGAAAATAACGTAGGTGCCTCCATTAAGTGTTAATAAAGACAAAACGTGGAAAAATTTATCAGTATCTATAAATAAAAATCGTTTAAACTAGAATATCTATAACTGCCGCCTCGGGGAATACAGTCGTGAGAAAATATTAAGCTAAAACTTAAAAAATGGCAAAGAACGTGTAAGACACGTCCATAACAGGGTTCCGTAGCCAGTATAAAATAATTGATTATCTTTTTTTTTCTCTGTCGTTGTCCAATAATTCAATAAATAAATTAAATTAAAGTCCATCAACACACTTTGATCAACAAAGAAATATTTTTGATGTTTTTTTAGAACAGATTGCGCTACAGCATTCACTATAACATACATTTTGATAGATACCATCTAAATACTTACAAGTAGTGACTTAAACTTGAAAACCTAAAACAACCAATTTTACCGAAAAAAGGGGCTATTCGTTTTGTCATATCAACATTGATACGTGCTATCGTTTCTCGCTCTGAGCTGCAAATTGTGTTAAACCCTGATAACACTTCATATATTTCAAGGTCTGACTAATCGAAAATATTTAGAAGAGAATAAAGCCTTGTTACCTAAATGAAACTTGGTTTAACCAGCAGCGCCATCTGTAGGAAAACCGCTGTATCTATTTACCATAAAAGCCTTCGCCAGCTTTCCCGTTCGAAGCCGTTTCCTATCGTTGTTATTGCAGCCTACGTGAAGTTTTCTATTAATTTAACAGATGTCACTATTTCTAAAACATCAAATAAATGAACGTCAATTATAATGACCTGTTATTAAGTTAATGCAGTATCACTGAGTGACAAATCCAACGACTGCAAAGTATAGACTCCAGTAGCCGCCAACTTTGAAATGTTGCCAATGCACCTCGGTTTTCATTTGTTTCCCAGAAAAAGTTTTATCCAGCCACGAAAACACACTATAAGGATTAAAAACTAAGGCACAATCTACAACAAACGTCACCACTAGAGTAGAGAGCTCACAACAAACTGTTGACAAAGAGTAACCAAACTCCGACTCAATGTCTGAATCGCTTTCCTCTGTTTGGCGGGAACAGATACTCTTGTCTCGCATCCCTTTCACACTAACCTGACTACAATTCTATCTATCTCACGAGTGTCGATTAAAGTAAAACCATTACGCTGAGAACAAAAAAGGGTCCCCTTTAAGCAAATCGTCATATATCATCGCTTTGACGTTATGAGCTTGGGGTCTTCGGCCGGAATAGTTCGCTTTTGTCCAAGAGCAGTAAAATTTATTGGAGTAACGGTTGCAAAAATTATAAAGATTTTTAAATATTAGGACGGTTATTTTTGGTCCGGAACACCTTGTATGGAAAATTCACTAAACCCTTTTACCTAAATGTTGCAATATCCCCTTTGATTAAATTAATACAGAAAGATAGGTGACTGGCCTGCAGCGCATGGACCGCATAAATTGAGCCCCCGTCGCCTAATTTCCTTAGTCGCATACGAGTGGCATTGCGTGATTGAAATACTTTTTATGCAATAACTTCACCTATTTTCCTATTTTAATTTAATCAAAGAATATAGTATAAGAGATACGGGGAAATTTGGTAACCATAAGCTGCAAGGCTGATTCAGTGTTCATAGGGTGTAGAGCATCTCTGTGATGGGGTTGACGCAAGTCTGCCTGCATAAGTCCAGTCGGTTTAGGAGATACAGCCGTTCAAAGGTCAGTTATGGTTGCAAAAAATGAACGATCAGCTGCAAGGCTGATCATAGAATATTATTGTAATATGGACTCTAGCTATGTGAAAATTACAAAAACTGACATGAAATGCCAGTCGGTTTAGGAGATACAGCCGTTCAAAGTTGTAAACATTTATGGTCAGAAAAAAAATTGGTCTCAGGAAAGGATGATCATAAGATATTATTTTAATATGCACTGTATTTATGTAAACAGAACAAAAACTGGCATGATCCGTCAGTCGGTTTTATAGCTACAGTCGTTCAAAGTTGCAAAAAATAAATGGCTGAATAAATAATGATCACCGAAAAGGCTGATTATAGGGAAGTATTTTAATATACACAGTACCTATGTGTTTAAGTTTTAAACTGATATGATAACGTCGGCCTGTTAACCAGTTATTAACGCGAAATTAAAAAAAAAATTTAGAAAGGCGGCGGAGGCAGAGGCGGAGGCGGAGGCGGAAGCGGAGGCGGAGGCGGAGGCGGACGCGGAAGCGGACGCGGAGGCGGAAGCGGACGCGGACGCGGAAGCGGACGCGGTAGAGGAAGCGGAAGCGGAGGCGGAGGCGGAGGCGGAAGCGGAGGCGGAGGCGGAAGCGGACGCGGAAGCGGACGCGGAAGCGGAAGCGGAGGCGGACGCAGAAGCGGACGCGGAGGCGGAAGCGGAAGCGGAAGCGGAAGCGGAGGCGGAAGCGGACGCGGACGCGGACGCGGAAGCGGACGCGGTAGCGGAAGCGGAGGCGGAGGCGGAAGCGGACGCGGAAGCGGAGGCGGAGGCGGACGCGGAAGCGGACGCGGAAGCGGACGCGGAGGCGGAAGCGGAAGCGGAAGCGGAAGCGGAAGCGGAAGCGGAAGCGGAAGTGGAAGCGGAGGCGGAAGCGGACGCGGACGCGGAAGCGGACGCGGTAGAGGAAGCGGAAGCGGAGGCGGAGGCGGAGGCGGAAGCGGACGCGGAGGCGGAAGCGGAAGCGGAAGCGGAAGCGGAAGCGGAGGCGGAAGCGGACGCGGACGCGGAAGCGGACGCGGTAGAGGAAGCGGAAGCGGAGGCGGAGGCGGAGGCGGAGGCGGAGGCGGAAGCGGAGGCGGAGGCGGAGGCGGAAGCGGACGCGGAAGCGGAGGCGGACGCGGAGGCGGAGGCGGACGCGGAAGCGGAGGCGGAGGCGGAAGCGGACGCGGAAGCGGAGGCGGAAGCGGAGGCGGAAGCGGACGCGGAAGCGGAGGCGGAGGCGGAAGCGGACGCGGAAGCGGAGGCGGAAGCGGACGCGGAAGCGGAGGCGGAGGCGGAAGCGGACGCGGAGGCGGAGGCGGAGGCGGACGCGGAGGCGGAGGCGGAGGCGGACGCGGAGGAGGAGGCGGAGGCGGAGGCGGAGGCGGAGGCGGAGGCGGAGGCGGAGGCGGAGGCGGAGGCGGAGGCGGAGGCGGAGGCGGAGGCGGAGGCGGAGGCGGAGGCGGAGGCGGAGGCGGAGGCGGAGGCGGAGGCGGAGGCGGAGGCGGAGGCGGAGGCGGAGGCGGAGGCGGAGGCGGAGGCGGAGGCGGAGGCGGAGGCGGAGGCGGAGGCGGAGGCGGAGGCGGAGGCCACCCTCGAGTTTTCACCCGCGAGTCTGGAGCCCGCGTTAAGTTTGATAATCAAAAGCACTCCTTAGTTATGTATTGTGTATTTTAAACTTTGACTAATTATTATAAGGACTTGCGGTAGCATTTCCCCTCTGCCACGGTATAAGCACAATAGATCTTGTACATTTACGTTAAATTTTACACCTTATCACTAAACGAGACAGCCTATAATTGCGAAATAATAAATTCGAACTTAGAACGTTTGGGGTTCACGAGACTACTTTTCATGATTTTTAACATTCAAAATTAGAATCTAAAGTTGCGGATTTCATGTTACCTCGCCCCCCGCAAAAAGTGGCAGAAATGTTTGTTAGTAGAATTACAAAGAGTACTTAATTCTAGAAATTATTAGAAGTAGTTTAGTGGTTGAGTTTGAGTTGGACCCTGTATACTTAATAATTTATACAGTTCATAGGGCTTTCAAAGATTATTTAGGACTAATATTCCTGGTAATTCAAACGTAACAGAATTGGAAAAGACCACTGTCCGAGAACAATATCCTCAAAGAAAAAGGTGTTGTTTTTTCGTCCACTAAATCCAAACTCTATCAAATAATATCAAACTATAACTCGAATAGAAACCGGGATCGCATACACAACTGCTCGGCTATAAACTGCCATAAGCCGCACAAGACTCACACTCTCACGGGCCAAAGTCATCTATCAAACAAACAATGAGCGTCCCTTCCATATCGGCAGCAGCTGACTTCCGAATAACTGCCGCTAATTTGGCTACTGTCGAAACGTTATACGAAATTGTTTTTAAAATAATACAAACATTTGGAAAACAATTGAGTCACGACAGGTTAAGGCATTTAAGTGTATTTTTAGGGTTCCGCAGAGTTTCGCCATGTCCGTCCGTCTGTCTGTCCACGGGGGCAGCTTCTCACCGATCCCAGCTACCCAATCCGCCGCGTAGCCCCAGCAACGTCCTATGCCGAGGTCCGTACCCCTCTGGGTGCCCCTAGGTCGGTTGCTTATGTTCATTCATTTGGCACGGTAGACCCTTCGTGGTCCCTCCAATTGTCCGCAGTAAAAATTAATAACTGCTCCCGGAGCATCGCTATATTATTTATTTCCAAAAAATAAAAACGGGGTCAGCTTAGCTCAGAGTCGCTTTGTAGTAGAAAGCTGTAATTTGGTATGGGTATACATATTTATCACGCCGCCGAAGTGGTAAAATAAAATGTTGAAAAATATTTTGTTTTTAGGGTACCTCCATTTCTCTATGGGATCAAAGTTGAAATCGCGAAAAATAAATCAACTGTCCCATACCATAAAATAACGAATACTTATGCCCATACATTTGGGTCAAGTAAGTACCTAGGTTTGCAGTCTTGTATGGAATACCCGATTTTTTTTTCGCGACTTCGATGTTGGTCGAAAGTTGTTCAGTTTGATGGTTTGATAATCCCCATAAAAAACCGTCAACATATTGCGGTTGATGGACCACATTCCCTTGCAATTCCTTTTTATGTGCTAGCCATAATGATGACATCTATTCTCTAAGAGTCTAAATTAATTACAAAAACCTACAAATTGAAAGGTTCCGGTGCTAAATTAAGTTAAAATCGGTAATATTACTTATGTCTTTAGCACGTGCTGTAATAAACTCCTTTTGAATAGGTTTATGATGTTCTCATCGCTAAAGCACTAACACTAATAATATACTATATTGCTATGCGCGTTATAATAATAGCTATGGTAATAGTCAGAGCCATTATTACCCTTTTCTTCACAAAAAAGAATCTATTTGGTAAAAACCAGCCAAGAGCGTGTCGAACTCGCCCATGGTAAGGTTCTGTAGTCATTGTATAAGAAGAAAAGGAGTAAAATTATTTATCTTACCTAATAGAAAATGTTAAATACAGAAATCCTTCTTAATATGCTGACACTTTTTAAGGGGAAAAAAATCAGCTGTCCCATACAAAAGTGCAAACCTACTCGAGCCAAATGTATGGGACAGCTGATTTTTTTTTCGCGATTTCTATGTTGGTCCCATAGAGAAAGTTGTTCAGTTTTATGGTCTGAACATCCTCTTAAAAAACTGTCAGCTTATTAAGTTGGACCCTATATAATGATAACGCGATTTAATTTCATGCAATGTAGTTACTATTATCTATTTTCACGCAAAATTTCGATTCAATAGGTGCAAAAATGAGCGAGTAATTCAGGAAGGGCATACAGACAGCCAAAACGGACGAAAGTACATTAAAAGGTTTCTTGTTTGACAACGGAACCCTAAAGAGACATATGTATATCAGATTATTCTTAACTTTTGCATTTACATAGCATTGTAGTGAAAAGAAATCAAGTCCTTTTTTTAAATGTTCAATTTTTATTTACGTTTTTAGGATTTACCTTTATCTTAATGAGCTTACAGAAGACGTAGGAACCTGTGGTTTCGGTTTTTATCGCATACTTATCTACCTGCTAAAAATACGTTTGAACACGTCAAAGACAAATCAAGTTTCTAAGCGATTAGAACAAAGTAGGTTAATAGTAACCTGGAGTTGGAATTTAGGAAAATTCCTTTTTTTGGGTTTACGTAATGTATAGGTTTTTGATAAACATTACAGAACAATAACAACACTTTTATAAAATAGTTATACGCATATATATACTCACGCCCACAATCCCTTTCAGGGTGATCAGAAGCTTTGCTACAACTACCAACTATCTTCCTTGAACCACAATCTTTTTATTACTTTATGCGTTCAGTTGTAGTAAACTTTTATCACATCAAAGTTACTAGACAAAAGGAAGTATACTGACAGGTGGTGATAGTTGTCGTATGTCGTATCAGGGAGAGAAGATTCTTGTGAGGAGGAGAGAGGATTGTCGTACCTATAAGAAGATAGTCCTTGCATGCGCGCTCCATATAAACGAAGTTTCGTCTTAATTTCAATATTTACCAATTAAAGTCAAAGACATTTTTTAAACACGCTCGGAAACTATTTTCTGTGTCTGTATTTTATCAGATTTTCGTTGAAATGTATAGTTTTAAAGTTAGCGTGGCTCAAATATACAACATGTTAATGAATTAACGCAAAACTAGAAAGTATTTTGTTTAGAATCGAGAGCAGAATCGAATTATCATGGTTTCAACATAGGTAATTTTTTTCAAAATATTAAATAATTTGTTTGTAAAATTTAAAATTTATTGAACTCGATCTCAACCCACCGCTCGGGCACACTCACCCTAATTACTATCAAAAAAAGATTCTTAAAATGTATTCATGATCACTTTAGCGCTTTCATTCATTGCTGAAATGATAACAAAACATTTTTTGTCACAAAACTTAAAATGTGAATAACTTTATATTTTAATTATCAAAATAATGAAATCATTGTTTCAATCGAATTATTTTGTTATAAATCAGTCGGGGTGTATGAGGTTTTGCGCTTATTCATTAACACGTTGTATACAGGGTCCTTCTTAATATGCTGACACTTTTTTAAGGGGATGATCAGACCGTCAAACTGAATAACTTTCTCTATGGCACCAATATCGAAACCACAAAAAAAAACTGCCGTTCCATACAAAACGGCAAACCTACTTGGGCCAAATGTATGGGACAGCTGATTTTATTTCGTGATTTCGTTGTTAGTCCCATAGAGAACGATGTTCAGTTTGATGGTCTGATCATCCTCTTAAAAAAGTGTCAGCATATTAAGAAGGACCTTGTTTAGGCTCCTTCTTATCATGCTGACACTTTTTAAGGGGATGATCAGACCGTCATACTGAACTACTTTCTCTAGGCATTAACATCAAAATCACGAAAACTAAATCGCTGTTCCATACAAAACTAACTAACGAGCCAAATGTATGAAACAGCTGATTTTATTTCGCGATTTAGATTTTGGTCCCACAGAGAAAATTGTTTAGTTTGATGGACAGATTATCCCCTTAAAAAGTGTCAGCATATTTTAGAAGGATCATGTATGTATAGACATAGAAAATCTTAAATAAACTAGCGTTGATACTATAAATTTTAACGAAAATCTGATAAAAAACAGACACAGAGATTAGTTTCTATTGAGATCGTGTTTAAAAATTTCACAGACTTTAATCTGTTATTGCAAATGGAGCGAAATTTCGTTTGCATGCAGCGTGCTCACGCGCCCTCGCACTGATATCCTCTTAAATAAGATGATGCCTCATTATAAGAAAATTTAATTTGTTGCAGAATGTCATGTTACGACTGAAATACAATTCAATTCAATTATACTTTATTGCACACCAAAACAGAACATACATTTGAATACAGATAAAGAATTAAAAGTAGGTACAAATCAGGCAGTCTTATCGCTAAAAATATTGTGTCATATGTAACAAAAACAACAGAGATCTTCTTAATACTATAAGAAATAATGGGAAAGTCCTTCATATTAAATAGGTAAGTTAGTCATTGCATGTGTCTTATCCTTTGAACTCAATCTTAATAAATTTCTAAAGCTACTTGGTAGCAAAATACTTCACAGTAGATTGTTGATAAAGTTCACTCCACATTTAAGAAAAATAAGTCCCTTTGTGAGTTACACGGTTATTAATTAAGCTAAGTTTCATTTTAACGTGTTCTTACCGCTTTTTTATTGTTTTAGAGTTCCCGATATTTTGGCAGTGTTGCAATTGCCATAATGACGGGATGACCGTTAAAATGATTAACTTCAGCTTTAAATAGTTTAGTTTATTCGTTATTAATTCTTTTATGTTACATGTGTACATTGGCACATTAAGAGATAATAGTCTTTTTAAATTATCTTTTCACTTCAAATAAGTCATGCAGTAAATAGTAGTGACAGGCACTTTGGCTACCGAAACCGATTTTAAGGCATTATCTCTTGACCATTCACTATCGCAGACAAGGTATGTTCTTATCAGAAACACACAAGCAACCAGCCTTGTGGGGACCAGGCACACTAACGAACAAAGACATTACCAAATTAACGAGTCAGGTGAGGAAAAAAGCATTTAGTAAACAAACCTCTTTCTGAACGGTCGACTAGGTGTTTTATACTAAGTGACATTAATTTCGTGATCTAAGAGTGTTCAGTGATCAAACAAGTTAAAGCTAATCATGTCAACCTCAACGACCACACCACAAAGTTTGAACTCAGAGCAAGAAGATTCCAGAGATTCCAGTTCATCACAATTTTCCACAACAGTTCCGAAATACTCGTATTTAAACCAAATCGATGCAATGAAAAAAGGCTTCAGTAAAGTTAATACGGTAACATCTCACGGTGTTGAAGATATTCTATCAGAAGGTGCAAATTACAGCACTCAAGATAATTCGTTCTCAGAATGCAAAGCAGAAGTTCTTCCATCTATTCCACATTCTTTCGTACAAGATTATAATTCAAGAGATTCAACTGGTTTCAGCATTCATGACATCCTTGGTCTTCCACAAGCATACAACCCAAACAGTTCTCAAGAAGAAATTGAACCAAGATACGATTATCAAATACCGAACTATGAGACTATTAGTAATAGCCCTAACAACAATTACGGATCAGGTACTGAGGAATTGGTTTCGGAAGACTGCATCGACAAAAGCGAAAACTTGTTCGCAAATGCACAAATTAGTAATCAAGTTATGTACAGTAGAAATTATTCAACTAATGAACTTGTCCAATGCCACCAAAGAGGCGGTTTAGGCGCCGATGTTACGAAGGATCCTGGAAGAGACATTGACGACTTACACGAATCTAGTTTTCCAAGTCAGGTAAAAATAATACATTCCAAATTGAACCTTAACACTATGATATTAACGTTTATACTTGATTTCAAAATTATGTCTAGAATTTGGTGACGATCGTTGCTTACCACAGACGAACCGGATCTGTAATGACAAATTAATTTTGTTGTAGATAGTAGCAATTAAGAAATAGGTCGAATGCACCTTATTTTAACATCGATCATAGGCAAAGCGAGACGTATTTATTTGTGTTTTGATTTAAAATCAGAAACATTGTTCCAGAATCCAGCTTGGAGTAGCAAAGATTCGTCAATTATCAGCAATCCTATCATCAGAACTGCATCTTCGCTATCGGGAAACGGTTAGTTTTGAACATTTTAACAGTAGTTTCGTCATTTTGTAGTCGCATACATATCTTATATTTCATAGGAGGGTTTGAGATTACAGTATACAAGCATTCTGATTCAAAAACCATTAGAATTTGTGAAAATAAGTTATTAATTATTGATATTTTCTCCAAAGAAACAGCTCTGATAATTTCATAACAGTTGGTTATAGTTGTCTTTTGTTTACTTTCAGAAATGTCCACTGAATCATCATATCAAAAAGGTTTTACAAAGCGAGCACGTACTGCCTATACTAGCTCACAACTAGTCGAATTGGAAAATGAATTTCATCAGAACCGCTACCTTTGCCGACCGAGACGCATCGAACTCGCAAACTACTTACAGCTTTCGGAGCGCCAGATTAAAATATGGTTCCAGAATAGAAGAATGAAATATAAGAAAGACGCTAAACATAGCAAACCGTCGTCATCAGTTGATGACAGCCATCCATCAACAAGTTCTAAAGATATCTCACCCAGCCAGGATCATAAGATGAGTCATCACGGCAGGAGCTGCGGTGGACACGATCGTCACCGACGTCTTCACAACGACAACCACACAGCGCACAAAGTGTTTATGACATCCAACGACGCTATAGCCAGACCTCCAGAATACTCCTCAGTCAACCCTTTGAAAACCGTAATTAAAGGACCAACAAGCACTATCGAACTCCCGTCTTATACGCCGAACCTTTCTTATTCATCGTACTACACCGCAGGATCTAGTAGAGGTAGTTACTCCCCTATGTCCGAGGTTTATCGGTACTCAAACGATGAATCATTGCCTTCAAATTCGAATACTTTGTCTACGATACCGTCCGATAGTTACGTTCCAAACGGAGTCAACTTAAAACTAAGCGATGATGTAGCACGATATGCTTCTGGGTCACCGTATTATAATCCTCTTTCGAGTGGTGTGGTCATGCATCCGCCTACAACCGATGCTTATGGATTTAGTACCACCATGCCTCCATTAGCCGCCCCAACTTATGATGATAATAGCATTCACTCTAGGACTGGTTTGGGTCAAGATCCATACTTCCCTTATCTTTCTTCTTCTGATGCTTCCAGTCAACATCAATCGTCGGCTACCAGCAAGTATTCTTCATATATTTCTTTATAATCAAAAGTGTTTTTTTTTTTTGTTTTGTTTATGTTGTGTTATTTTTGATAATATTTTCAATGTATGAAAATTGTATTTTAAATAAAATATACTTACCTACTTAACTCAAGATAATGTTTAATATAAGTTTAGTTTAAATAAAGTTTTTATTTACAAGTGTTAGTATGATTTAACTAGCTTTTGCCCGTGACTTCGTGTGACATTTGGAACCCCTTGAGTGGTAGATTTTCACAAAATCCTTTCCTAGTGCACCCCTATACTACGTCCTCTACAGAATATTCAGGGTGTAAAATTAAATGCGTTACAAACTTAAGGGGGTGTTTCAGATCATCAAACTGAAAAACTTTCAGTATGGAGCCAAAATCGAAACCGCGAATAAAATATGCCGCATATTCAGTTTAGTCGAATAGCCGTTAACGGTTTCTACGGAACAGCAGATTTTATTTTTCGCGATTTCAAGTTGGTCCCATGGTAAAAATTGTTCAGTTTATTGCCCTGAAGCACCCCATGAAGTATGAAACACATAAGTTTACACCCTGTATATTCCGAGTTTCATGTTCCTATCTTCAGTTGTTTAGACTGTGCGTTGTTTGTCAGTCAGTCAAGTTTTATTTATTTACTGTTTATATAAATAAAACTTATACCTTATAACTTATATTAATCGCAGACCTCGCATATCAGGCTTGGCCCGTTTTTGGTCTACCGGTTAAAAATAAACAATTTTCTTATCTTATAAGTACGTATAAATAAAAAAATCGGCGTAAACACACCCTTAAAAATAAAAAAACACTACTTTGAGCAAAACAAATTGCTAATCACAGCTAATCCTCAAATCTGCCAACAGATAAGGAAATTCGAAAGTAAACAACAAATTATTATTTAGGATAGGTGTTTACTTCACCAGCTAATTAACTGGTTCAACCAATCAACAATAGGGTTGGGTATGGAGAGAGTAAAGTCGCTAATCACTTAGTATATAAGGGAAATGAGTTTTGTAATTATAAATCACTTGCCTGTAGAACATTTAGCGAGATGTTGTCCTTCAATCAGCAAGGTGCTAATGTTAACGTTGATATGTCCTTCAAAGAACATACTATGTTCTGGGGAACCGATAACCAAGCTCATTGGGTACCAAGCACAGAACCCGTTCATAACTATTATCAGGTACTTAATTTTTAAGAAAGTTGGTGGTTTTAGAAAAGTTTCTGACCAACCCGAAAGGGGTTACGGTCATGTCATATGTGTAATTATTTCCTGTGAGCCTCAAAATAATTTAAAAAATTTAGGGCTATTTTGTTTTTTCTTTAATTGACGAAAAGTTATGCAAAAGAATACTTGTCCTTTACTGAATGTTTAATGTTTTTTTATTAGGTTCCTTTTTTTGTTACAACACTAAAATGATTGTAAATTACTCAAAAAGATTGTCTTTACTTACTTCAGCAATGGCCTCAACAAAGTTTCCTTTATCAAGTTGATCAGTCATCAAGTGAAGACACAATCGCCAATCCAAACTATGAATCTTCCTTGGTAAGTCAACTCATCTGAAACATTACAATTCCATTATGAATATAGCATATTTTTAATACTTATTAATTATTTTCTTTCAACAGATTCCGCAACATCAGCACAGTGACTTTGTCAAGCAAACTGGAGCTTGTCAATATTGGAAACAAAACCCTTCTATCGACCATTGTTTGTCATATCTCGAAACTGCGACTATCAACCCTGCTGATAACTTTAACCAGGTAATTAGTCATACGTTTACACAACGTGTTTACTGTCGTGAATTGTTTTTTCATTTTTATATTCTATACTTAGAGGCTTCTAAATAAGAGTGTTTTCTTTATTTTCAGAAAACCGAAGCGCTACCACAACCTAATGATATCTCTGAGACAAGATTTTATACCAGTCCCAGTCGTTTTAGTGCAACGGCAAGATCGCACCATGCACGAATTACTCGTAAGTTCTCTTTTATATGCATACAATACAATAAACCTAGACCATAATCCCTTTCGGGGTGGTCAGAAGCTTTGTTATAACTACCAAGTATCAAAGCAGTTGTAGTAAAGCTTCTAACAGTTTTAAGACTTTTTAAATTGATTATCTTTTTCAGTTGTCCCTACCTCCAATGGCAGTTTCAAAACAATAGTCAAACGCAAACGGAAGAGGACTATGTTCAAAACAGAACAGATTGAAACTTTGGAGGCTGTTTTTGCGAAGAAACCTTACATCGGTCGAGAAGACCGCCAGGTCTTAGCTGACCAACTACAGGTCAGCGACAACGTCGTCAAAGTCTGGTTCCAGAACCGTCGCATTAGAGAGAAAAAGGAAAATGAAGAAGCCCAGTCATTTTCATCGATAAGTGAAGAGTCGTCCAGTTCTTCAGCTCATTTGGATTATTTAGAATCCAAAATTAATCAAAACACCGATGAATTGGGCTACGTAACTCTGGACGACACAGCCATGAAAGAAATAGTTAATGTTATAGATATAGTGCTGACTGACAAGATTAATCTGGGACTCTCACAGAATAATATCCAGACGGATTGCACTGATGAAGTTAAATCTTCAATCAGTTTGCTCGTCGTTGAACCTGAAGATGTTTCTCCAAATATGCCCGTAGAGATCAGTTCTACTGAAGTAGAGGAATCGACCGTGGATAGTGAGGGCAGCACATATGCAGGTAGCATCTATGAACCAATTTCTCCAGCTTTGCCAGATAATATGGATGAAGAACCTCCAAGATGGGAACCGATTACAGCTGACAAATCCCTGCAGCGACTTTTTGACTTACATTTCTGCTAATAGTTTTAAATAATTTAGTAAGTAAGTAGGTTTAGGTAATTTATTTTAAAATAAGATTAGATTTATTTTAGTGACTAATATAATGAAAAAATTCCAGTATTTGTAATTTTATTTATGCTTAAGTAAATAAATTATGTTGAGGGTTAAATTAATTTATATATTTTAAATATAGTATTAATCGGTATTTTAAATGTTGAAAATACTGAAAATGAAATAAAACGATTTAAAAAATATATTTCTTTTATTCCATCTCATTTCCACAACAATAAATATTAGACACATAATTAGGTACACTTGGTACAGAAATAACAAATTATAATGTTATTAACTGTCTATTCCAAACTTTTATAAAAAAACTTTCTTTAGTTTACAGGGTGTAAACTTAAGTGCGTTAGGTACATACTAAGAGGTGCTTCAGAGTCTGAAGCACAAAGAAGAAAGCGGTGTGAAGTTCAGACTATCCAACTGAACAACTTTCACGAGAGGACCAATATCGAAATCGCGCAAAAAAATTCTGCTGATCCATACATTTGGTCATGGTCTTGTCACCATTGACGTTTTCTATGCAACAGCAGTTTTTTTTTGTTGCAATTTCAGTGTTGCTCCCGTAGTGAATATTGTTCAGTTTTATGATCTGAAGCTCTCCCTTAAGGGAATATAATACGGAGCGCGCTCCATTCAAACGAAGTCTGGTGATATTTTCAATTCCAACCAATTAAAGTCAATGACATTTTTCAGCAACAATCTATAACGTAATCTTTATGTTTGTATGAAGTTAGATTTTCGTTAAAATGTATAGTTTTAAAGTTACAGTGCATCAAAGATTTTCATACAAATCTTAAATTAATCCTAGCACTAAAACTGTATATTTTAACGAAAATCTGACTTCGTACAAACATAGAGATTAGTTTCTAGATTTAATCTGAAAAATTTAATTGACTTTAATTTGATAGTATTGAAAATATCATCAGAATTCGTTTGTATGCAGCGCGCATTTACGCATTCGGAATAAGCATTTAAGTTTACACCACTATTCAATAAATATCAAAAGCGAATCTTGCTACTTTCACAATCAAGATACCTAGAAATGTTTCCAACCACCCCGAATGGGATTATATTCATAAATGAGACTAATACATTGTCATTTTTTAAATAGTCGCGGTCACCAATTAAAATATTGTATAATTATATTACTATAAAAACAAACATAGTTTGTAATGAACACTTTTGGCCTAGCACGCATCGGAGATGAGATATTTGACTCTAAAGGTTCATGAAAAAGTAACCAAAACCTTTGAGAATTATTTTTACCTTTCACCTACTGAACAAAACATAACGTAAAGAAAAGAAATACAGAAGATAGAAAACAAGACGGTCTTAGAACTAAAAATCGATTTCTTCCATACAGTCTAAGAAGTTATTTTCCGATGCGGCCTAGCAATGAATGTGATGTTTTTAAAGTATTTTATGTGTGTATATGTTACTCATAATTTCGGTTGCTCCGAAGTTTGCTTTAGTTTGTGTGAGAAATGTGTGACTTTTCATGGGTACGGATATTATGATCAAGTAGGAGGTAGTCGCAAAAATTTTAAACATAAAATAAATCTACATTGATCCCAAACGACTGCACCAACCGTCTCACACTGCCATTTGCCGTTAACGTGCATGTTACGGATAATTGTTGGATTAATCTATTAATTTGTGAAAATGATGCAATCACTTCTCATGACGGGACTGACGCCTTTGTGTAAAATCGATGAGGTATGTTTTATTTAAAGAATAAGAATTTAATAATAAGTGAGTTTTTTACTTCGTGTTAAGGACCTTATACTGCCATCTTCAATCCTGGGATTTTAAGGATTTAAATTGCTGGTATTTTTGCTCCTGTAAAATTGACGTGTCGTATTTAGCATGGTGTTTCTCCTGGGCGTTTAAACGCCGTGAATATCCTTACCAAATATTTTCGCTTTATTTATAAGAAAAGGTATATTTTATAACGCATATATAAAGCCCGCTGGGCCATTGTAACAGTGCTATAATAATTATACCTTTTCTCTCTTGATGAGGATAATAACAGCGTTCAAACGCCGAGGAGAAACACCCAGCAGTGTTTTATGCCTGTGATTGCCTACTCATGACATGTTCGATTTGTAAAAGTGGATGTTGATGTTATGTAGAAAAAGAAATACAAAAGTGTTTAAAAGTGGTAGCTAAAATCAAGCAAGAGTGTAGCTGGTCAGGTAGCCAGATTTGCTGCTGATATTGTCCAGAGTACTGGAAAGGACGGGGAGTTAGCATGGAGAGGAGAATTGAAGTAGATGCATATTGTCCAATGATTATGATTTTAAAATTCAACGTTTCTTATTACACACTACACAAAAATACAACCTACGAAACTTTCACTGAAGAAGGTAGTTAAAGTTGGCATATCATTGGTACTTTAATTATTTCAGTATCCTGTACCAAAACTGGCAAAACGGAACAATTATTAAATCACCTCATTTTCTTCCCTCTATCACACGCCTTTTTTGAATCACTTGCTTAGACTTTCCCTGTAAACATACCTTATAACCTTTCCTTGCAGATCAATTGTTGGGAAAACAAACCATTCACTACAGTATGGCCAGAACCACAAAGACACAATTCAAAAGGTAAGCAACACATTTAAGTCATTAACTTTCATGGTTTATACGAGTGCAACTACATCATGAGATAATAATCTCATCTTCATCGTAACGAATGTTAATATTATAAAATATTAACATTCGTTACGATCGCCTCCTTCTGGCGCAGTCGTACATTGAAGCACAGAGAAAATATTTAAAAAAAAAGATATGGTTTTTGGGTGTCCCTGACTCCAAATCACCAATTTTTGAATTTTAGTCTGTCTGTTAGTTTATTTGTTTGTTTGTTCGAGCATCACGCAAAAACCATTAAACCGATTTAGATGAAACATTTTTGTATTTAATTTGTGAGGACGAAGTCGCGGGTAAAAGCTCGTGTGTCAATAAAATATAGAGTATCACTGTCAAGAAGCATCTTACGGAACTATCCGAGACCAACTGCTAAACGTTCCTTCCGAAGCACAGAGACTCTCGAGATGAAATACCACTAAACGGTCACCCATCCAAAGACTGACCAAATCTGACGTTGCTTAAAGTCGGTGATCGTTTCCAATACCGAAGCTCTACTACGCCAACGAGCAGTTAAGCAGTTGGTCCCTGATAGTTCCGTCACAAGGCGATGTAACTATTAATTAAGCCAGGTCAGAGAACTATTAAGGTGGCTTGAAAATTATCTAACAGCAAGTTGACCAAAAATTTTTCTCCACCAATCCTCCCTGGACCTCGTGGTGTCGTATAGCCCACTCAATCTCACCCTATTTGTGAGAGGCCTTGCAGTAGGATCCTACAGGCTATAATCACAGGCTATCCAGCACTTCAAACAACGTTTTGGATTTGACATGATGGCGTTCGCACATGCGCACTTGGTGCAAATTGTCTTTGACATATGTGTAGGGTTGACTTACCACGCATCGTATGAACATCATCTAAATTTCGTTACTTTTTATTGTTCGTTCTGTTATTAAAAATAGAATTACTGAAAATGTGAATTTAGCGTTATTTTTCGACGTTTTTATGCACTGAAAAGTCTCAATTTTTATGTAGTCAAATACTACGGGTGCGCGCGCCCGATTGCATTCCCTTGCTCGACTTCCCTCAAGTTTCCCAGAAAGTGTGAGGTGAAGTGGGGTATCTGAAGTCAGAGGGGGCGGGGAGTGGCAGTTCTGTATGTAGAACTATATACTTTTACCTATTCTGTGCTATAACGTTAACTTTCTTTTACTTTTTGTGTAACTATGCTCAAAAACAATAATACGGTTACATTTATCAAACATATTCCAGGTGAACAAATAACCAAAACAATCAAGAAGAAAGCCAAGCGTGTACGAACAGCATACACCACGGAGCAACTTAAAAGCCTTGAAAAAACATTCGCCCGATCCCGATACATCGATACAGAGAGTCGTAGAGAACTTTCTGATATGCTTAAAATCAGTGAGAAGTCCATTAAAATCTGGTTCCAGAACAGAAGAATGAAGGAGAAAAGAGACTCGGAATCAAGCTGCGACTCGTCGTCGGAAAGTTTTACAAATGCTGTCTCACCTCAAATAAACTGCTATGAAATCTGCCCCAAGGAAATCTCAACCTATGCCGTTAATTCTGAGATACCGGATACACAATACCAATTTCCAAACATATATCACAACGCATACGATTCAGATTATCAACGCCAGTGTAACATGGCAACAAATGTGGTATTCGATTGTGATAGAAATATTTATCCAACACAGTATTATCCCAGTGCTGGGACTCACTATTCGACTGAAGGTAATCAGTATGCTCATTATGGCAGTGAAAACTATTGGTCGGCTAATACCTTCGATATGGGCTACTTTTAGTTTGTTTACTAATAGTTTTTTTTTCTAATTTATTGTAGTATTATTAAGTTCTGAAATTATGAAATTTTTGCAAATGAAACCTGCTAATGTACATTAGCTAACATTACATTTGTCCAAGTTCTACAGTCATGATGATAATATCAACTAAAATTTGGGATGATGGTTTTATTAATATGACAACAGTTTTACATTAAGTTAGTTATCATGTTAGATATCAATTAGATTAGATTAATTTATTAGATTACGGTTTCTTAAGTCCGTATATATTTTGTTATATTAATTTATTCTTGAAATGTGACAGAGTTATTAATTTATTTTAGCTATATTAACTTAAGGGGACTAGATTGTAAGTTAGTTAAGAAAGCGATGAATAAAGAATTTAAGTACCTACAGGGTGTAATGGTAAACAGTTGCATTACTTTAAGGTGTGACCTATGTACCAGTACCTATGATACTGAACAATTTTCCCAAAGAAAACTATAGGAAATTAGCAAAAACATTTTTGGAGTTTCCATACTGAATGCAATTAGCTGATCGAACGTTTGTATGAAGAGACGAAACAAAAATTGGCGATTTTCCTATAGGTTTCTTTCAGTCTCAGTAACCGTTTACCCTAACATCATTTATATTTCGTGTTTAGAAACCAATGTGCTGTAAGAATTATAATAATTTATAACGTTTCAGTGACCATAAAATATGTATTCTATAACATCATTACATTCTATTAATTATTTTCTTCAATTTAATAACTCTTTTCTCTTTTGCTTATACTTATAAACTATATTAACTAGGTTTATGTAATCTCCAGTTAACTTATTTAAATATAATAAAGGATGTTTAAAATTAGTTTATTATTCAATTATCAATTGGTTTTTATTCGTTTGTCCAAAATAGGTCATAAACAGTAAAATTCAAAATTGTATTAACGTACTTTATTAACATTACTTACAATTAATTTAAATATATTTACAACATTTTGCTAACATAATAATAATATCGCCTACAGGCACATCTTTCTAACCCTAAACTTACACAGTATACATAACTATATTCCACGAGGGTGTATTCAGCGATACTCTGAAAACTCGGAAAATCCACGTTTCACTAGTAGTACCGAAATTGAAAGGACGGGCAGTGAGCCCGCCGCCACTTATAATGGACAGACTCGAAGTTGATGCATGCAGGTTTCCTCCGTTTTCCTTCACCGAATAGCCAGTGGTGTTACAAATCGTACATAAATTCTGAAAAACTCATTGTTAAGAGTCGGCCTGGACGGGGATTGAACCATCGCTTCCTGCACGGCTGTACTTATATAAAGTCCTTTCTTATGGGAACGAGACCACAACGAATGGAAGAACTGAGTTACCTTTGGTTTGGCAGGCCTGCATAGTGGTTCTCACATCAATCTGGTCATTAGAACTTAGGAGGATTCTGAAAAGGCACAGCTGCTATAACATACTGAAGATGAGGATTTGAATTTGGTGGAAACTGCATAGGAGCAGCATAAGGTTTAGAATGACAATCACAGTTACAATTTCTCCTTGGAACATTTTGTTGCATTGGAAATCCATTCGAAATCGTCACTGGTGGTACCCCTGTTGGCATAACAGGTGCTACATTGATAGGTTTCCATATCACATTTCCTGGTGGTAGATAAGGTTGATAAAAACCTTTGAGGTAAATATTACTGTCTTCAGGCTTAATTTGGGGAGCGGCAGGCTGAGGCAATATCGTCGCTGTCTTGGTATACGATGAAGTATTTTTTGGTGAAGTAACTCGCATGTAAGGATTAAATCGCATTTGTTCAGCTTTTGGAGAAATTCTGTCTAGTGGGGAATATCTCGTTTCTTGAATCAGTTTAACAGTTTCAGGAACCGGATTTACTTTGAAGTTTTCGTCGCTCCGTTTATTTGTCTCTTCTGGATCTTTAGGAGATGTAGATGTAGATGGTACGTTTTTCAAAACAGTTGGTTGACTCTTTACTTTGGTAATTAGTTTATCTTTGTTACGACTTTCATTAGATACTGGAATATGTTGTCTGTCATTAGCTACCTCAGTTTTATCACATTTTGGTTTAAAATGCTCATCGTTTGCAGTGAGTAGCGGTAATGAATACGGGTCATTAGTTGATAAGGCTCGTCCAGTGTTTAATTGTTCATCTCCAACATCAATACTTTTATCTTCATTTGTTTCTTTAGGTGTAACCTCTTTCTTTTCCTTCATCCTACGATTTTGGAACCAAATTTTCACAGCTCGTTCGGGAATGTTTAGCACATTAGATACGTCTTTGCGTCGGGCATTTCCTATGTAGGGATATTTATGGAACTCCTTTTCTAGATAGTTTACTTGCTCAGTTGTGAATGCGCTTCTAAACCTCTTTATTTTCTTCACTTGAACTCCATATCTTTCCACCATCTGAAAAATAGATAAAATGAAGTTATTAGACTTTTTAATTACGTCAAATAGATTATAGGCTGCTAATGTATAGGCATAATTGCATCTCAGTCTTGTACTATACCTAAAACTGTGAGAAAATACATAGGTAATAATGTATTATTTCAAAGTAGTTTAATACAAGACTGAGATGCAATATTCGCAGAAATATTTAGTGTTTACATGTTTTCGAGTTTAATTTCTCTATCAACATTTATAGTAAGGTATCATGGTACACATGTGTTCTTATTAAGAGGATATAATTCGTATGGCGCTCCATGCAAAACGAAGATCCGTCCTAGTTTGAAAATTTTGAAAAAAAAGTAAAAAAATGTTTATAAAACAATCTAGAAACCGATATCTGTGCCTTGTATTTGTTAGATTTTCTTTTAAATATTGAGTTCTAAAGTTATCGTGACTCAAAGCCTTCCATACAAATCTTTAATCAAATCATCATTTCACTTCATCATTAATTCATCATTCATTGAAACTATAACAGACATTAGATTTCTAGATATGTTTAAAAATATCATGGACTTTAATCGGTTAATTGTAGAAAATAAGACGGTACTTCGTTATTATGCAGCGCGCCCCGGAGTTTTCGGATATAATTCTCTTAATTTTTAAGTCCTTGTTTTCTAAAATAAATGTTGAATACAACGTTTTATATAAAAGAATCTGTATCAGGTATTTATTTAACGCGTATGAATATTTAATATAATTATGATTCAACAAATTGATTGATTCATAAAATCTCAATCTCTATTCGTAATTAAACAGTCGAGGTTAGGAATTTAAAATTTTAATAAATTGGTTTTAAAGTTAGAAGAAATTACTATCCCATTTGCCAATCCTCAGAACATTCAAATTTTAAAATAAATAAAAAACAATGTAATTAACTTACAGCGTTTTCGAATTCCCTCCTGTAAATTGCTTCTTTATAATTCCTCATTTCTTGTTCACTTTTAGTTCCAGATGGCTTACACCATACGTATCTCATTTCAAATAACAAAAGAAATTATTAAAATTCCTAATGTACCTACGCACTTTAAAGTGATAAACGCAACTAAGTATTATAAAACTATTCCTTTCTTTTTTATATCGGTCGTATCAATATCATTATTTAATTAAATATTAAGTAATCATCACAATTAACTAATGTTGACAAATTAAATAATCGTTGTCGACTATCTGTTCTTGCTCAATAGTAATGTTTCATCAAATAGTATTAATGAAGTTATTTGATGAGTAGTTAAATCGTTTTAATGGACATTAGATTCACAATCATTCAATGTATGTAGGTACAGCCTAATATAGGTACAGTCAAAGAAACGCGATCTGTTCTCTCGATCGCTTTGTGGCGTTTTTGATTCGGAATCGCTCTCCATACAAACGAAATCTGGTTATATTAACCAAATAAAGTCAATGAAATGTTTAGACACGATCGACACGAGTTAATTTAAGAGTTATATGGAAAACGTTGAGCCACGACAACATTGAAACTATATATTTTAATGGAAATCTGACGAATGTAAAGCACATATATTGGTTTCTAGATCGTGTCTAAAAAAAAGTCATTGACTTTAATTGCTTAGTATTAAAAATAAAACCAGATTTCGTTTGTATGGAGAAAAAACTATCCTCTTAAGGGGGCACCGAGTCTCCACTGCAGTCCTCAGTTGTATTTGTTTAAATTTCTACAACAATCATACAACATTTAAGAAAAAGAATTCATATTCTACTCGTAGTTGCAGATTTTCAGTTTAGCGGGTCATTACGGATTTTTTAATAATGTTTGTATGTTTGTTTGCTTGCAAACGTAAAAATAAAAAAATCCATTAAGGGTACCGATCCTCCAGTGCTGCCGTCAATCGTATTTCGTCGTAATCTACGACATTCCCAAAAAACAAAGATATCACGTTATAGTCATTTTGTTTTTCAATTAATCAAAACATTACGAATGACTATATTTTATGTTTGTAGTTATTATTATCGTTAAAACCACCAAAACTGGTCATTTTCGATGGTTTTAAACATATTAACTACAAACATTATAAAAAATCCGTAATGACTCGATAAATTTAAAATCAGCAATGACTGATTGATGCGACATTCTTGTTTTTTAAATAAAATGTTGTATTTATTAAGAAATTAAAAATTAAGATTGAGGGCAGCACTGGAAGCTTTGTGCCCCTTAATAAGTTTGATAAAATGATGATAAATGTTTCTGATCTCCCCGAAAGGGATTTTGGTCGTAAGTTTATTTATGTAGGTATGTTTTCCAATGTACACGACCTCGACTCTTATTTGCCTGTTCGTTTTTGCGTTTTTTGGCTGTATCCCAAAAAAATTATATCCAAAAAATAGATAACATTTGGGTAGCATTGCATTATTCATGTTAGGTACGTTTGATAAAAATTATTTAAATATCAAATGTCAGAAAGTTGTTCAATTAAAACAACAATTAATAGCATTTGGTATTTGTACATTTTTCAATCTTCAACACATTTTATTTCTTAAAAATTACTCTTACTTAACTAAATTTCATGTAGTTTTAAATAATTTACAGAAGCATATAAAACTACCTCAATGTTAGGTACCTACAGTTTTTTTACGGACTAAATAATAGTCTTTTATGAAATAACCTTGGAATTTACCTAACACAGACGTAACGCGGCTAGGCTAGTGATGTCACAAAATTTATCTGACATCAAATATTACGATAATACATACCTAAACCTGAGTATGTACACTCTCGCAAGTTGAAGTAGGTACCTGAGTCAAACCAAATGGGTTACGTTGGATTACATTCAGAATGACCAACCTAGTTGTAAACTATTTACAAAGTAAATAACTAGTCTAGGGCCTGTTTAACCACTTTTGAATGAGTTCTTGTTAGCTTATTTGACAGCTCATTTGACATATCTTGTATGAAGAATATGTCAAACGAGCTGTCGGATAAGCTAACAAGAACTTTTTCGGAAGTGGTGAAACAGGCCCTAAAAGTAAAACGATTATCCTTCTATGATCCTTCTTTTAAAGTAAGTATACAAAAGGTGGGTTTCTTCCTGAATATAATTCATGTGAAGTGCAAGTTAAAGGCGTAAAGAGTAATCAGTTATTACAGCGGTTCGTGTTATCTTTGTGAAGATGATGTATACAGGGTGTTAGGGTAAACAGTTGCATTACTTTAATGGGTGATTGTACTCATGATACTGAACAATTTTCCCAAAGGAACATGAGGGAAATTAAAAAAAAACTTTTCATGCAAATGTTCGATCAACTGATTGCATTTAGTATGGAAATCAATGGCTACTCGCCCCAAATGTATAAACAGCAGTTTTTTTTGCGCTATTTCATTATTGATCTAATAGTAAAAGTTGTTCAGTTTGATGGTCTGAAGCCCCATTAAACGATATGGCTTCGATTTCTATACGTACATATCGAAGTCATAAATTTTATTAGCATACAAAAGACATCAACGAGAACCCATATCGAATTTACAGCAAAATAATTATTAAAATGTATCTTGATAACTATTATAAAACTGTAACAGAAACAGAAGTGTGTCTGTACATTGATGATATTTACAAATTAGAGATTACTAACTCCAAATCAACCTTTTTTAGAATTTTTGGCTGCCTGTTTGTATGTTTGTTTGTGCGAGCATCACGCGAAAACTACTGAACCGATTTTGATAAATTTTTGTTTAATAGCTTGTGATCTGACTATAACAAGTTGTTCAGTTTGATATGTAAAATATTGGTTTAAAAGATGCAACAATTTCGATGTCATCCTGTAGGTATAGGTAGGTACTACCGTATTTTAAAACCGGATCCGGAATTCCGAATCAGGATTGTGATTTTGTAGTATAGGATTTGATACCACCGCAATTTTGAACAGAATTATGGAGCGGGAAAATCCATACGAAATCGTAATCCTGTTTGCTGATCGAATTCCGGGTCAGAATTCCGTATGTGTGTGGCGGACCTAACAGAAGCGTTAAAAAACCTTAGGTCATTTAACTGTAGGTACATAACGTTTTAAAGAATAAGCGCAAAACCTCATACATCCCAACTGATTTATATGACGAAATAATTGCAATGCAACAATAATTTCACTATTTTATTAAATAAAATTTTTAATTTATTTGCAATTTAAGTTTTCATGCAAAAAAATGATTTTTTACTATTCTAGCGTGTTCATGGATACATTTTAAGAATCTTGTTTTGGCAGTAGGTAAGGGTGAGTGTGCCCTTGTGATTTCAATCCACCAGTGACATCAAGTTCAGTAAATTTTAAATTATTTCATTCTAGCGGCGCCCGCGATTTCGTACGCGTGGACCACTGACTTTAAATAGTCATAACTTTTGATTGAATGAACCGATTGCGATGAAATAATAAAAAAATGCCTATATATTAATTTAAACAAAGCCCTATGCTTTTATGGAAATCCTATTAAAAGTTCTAAGGTCAAGTTAATTCGATGATAGGGTCATATCATAACATAATACTTACTTTGACTTTTACATTGGCATACACCCCTAATTATGTACTAGCAAAATGTTAAGGGTGTATTCAGACTGTGAAACTAAACAACTTTCACTAAGGAACTTTTTGGAACCTCCTTACAAAATTTCAGATCTTCAATTCTTCTTCTTCTATGGGAAGTAGAAATTTTTTTTTCGTTTCTCGACCCATGTTCCTTAAGGAAAGTTGTTTAGTTTCATTGTTCGAATACACCCTTAAAATTTTTTAGTAAATAAAAACTAGGTGTGTATTAGGTAATTGATTTTGATAAAATTCAATTACTAACTTATAAATTTATTTCATAATTAAATATTAAATGTGGAATGTTTAAAAGTAGTAGCTCAATTCTGGCACTCATTTTGGCACGTATAGACAGCGGTACAAAATTATTTCTAGGAATATTTAATTAATCGATTCGATAATCACCTTTATTGCGAAGTAATAGAAAGTGCATAATTTGCATGCAATTCCAATCTAGTTGCAGTTATTTAATGGCTAATTTGCGTGATGGGCCTTATGGACACATTGGTAGGTACTGCATTCTGAGTCATAGTGTAAGTTACTTCCATGTATTAATTTAAATAGTTGCTCTAGTCGATTAAATGGTTTAACATGACGAATATTAGTATAGTAGGTTTACAGGGTGTAAGTGACAGCCTAGCAAATACTGAAACGGTGAACTCAGACCATCAACCTGAACAACTTTCCTCAGGAAGCTCAGCTCAGCTCTAGCTCAGGAAACGCGAAAAAAAATCAGCTGTCCCATACATTTGAGTCGGATAGGTACAGCAGTATTAGTTTTGAATGGGACAGCTGATTTCTTTTCACGTTTCCTTAGGTAGGCTCCATAGTGAAAGTATTTCAGTTTGATGGTCTGAGTTCACCGTTTCCGTATTTGCTAGGCTGTCACTTACACCCTGTATAGATTACTTATACTATACAGAAGCCTTACACAAGTACACAGGGCGTAAACTGAAATGCGGCGTAAAAAAAAAGTGGGTGGGTCACAGAGAAAGTTGCTCAGTTTGATAGACTGATCATCCCCTTAAAAAACAGTCAGCATATTAAGGACCCTGTATACGAAATGGCACGAGCTTTATGACATCACCATATTATTGAGAACTCTCTAATCTTGTCGATCGAAGATGATACTATACAAGGTGTTACAAAAATAAACATTTAAGGGGGTGGTTTACATCAAACTGAACAACTTTCACTCTTAGGACTAACATCGAAATCGGGAACAAAAATTCTGATGTTGCATACTAAACTACAAATCTACTCGAGCTAAATGTATGGGACTGTAACACATTGTATACAGGGTCCTTCTTAATATGCTGACACTTTATTAAGGGGATGATCAGACCATGAAACTGAACAACTTTCTCTATAGGACCAAAACCGAAATCGCGAAAAAAAAAATCTGCTGTCCCATACAAATGTATATGACACATTTTGTATGGAACATCAGATATTTTTTTTGCGATTTGGATGTTGGTCCTATAGAGAAAGTTGTTCAGTTTCATGGTCTGATCATCCCCTTAATAAAGTGTCAGCATATTAAGAAGGACCCTGTATGGTATCCATGGACTTAGAATGATATAGGATACCTATCCTCCTTACAAGCATGGAAACACGAAAATTGGCCATATTTTTGGACGTTAATCGACCGACCACCCTGTATTATTCATCATTAATATCTTTATTATATTACAGTTTTAAGATATTTTTGTTAGACACTCATCCATTACACGATCGATTAAACCCTTAGTAAAATTACATTAGAGCAGAACAACCAAATAAACTTATGACATTTAATTGCTTGTTGTAACAACTTAATTTGA
Source organism: Agonopterix alstromeriana (assembly GCA_963924505.1). Classification (NCBI taxonomy): domain Eukaryota; kingdom Metazoa; phylum Arthropoda; class Insecta; order Lepidoptera; family Depressariidae; genus Agonopterix; species Agonopterix alstromeriana. Next base: position 6,483,221 of record OZ004671.1, on the reverse strand, counting down.
TCATCTATAAATTTTTAAGTACCGTTTACGTTAATGTAGTAGAGAACTGACTACTAAAGCACCAAGTCGACTGTCGTTTCAGATAAAATACTGATTTTAATTCTAAACTAAACCAATTATATAGGTACAACGTGTTAATGAATTAACGCAAAACTAGAAAGCAGTTTATTAAAAATCGAGAGCAGAATCGAATTATCATGGTTTCAACGTAGGTAATTTTTTTCAAAATATTAAATAATTTTGTTTTGAAAAAATTAAAATTCGCTGCATTCGATCTCAACCACCGCTCGGGCACACTCACCCTACTTACTACCAAAACAAGATTCTTAGAATGTATCCACGAGCACGATAGCGCTTTTATTCATTGCTGAAATGATTACAAATCGTTTTTGCCTGAAAACTTAAAATGCGAATAACTTTAAATTTTAACTATCAAAATAATGAAATTATTGTTGCAATCATATTATTTTGTTATAAATCAGTTGGGGTGTATGAGGTTTGCGCTTATTCATTAACACGTTGTATACAAACAGTTTTCAGGATTTGCTTTCATTCGTCATCAAATTCTATAAAATTTTTATTACTAGCTTTAAAATCAGTGGCATTTAATTTATTCAAAACCCCTTAACTCTTAGGTGTCGCCGCGCGCTTCATCACCTTCAGTTTGAATTGGCCCTTGGACAAAACCAAGGCACGCAAGCAACGTAGCAAAGGGTAAAAGATGACAGGTAGCCCGCAGCTTATGTATACAGGCTGATGATGATCTTTTCTATAGTTCCACAATAAAATAATATGACTAAAGGATACGACAGTAAAAAAGCTTTGACACGTCACCCCACACTTTTATAAATTATAGGTCCGTGGAAATAACCTGAAATTTCCAAAATAATAGTGTTGTTCCTCGTACAAAGGATAACATAATTTTGGAAACATACTAATCAAAACAAGAAAGTATATTTTTCGCCCTTTCCTTCAAAACATCTCTAATCACCCGATAGTCCCCTGATGACCGGTTGCCTAATTAGTGAATTGAAGAAAAGGGATCATGTATAAAATCGCACACTATTTTACAAAATCTATCAATTGCTATTGAGCTTTCGTTGCGAACGTTGTCTTAAGTGCACTTATTTTCTGTTAACATGTCTGCAACGGATTCAGTTTGTAGTTTATCGCCAGAGACTTCATTGCAATATCTTAATACCAGTGATGGACAGTGGAATCACGAGACCAGTAATAACATACTTCAGATCGGAACGGTAAATATTCATTCCTCATCTTCATAATTTCAGCTTCGATGGTAACTCCTGGATAAAGTTCTACTCCATGATCTCCATTAAGATAAATGTTGACTAGCTAACATAATACACCTCCCAGCAACCTTCAAATTTCAAAGGCCTACCTTAGTTAAATTTAATTTGTTTGAGGAGTCGAGTGACATTAAATTCCTAATGCCAAACCTTTATTTTTCACAGGTTCCACACGAATTGCCACCGCATATGTTACCAGTCGCCGTTGTCAGCGATCCTAGTCCAGTCTACAACCCTCAAAAGTTTGATAACCTAAACGCAATCAATAACGGGAACGTCTACACAACTCGAAACTACCTTAATGCTTCTAGCACCGAGCCTAATATAAACGGATTTCGTCACCCAAATGGAATCAGGCTACCGAACGGACACCTGATGCCCAACAATCCCCATATCCTTCGATCTGGTGCTCAAAATGGATCTGGGATGATGAACGGCACAAATGGCTGGAGTAATACTCCAAACGGGCCTAGGTTCGTCTCTAGACCCGGATGGACTACCACCAAAACTACAGGAACTTTTCGCAAAGCAAAGCGCATTCGAACGGCATTCACGAGCAACCAGATGATGGAGCTTGAGCAAGAATATGCTCGCACTCGCTACCTTGACCGCAGCCGCCGGATCGAGCTCGCTGAAATACTTCACCTCAACGAACGTACTATCAAAATATGGTTCCAAAACCGTCGCATGAAGGAGAAGAAAGACAGAGCTGAAGAACTCGATGATTCCGAAGCAACCAGCACTACTGATTCTTCCTCGGACCTTGGTAGCGGAATGCCTATTGTCATCCAAGAACATATTAACGTCCCGAATGATAGCTACGAACGTGTTTACATGGAACAGTATCCTCCATCATCAACACCTAATTCGATGCAAGTTCCCAGTCATCCTGTATCGATGCATAATGGCCAGATCCCAATTACAGGTTTTCCAGTGTATATGTCTGATGATCAATACGAACAGCAATACCGACAGGTTCACTTACAAATGCAGCATTACCCATCTGCATACAATGTTGGTATGCAGCCCGTTGAAGAACAATCTGAACCACAAAATGAAGCGCCAGTCGTTGCACCTGATAACATTCCAGAACAAAACTGGGACTTGTCGTGGATTCGAAGCATTCAAATAAGTGATGATTGTTAAATCGTGTTAATAAGTTATTTGTACCATATAAGCTATTAATTTATACGTTTATTCCATGCTTCTTTTTTTGTAATATGTAATTTATATTAAGTAAATTAAATAAACAGCGTTTTAATCAAAGCTTTTAGATTTATTCTTCATTTTCCCCTTGTTCACATTTAATGCCATCTAGTAACTTTAGGCGTAAGCACGGCAGAAAGCTGTGAAACAAGCTGAGAAGTTGCGAGCATATTTACGTTTTCACATCTACTCTCCACAAGTCGAATAAGTTTTTCGCCTGAAAAGCTAAAGTATCACACAATAAAGTCACTGAAAACACACATAGATGAATTATTTATTGAGATTAATGTTTGGATTCTTAAATATTTTGATAACAGTAAGACAGGACACGTATTAAATTTGGAACGCCAGTGGTACGCTAGAAGGTCAGTGCGCGTAGTAACAAACGGAAACTCCTACAGATGGCGCGATGAGAAACGAACTTGTGAGCAGTGGGAAAGCTCTACAAAAATTGTGATACTGAAAATCGACATATCGACGAAACAAGTGGTTTTAAATCTAATTTACCTTATGTCCTTGAAATCTTTCAAATACGTAGATTTTGATTATAACAAAGATCACTTCAGAAAATTATCTGTAAAGCGATATCAAGTGATTTAAAACCGGCGTGTCTCCAAAATCAATGATTGTACAATTTTATATGTAACTTTCTGATTACATTTATTTAATATAATACTAAATCATAAATTTTTGGGGCTTGCAAGAATTATTTCCCGCAATTTGCCACATATTTCTTAGTAAAGAATAAGTCTTTGTTGTGAGTTTCTTTTCAATTTCAATAATCAAGTAACTTCAACAGTATCGTATAAGAAAAGTCATTCAAATAAATATCGCATCAGTTTTCCATTAAGGGTATATTACTGTTGGCGCACTCCATACAAACGAAGTCTGGTGATATTTTCAAAACTAACAGATTAAACTCAATGAAATTATGCAAAAACAATGTAGAAACAAATCTCTATGCTTGTATCGTGTCAGATTTTCCTTAAAATGTACAGTTTTAAAGTTACAGTGCCTCAAAGATTTCCGTACAAATCTTAAATTAATCCTAGCATTGAAACTGTATATTTTAACGAAAATCGGACACGATATAAGCATAGATATTTGTTTCTAGATTGTTTCTGCAAAATTTCATTGAGTTTAATTGGTTAGTATTGAAAATATCACCAGACTTCGTATGTATGCAGTGCGCATTTACGCATTCGGAATAAACTTCTCTTAAATGCAAAAATCTGTTAAAAAATCAATAAAATACATTACAATATTTGTAAGATAGTCTAGAGTAGGTAGTCTAGACTCTAGATGAGAAAGCAGATGTTTTTTCGTTCTGATAGGTTTTGCTCCCATAGTAAAAGTTGTTCAGTTTGATGGATAGAGTATGTGGTTTAAAGGTTATTGATACTTTTCCTTACACCCTGTGTAGGTAGTGTAAGTTGAGTTTCATTCATGCCTTAGGATGAAGGATGAGGCGAATGACTCATTAACTATGAATAGTTAGGTGCCAATATGTAACAGTTAAACTATGAATATTCATGAATACATTTAAAAAAAACCTATAGTACCTAACATTTGACGAATGTAGAATATTTCGGCAAAGTACTTTTACTGTGGCCTATGTCTGAGTTTGCTTATATTGAATAAACGTGAGTTGAATAGTGGAACAGGGCTGCCACTTATTTTTTCACCGTTCTCGTAAGTTTATTATGCAATATATATAATTGATTTTCAAGACTGTAGAACATTAGTCAAACTCACAATACAGTGTTCAACTTAATATGCTGACGGTTTTTAAGAGGATGATCAGAACACCAAACTGAGCAACTTTCTATAAGGGACCAATATCGAAATGGCGAAAAAAATCTGCTATACATTTGGGTCGAGTAGGATTGCAGATTTGTAGGGAAACATTTTTTTTTTCGCCTATCAACCTTGATTCCATAGAGAAAGTTGTTTAGTTTTATGGTCTGATCACTCTCTAAAAAACCGTCAGCTTATAAAGAAGGACCCTACGCATGCTTCTGGATAAATATCCCTAAAATAAGTAAAGTAAATACTTAACTTATTTTAGGTACTCAATATAAAACGGTAAAAATTATGTAAGTTAGTCAATAAACGTTCTTCGTATTTAAATACCTTAATTAAAATAATTTATAAATAAGTTTAGTACTTGATGATGCAACTTTTATTGCATCAAACATTTTTACGTATATTCCTGTTGTTGGAGGCGGAGTTTAGAGATTGACATAAGGGAGCAACTGTCAATCAAGATTAGTAAAAGGGATAGTGGTACTATTGAGGGCGCTCCGCTTATCTACCGGATTAACACGCCTTGGCATTGTGCTCTCAATTCAGTTTTATTTTCTACAAAAAGGCTATTTGCCGACTAATCACTTGTTTACTCCTTTTGATAATTTTTTGTTTACCTCTAGGACGTATACGTTAATTTGTTTACTATTCTGAAACGGGATTTCTGTTATTGTTGAATTGGTTCGATTTTTATCTGATGTATACCTGGAACCAAAGTTGTTTGTACGAGAAGTACTTTTTCAACTGATATAAGAAGATAACAAAAGGCATGTTTACTACAAATTATAGTTTTTATCGTTAAAAGAATTTTATTTTAAAGTAGATATATTGGGTCTTACTTTTTAAGAGGCTGATCAGACCATCATACTGAACAACTTTCTCTATGGCGCCAATATAGAAATCGCGAAAAATAATATTGTCATTCCATACAAAACTGCAAACCTACTCAAGCCAAATGTATGGGACAGCTGTTTTTTTTCGCGATTTCGATGTTGGTTCCATAGAGAAAGTTGTTCAATTTGATGGTCTAATCATCCTCTTAAAAAAATGTCAGCATGTTAAGTTGGACCCTGCAAATAAAATAGTTGTTGTGTTTTTTCTTCAATAATAAACGAAAAATGGGAAGGACACATCTTTTTGAATTAACTTTGCTATGTTTTTAAGTTTTGTTTTTAATATTATCCTATTTAAATAAAACTAAGCGATCGACAACCCTGGTGCGCAGCCGCCGCTGGAGATCATCAATCATCGCGGCAAGACAATCACAACCGGCGGCACATCTGCCACGCTGTGCTCTCCGTTGTTCGGCTCCGTTCGGCAATGTTCGGTAAGTTTGGGTGACATCCCTTTACGGTGTGTTTTGGTTATCATTATCAAAGAGTAGAATGCTCAATATCAACAATGTTTTAATAGGATAGGTTTGAACTGGCTACATAAACTTTGAATAGGAACTAAGTTAACTAAGCCCAAACTTTTAGCATGTTATTGGTGCGATTGTGTTTGAGTTCCACGTTTTTCGGCAGTTAACTGACCTGATCACTTACTGGTGACTAACATATCCGGAACTCTATTTATCTATAGTCCTCAATTTAATAAGAACGTAGTTTAATGTTTAGTTCAAATAACAACAGAGTAACTTAGAAAAGTGTGGGAACTGTCAGTTATTATACATTTTAGAAAAGAACTAGGTAGGTACTTACTTAAGAACATTCATAAACTCACATCCATAATCCCTTTATGGGTGGTCAGAATTATATTATATACAGGGTAAAATTTATATCATTAGCATCATTTTTAACTAAGAGTCTACCCATCAAACTGAACAACTTTTAATATGGGAGCAAACCGATGGTTGCATACAATTGAGTCGAATAAGCATTGCAGTTTATTATGGAACATCTGATTTTCGTTTTGTTCCGATCGGTTTGCTCCCATAGTAAAAGTTGTTCAGTTTAATGGATAGACTCTTATTTTAAAAGGATTCTAATGATATCAATTTCACCCTGTTGGTAAAACTACCAGCTGTTTTGCATGCAGTTGTAATATTAACTCTTAGCATATAACTCGGAGCGCGCTCCAAACAAACGAAGTCTGGTGATATTTTCAATACTAACCAATTAAAGTCAATGAAACTTTTCACAAACAATCTTGAAACGTATCTCTATGTTTGTATTTAGTCAGATTTTCATTAAAATGTATAGTTTTAAAGTTACAGTGCTTCAAAGATTTCCTAGTAGTGGTAGTGGCTAGTTATTCGCCCACAAATACACTGCACTAAGAAACCCGAGATAAGGGTTACTCAGCTCGTACGACACCCACAGAAAGAAATGGGATGGTCCATTTTAAGTAGCAACCACACGGCATAAAACAAAACAAAGGCATAAATCTTTTCTGGGAAAAGTAACATTGGTTGAAAATAATTTTTTTTTTTGCTAAAAATGCCAAGCATCTGCCTCAAGCTCAAGCTATTAGATATGATGTAATACGAACTCAACCCTCTCGGAGGCACGACTTTTAATCTTAAGCTATATTTACCTTGTTATTTTCTCGTAAAAAATCGCTTTCCATATTTCACTAGTGGAAAATTGTAATATCGCGTCATACGCCCGCGTTTTAATAAACATTTTTTTTCGTGATATGAAAATGACATTCTGGCGTCACATGTGACATTGATGAAAAAATATAAAAGAAATGATGGGATCGACGGGGATGCAAGGACTCGGTATCCGCTATTCCCTGTTCCTAGTTCATCTATGTGTAGAATATATTGAAGATACAATTTCAATACACGTTTATTACGGGATTTGTCCATTTATCATTCTTTTAGAGCTTTGGAATTTAATGCTTTGAAAAAAGCCTCCGTAGATTGTGAAACAGTTCCAATTTAATCGATACTTATACGGGGTGTAAGTGACAGCCTAGCAAATACTAAAACGATGACCTCAGACAATCAAACTGAACAACTTTCACTATGGAGAACGCGAGAAAAAATCAGCTGTCCCATACAAAACTGCTGACGCTGCTGACCTACCCAACTCAAATGTATAGGACAGCTGATTTTTTCTAGCGTTTCGTGGAAAAGGCTCCATAGTGATTCCAGTACCTAGTAGACATCGATGCAATGTAGATGATGTCTTATTATTGCGATGATCTCAAATAATGGTAGGTTTGGAGGATGATGATGATAAATAGAGAAATACTTAGGTATCTACATAGTTAAAAGTAACTTTATTCACATTTTTAGGTATTTTAAAAATCAGAAATGAATCAGATCAGAATTAATTGACCTAAAATTATTTTTATGTGATACCTACCTAGCGAGCCTCAAAGGTCGCATTTGTATCTATTTTGAGATTTCGTTTTTAGGGTTCCGTAGCCAAAGGGTGAAAACGGGACCCTATTCATAAGCCTACGCTGCCCGTCCGTCCGTCTGTCTGTCCTATTTAGGGTTATAACTTTTGAACCGTAATAGCTAGACAAATGCAATTTTTACAGAATGTGCATTATTGTGGTGGATTTGTTAACAAATAGTAAAAAATACAAAAAATTAAAAAGCCTCATACAAGAAACTAGCTTTTATCGACGTTTTTTCTTCTAGCTCTTTCGTAAAAACGGTAATACATACAAGCTTCAAAATTGGTGTGATTAAAGCAAGCAAACTCTACAGTATAACAACAAATATTAAAAACCGGCCAAGTCTGTCCCGGAGAGAACAAAACTTATTGTAGGTAAGTTAATGTTGAGTGGTGGTGTGGTACGGTACCTCTGTGCGCAAGTCCGACTCGCACTTGACCGGTTTTATTTTTATTACAAACTGAGCTCCGGCTGTTTTAATAGTTCTAGAAATAAACGTGTAGCGTTACCTAATAAAACATATAGATAGTAGGTAATTGAAAATATTTACCTTTATTCCCATTGTAGGTACCTGGGAATTATTTTATGAAACATGACTAGTTTCATCAATATAAATAACGTATAAAAACTCTATTCCATCCACCGTTTCCCTGACAGTACATTTTCCCCAATAAAGATAACCTCGTAAACCTCGGGTCCCGATTGGCTTTGACAAATGAGTGTCATTATTTGACAGACGCGATCGGCCCACGGAGGCAGCGGTGTCAACATGCTGTTGTCTTTTGTTTTATTAAATTCACCCTCTATACTGATGTTATGAGGGATCAGTAGATTATGTTACTGTTGCTGTTGCATTGTGTTGGGACTTGGAAGGTTGTGTGAGGAATTAATGAAGAATTCTGTGAAATACATTTGGACTGGCTTGCATCAAAAATTTCTATTTAGTGATCTGTCTCTCGTACTGCTCATACGAATGACAGTGACAGCATCATATTTAAACGTTTATCAGCCTATACAGGGTGTTACGGTAAACAGTTGCATCACTCTAAGGGGTGATTCTACCCATGGTGCTGAACAACTTTCCCTAAGAAACCTATAGGAAGTTCGAGATAAAAATTTCGACTTTTCATACAAACGTGATCGTACGTTCATTGCATGTACTAGTATGGAAGACCGAATTTTTTTGGCGAATTTCCTATAGCTTTCTTAAGAAAAGTTGTTCAGTATCATAGGTATAATCACCACTTAAATGAATGCAACTGGTTACCCTAACACCCTGTAAATACTTTTTGGTGCAAGCCAGCCTTAGTGACCAACATACAGTCGACGAAGTCGAATTATGATTAACTGGATTAATGGATCATGATCAATCAATCAATCAATCAATCAATCAATTATACTTTATTTTACACCAAAAAACATAGTATACAGAGAGTCCTGTACTGATCATGTACTGTCATGATCCATCCTAAGACTATTTTGATACGTGCATTCGAATACATCTAAGTCTAAATAAATGTTTATTGATGGGAAAGATAGTCCTTGTAGTTGATGGTCTAACTAAACTGTAGTAAAACTGTAAAAAAGTATGTCTGTACAAGGCTACGATATGGTTTTTAGGTGGCCCTGACTTCAAATCAACCTTTTTTAGAATTTTTTATCCGTCTGTTTGTTTGTTCGAGCATCACGCAAAAACTACTGAATCGATTTTGATGAAACTTTTTAATTGATAGCTTATCATCTGATTTAAAATCTGGTATATAATTTGTGCGGACGAAGTCGCGGATAAACTCTAGTAATAGTATAAAAAGACTATTCTAGAAATCCGCCGCGTTTTGTTTCTGGTCTAAACGAGCTCATGACCCTTGCTGCAGTCTAAATTAGCTTGACATAACAGGTATTTCAATTATAAAATACTAATAGATACTATAAAATTTACATATTCTTTAAATAAAAATAATAGATGTTATGATACAAACGTAAATTTTTATACACAGTACTTATACCTACATAATGTGATTTTTAGTAACTCTTTTGTTCGTAACATATTAAAAAAATTTAGATTAATCAATGCTCTTAAAAGAAAATGGGTTCATAGAGCATAAAGATTGAAATATCATTAGTTTATTACACACAACAACATTATCAATTATAATACAAAATCGAATTATCGGTTGTCTTCTCGTGAGGGTTACCACAAAGCGTAATCATGTGACAAAAGGAAACGCAACCTCGCGGTGAAATCTCGTAGACCATAAATCATATAACACGGAGGAAGCAACCCTGTCCCGGCTTTGAACGCTCAAGGGGTTGATTCTAATGTTTGCTTAAACAATCCATTACGTATTTGGTTTTCTTATAAATATAGGTAGAATAAATCCAAAAGACGTATGACTTGAAACTAAAATTAAGCGATCAAAATCGTAAACGCAATTGTCGCAAAATCGATACCAACCATTCCGCGTTCAGGTGTTGAGTCAATTTGGTAATAACAACTCATTATGAGATTTTAATTGATACCTGAATTCAGCCACCTCGCTCTTTTTACTAGGTTACAATTTTCGATACTTCAAAAAGGTTCAAAGAAAATGTTCGTTTGACAATAATAACATATAGGGCTCTTCTCAATATGCTGACACTTTTTTAAGGGGATGATCAGACCGTCAAACTGAACAACTTTCTCTATGGCACCAACATCGAAATCGCGGAAAAAAATCTGCTGTTCCATACAAAACTACAAACCTACTCGAACCAAATGTATGGGACAGCCGATTTTTTTTTCGCGATTTCGATGTTGGTCTCATAGAAAAAGTTGTTCAGTTTGACGGTCTGATCATCTCTTTAAAAAGTGTCAGCATATTAAGAAGGACCCTGTATAGGAAGGATCACTGATATCTTATACAGGGTGTAAGGGTAAACAGTTGCATTACTTTAAGGAGTGATTGTACCCATGATACTGAACAACTTTCCCGAAGAAACCTATGGGAAATTCAAAAAACAACATTTCAGCAATGTTCTATCAGCTGATGTCATTTAGTATGGAACGTAAACATTTTTTTTATTCGAATTTCCTGTAAGTTTCTTAGGGAAAGTTGTACATTATTAAGGGTACAATCACCCCTTAATGTAATGCAACTGTTTACCCTAACACCCTGTATATAACTGAACTAGATTCACAATCAACGTTCGAATAACGGCAGAACCAAAAGAGCTCATAAGAGCTCTTTTTTGTACTAGCTGACAGTAAACATGCCAAATACGATTAAGTTAAAGAATCAAAAACAACATATTCAAGGCTTGAATATGTTGTTTTTGATTCTTGGGTATCAGCATGCATACTTGATTTGTGTGGTTTATATGTCAGATTCGGACAAAAATTTATATGAGACTTGGTGTCTATAGTACCTATTTATGTCAATGGGTAGAATAAATAAAAGTGTGTTTCAATTTTATTTACTTGTTGCACAGTAATCATGCCAGGGCTCTTTGAAATTTACAACAATATGCATTTATCTATTTTTTTAATATTCGATCAATAACCTAAAGGTCGTTGTCATGCAAATGCCATTTCTTTACTCTTGTAACCTGTCGTATTAACATTTAATTAAACTTACCTTTTTAGCACTAATGGTAGGATGGTGACACATAATTTAAACTGCCCTTAATGCATGTCATTATGTTAATTAATATACTTTAACTAACGATCAATTTTTACATGAGTAATTAATTAATATTTTATGTGTACTAGCTTGTACGAAATCGATTTAAAATTAGAATGATAAAGTTATTAATGTTAATGAACATTAATTAAATCTAATTGCAGCCGATTTGTTAATACGTAAGAAAGTTAGTGCTTACCTTTTTCTAACACCTAATACTTATTAGCATTAATAACTGCAACGTTCTAAAGGAATCGGTTAAATCCTAACGAATAGTTACACCGTCATCAGACGAAACTATCTGGGACTAACTGCTTAACGTGCCTTCTGAAGCACGAAGACGCTCGAGACAAAATACCAAACGGTCACCCATCCAAAGACTGACAGGACCGGACTGGACTTCGTTAAGCCAGGTCAGAGGCCTATTAAGGCGGCTTGAAAATTATCTGTCAGCAAGTTGACCACTTTTTTGCCTCCACCAATCTGCACTAGGCCCGTTTGGTGGAGTATGGCCCACCCCCTCTCACACTTATTCATAAGAGGAGGCCTTTGCCCAGGGCTGGGATTCTACAAGCTAATAACCTGCTAACTTGCTTTTGTTAAGGGTATATTACTGTTGGGGGCTCCATACAAACGAAGTCTGGTGATATATTCAATACTAAGCGATTAAACTCAATGAAATTTTGCAGAAACAATCTAGAAATAAATCTCTATGCTTGTATCGTGTCAGATTTTGCTTAAAATGTACAGTTTTAAAGTTACAGTGCCTCAAAGATTTCCATACAAATCTTAAATTTATCCTAGCATTGAAACTGTATATTTTAACGAAAACAAGAGAGCACGATACAAGCATAGAGATTTGTTCCTAGATTGTTTCTGCAAAATTTCATTGAGTTTAATTGGTTAGTATTGAAAATATCACCAGACTTCGTTTGTATGCAGCGCGCATTTACGCATTCGGAATAAACTTCTCTGAAATGCTTAGTTCATTTTCCCAAGTGATCAGTTATAAAATAAATATCAATTGTATTTCTCTCCCCACCACAACGAGGGCACGTAGTCACTTATTCTTGTATATTTTAATGCAACACTTGATTTACTATCACACTGAGGTTATGCCTCTATAACAACTCGATAAATTTTACTGTGTACTTTATATCGCATAGAGTAGTTGTTACCACGAACGATTCTATTTTAATTTCCAATATTTAGTAAATCTTGTCGTGTCGAATATCTTATCTTATCTTAACTATTATAAAACTGTAACAGAAGCGTGTCTGTACATTGAAGATATTTACATGAAAAATTACGATATAGTTTTTAGGTATCCCGGACTCAAAATTTTTAGAATTTTTGTCTGTCTGTTTGTTTGTATGTTTGTAACAGCATCATGCAAAAACTACTGAACCGATTTTGATGAAACTTTTTTCTTTGATAGCTTATGATCTGACTTAAATCTGGTCTATAATTTGTGCGAACAAAGTCGCGGGTAAACTCTAGTATAATTATAAATAAAATCAGCCTGATACGTTATAAAATTCTCAATCATTTTCGATGTATTTATCTTTTAAACTACTTAGTAAAGTAAAGACATGATGCCCGAAGGTATATGCATTGGCAACAAATTGCATCATATACACCGTGTTAATGAATAAGCGCAAAACCTCATACACCCCAACTGATTTATAACAAAATAATTAGATTGAAACAATAATTTCATTATTTTGATAGTTACAATTTAAAGTTATTCGCATTTTAAGTTTTGAGGCAAGAATGATTTGTTATCATTTCAGCAATGAATGAAAGCGCTAGCGTGCTCGTTGATACATTTTAAGAATCCTGTTTTGGTAGTAAGTAGGGTGAGTGTGCCCGTGCGGTGGGAATGAAAGCGCTAGCGTGCTCGTTGATACATTTTAAGAATCCTGTTTTGGTAGTAAGTAGGGTGAGTGTGCCCGTGCGGTGGGTTGAGATCGAGTTCTTTTGTTTTTGCGGTGGGTTGAATTTTAAATTATACTAAAAAAAAAAAAAATTGAAATAAATTACCTATGTTGAAAACATGATAATTCGATTCTGCTCTCGATTCTAAACAAACTACTTTCTAGTTTTGCGTTAATTCATTAACACGTTGTATATGTATAAAAATATCTTGTTAATGCCAAGCAATTCTGGAAAAGGTCTAGACAGAGTTATCTAGCACAGTTAAAGGAAAAGATCGATGTCGTATAATATATCAAGAACTCAAGGCACTGGCGCATATCCCTCCACCAACGAAAGCGTTGCTCTTAAAAAAATGTTGATAATGACTTTTACCATGGATAAATAGATTGTGAATCGTAAGTGAGTATCAATTATGTATACCTTCCTGAGTTGAACACAGGCGTAATCATTATGTATAAATGCTTATTTACATACATGGATTACTTTATTTGGGTGGATAGGTATGTCTCAAAAACCACTGAACTAGGAACATTCAATTCATGAACAGATTAACGTCCAAAAAAATTCATTCCTTTTTTTCATAGCTTCAAAGCTACGTTCTATTTATATTTAAACTAGAAAACATGTTTTTAGAAATGTTAACGCTGTAAGCTGAAGCAGGAAGAGGAAAGCAGCAATTAAAATTTTGAGCCACTTGGAAAATATGAAATTTTCCTGTCACACATGTATTATGTAGACACACTTCCATGACCAACTCTATAAAGATCCAGCATCGATGATTAGTATCCTTGTAAACCGTCGGGCGAGGAGAGCTCTTGATAAATAGTCAAACGCTGGCGATAGGCCAACCTCGCGGAATAATCAAATTTTGTACTCCACGTTGCCTCCGAGTTTCATACAGCCCTGCCGTGTCTTTTATGGATTTTATTCACCCTAACAAGATGTTGGGGTTGCGGCTTCTTGAATTAAATTGTCGTTGATAAACTCTGCTCTCTCTTATTTCCTGCCGATGGTTAAAACTTTAAAAGGGACGGGTTTGTTTACGCTTTAAAATCTGCCTTGAAATCAAAATTGCAAACTGCGCTAGATGGAGATGAGCGAGGTGAGATGCAAAGAAATCCTTGCCGACCAAAGCTTAAGGGATATTGTCTACGATGGTTACCTTAGTAAAAATTTTACTAAATAATAATATGCAATATAAATTTTTTTTTAAATAAAGCAGCTAAAAATTTACGATTAACACATCAATAGTGGTGACGTGTTTATTTCCAAACAGAAGTTCACTGAGCTTCGGGCTAACAATCTTTGTAAATAAAACGGGCCCATTGCCTATTCATGACCGGGCAGAATTTACCCCCCTCGCCTCGCCGCCTCACCCCCGTATCAAACAAGCCCCTTCATGTCAAATGCTCCGCGCCCCGCGTCTGTCAAACTCTTCGCCAGCGTTTGACAGGATCCTCCCTAGCGGGGTGGAGAGCCACCTTACTCTGAAGTGTGTTAAAGGATTATAGAGCTTGGGAATGAGGTTGGAAGGTCGGGTTTTGGCTGAGAGTTGATTTTCGTGTGAGGTTGCCAAGCTTTTTTGGTTTATATGGGATAAGTAATATTTTATTAGATAAAGTACAACGTATTAAAAAGAAACAATATTATTTATTATAAGAAGCTTAGTGTTAAGTTTAAAAGTCGAAACGGATTTAAAAAAAATAATAATAATGAACACGAATAAAGTAAAACGATCCTGTAAATTCTGTCATTTTTTTGTGTTTTACTATATTTCTGTAGTATCTAAAGTAGCAGAAATATGGGGTGATAACAACAGACCTATCGAATGCGTCAAAATAATTATATATTCTTCATTTGCGTACAGTACAATAGTAGTTGACAATAATTTTTTCTGTACCGATCTATGATGTATTTTTCTACAGCTAATTAATTATAATATTCACTTGCGCTTTTTCTACACATAATTAATTATAATTTCCAGTATGATTAGAACTATATTATAATCTTGTTTATTTATTCAAATATCTACAAAATCACAAAATATTCGTACAATTACATATTTTGTGGTAATTAACCACAAAATATATAATATAATCTTTTACAGAGTAAATAACCTAGTTGGAACTGAAATCCAATTGGAATTTAAAGCAGAATATTTATTACAGTCTATTTATAACGTCACACTTTCTTCCCAGTGGGATAGGCAAGGAATAGGGTGCGCTTTTTGCTTACCAATCTAGCTTTACCCATATTCATACATTTCAACTAGAAAACTTCATAATTTGAAAGTCCTGTCGTGAACCTGGTTCCCCTACATCAACCCCCCCGCGCTCGGCTGTCAGGAGTCTAGGTGCAGGCGCCACGTCGAATGATGGATGACGTCAGGGAAGGTCGGCAGCATCACGCGTCATTCATGTGTACACAGGCGTAAGGGATACGTTTTTCGCGTGACGATATAATATCGGTGATATGCAAATTTGTTGTCGGGTGTCGATGTCGAACGAACTGCGACAGACAATGGCTGCTCTGTTTTTATGTTTGAGATATGTTTTTTTTGTAATTTTTGTCATTATACTTAGGTAGTATTTATTATGTGTGGAAAAGTTTAGGTTTTCTTTGAGAACAATTTATTAAATATTTTATTTATTATGTAGTTTGTCTATTTTCCATGTTGTCTGTTTTAATAATGGAATATTTATCGAGAAACAAACTTTAATTTTCTTTTTGTTAGAACTTTTGCTATTTGTATATTATAAAAAATCTGAAATATTTCATGACATTGATGTATTTTTTTCGATAGAGAACTTCGAGATAAGACAAAAATACCAGATACCAAACAATTTTAGATACCTAGCTACTTAAGTATCTATTTCATTGCAAAAACATCCCAATGGCTTTAGCATTTACATATCCATTATTCCATGGAAGGCTGAAACTACGAACTATGGTTTTAGTCGGCAAAACTTCTACAGTATTCTCTACATATTATTCTGTCTTTTTCTCTACATATTATTCTCTATTAGTTAGTCTGAGCAATAGCGGCACAATAATAAAAATATGCGCCTGAATCGCTGGGTGAATACAACAACGGCTCAAGTCAAAAAAGTTAATTTTGTAAAAAAATTACATTAAGCGATATAATTCGGAGCGCGCTCCATACAAACGTACTATGTTTATATTTCCAATACTAAACCAATTGGAGTCAATGAAATTTTGCAGAAACAATCTTGAAACAAACATCTATGCTTGTATGGAGTCCGATTTTCGTTAAAATATACAGTTTCAATGCTAGGATTAATTTAAGTTTTGTATGGAAATCTTTGCGGCACTGTAACTTTAAAACTATACATTTAAACGAAAATCTGACTCTATACAAGCATAGAAATTCCGAATTATATCCTCTTAAAGTTGGCGCGAGAGAGTGCGCGCGAACAAATTCGTCTGTAGTTACTACACAGCAAGGGTTAGATTCAGTGAAATATCGAGTTAGGTCTATATTGCACAAGATAAAGTATGCGATGTAGAACCAGAATACGGTGCTAACTCAAATTTGTCAATTTTTGAGTTGTGCCGTTGTTGTATTCACCCAGCGAAATGTCGAGTAGCAGATATACCCGCAGTAAAAACCAATACCATCTAATTAGGTGAACAATTTAATCTATCTATCAATACGTCCCCTCATCTATCCCTACCTGAATTTATTCAAATGTCGACTTAAAAACTTTACCAAACAACTTAGAGTAAACCAAAATGTTTGCTTTGGAAATGTATAAACTGGCTCAAGTCACGATGTGTAGACCGCCTACTTGAGCTCGCCCCACGTTGTTCCTCTAATGTATACTTTATGAAAATTAAATATTTCACTCGGAGCGGCTTTGAGATGTTCCGTGGAGTGGGGATTACAACAAATTTGCATTATTTAATGGATACTGTGCGTGCGGATTTGTCACGAACTCCACTTGTTTAGTTCGCGGTGCCTCTCCGCTCTTGATTTTGATTGATTGTCCTCTCTATTTTATGTGGAATAGAACCTTGAGATGATTATTATTGTTTGAATACCCAATTGTACATCTCAAGAGGATATTCTTGATAAAGCGCTTCATACAAAAAGATTTTACGTCTAGTTTGGACGTTTGGTTTGTTACGTTTGGTTTGGGGTAGTTAAATTACTAAATAGTAATTTAAGTAAAAAATATCGTTAACACAATCTAGAAACCAATATCTGTATCGGTACCTTGTCAGATTTCAGTTCTAAAGTTACAATGGAGGCAAAAAGATTTTCATACAAATCTTAAATTAATCCTAGCATTAAAAATAAATATTTAAACGGAAATCTGACATGGAACCGACGCAGAAAATGGTTTCTAGATTGTGTTAAAATATTTTTTTTATTGAAAATAGAACGAATCTTCGTTTGTATGCTGCGCGCTTAGGTGGGCACCTGTCGACTGTATTCTCTTAAAAGATTAGGTTGCTTTTCAAGATACTCTCGATACGCATAAAGTACGCTGAAAGTTTAAGATTTGCTAGTTTAAATAACTTTAAGAGAGCACGGGAACTGTTTGGCATTCCACATTTTTCCCTTCTTTATTTTTTCATGAATAAAACAACAGATTTCTACTTCCGCCGGGTAACTTCTCCCTCCCACCTTCGATTTATTCGTCGGATAAAGAAAACTTCCTTTAAAAATGTAGGTAAAGTTCCCTTTAATATTTTCCGTCTGTTAGCTATCTCGCGGCTTGCCGTTCAAATTATGTGCATTTAAAATTGTGTTTTTATTATTCTTTTGAGTGTTTCAAGGACCCAATACTGTCAGGCTGGTGATGAATCGGAATACGGAAAATTGTTCAAACTAATATTTTGTCAATCTTTTTACATTAATATAGGTAATGTTTTTCATAAAATAGGCAAGCACACATATACAATTTTTAAAGTACCTACCTAACCTAATATAGCTAAACATAAAGGAAACATATAAACGATGGGCATCCACTGCTGGACATAGGCCTCCCCCAAGCGTGGCGATTATGGCAAATCACTCCCAGTCCCCAGCAGCCCCGCTATTCCTAGCAACGGTAGCTAAACGTATAAAAAATGTGTCTACGTAGATCCAATAAATTAAGATTGAAATTTTGTTGTTGGCGAGCAAGATTTGTACCCTCAACCTGCCTAATGGTATGCTCTAACCCGCTGAGTTACAGCGTCAAACATTAACCTGATAACCACCTCCAGCGATTGTAGTTTTATAAAATAAACGAATAAAATTAAATAAAAATACTTTATTTCAGACTATTCATTGTCCATATTTTGTTCGTAACGCAAGCTTACATCTAATATTAGTATAATATCAATCAAACAAAAATTATTAGGATCAATTCACCGATCCACATGCAGATCGATGAATTGACCGGGGATAGCTGTATCCATCCGATCAGCGATCATCTTTAAGATTCTGTTCGGGCTCCCTCGTATTCTGCGCACAACAGATGCAATCTTTTTGTGTATAATTGCATAAAAGTCGTCTAAATGTTCATCCGGAAACATGCTCGATGCACTGCAGAATCGTGGGAGCCCCATAGCCCTACGCTACGCTACGGTTAGTTTCATTGAAACATCGTTTGCACGTTTGAAAATTTGAATGTTTTCAATCTTTAATTTGACAAATGCAAAACCTAACTGACATGTTAAACTGAAAAACGTGCTTTAGATTTGGTAAATAACAATATACTAGTACAATTTATTCAAATGGAAGGTAATTCAAGACAGT
Source organism: Agonopterix alstromeriana (assembly GCA_963924505.1). NCBI lineage: Eukaryota > Metazoa > Arthropoda > Insecta > Lepidoptera > Depressariidae > Agonopterix > Agonopterix alstromeriana. The sequence continues at coordinate 6,464,181 of OZ004671.1, read as the reverse complement.
ATTATCCTTGAATCATCGCTTTAGTCACGCTGTTGCAAGCTCGGTGATGTTACGCGAAGTCAGGCTCCATTTACAATTCTAATCTTACAGTATTGTAATCATGTGGCAAATAATCATCATAATACCTCCGTGCAAGATCAATAAGAAGTCTATGTTTTTTTATAGAGACATACATAAACAAACGGTCGTATTTCCCTTTAATTAACTACTAATAATAATGCCCATTGAAACATGCAGATATACAATACATATTTCTTTTGAAAATTTAGATTTTCAATATGAAAAGACTTGTTGGGTGGTCAGTGGCTAGCTTTTTATCTAAAACCACTACATAAAGAAACATCCCTTAGTCACACCAAAGATATTATTTCTCATACTACGGTCACACCGTGCACACAAATGTGAAAAATTTACAAGAAGAGTTAAGCATGTACGAACTGAGCGAGTGAGAGTGACTTAGGAATACACCAATGCCCAATCCATTGCCTACATTTTCCGCCAAGCTTTGTTCCTACCAAGCAGGGGCACAGAATAAATACTAGTACAGAAGAATCACTTCGATAACAGATTTAAATAAATAGCTACTCTCTCTGCACGGCAATAAGGTGCAAAGTTATTCGCACCCGTCCTATCGTACAATTCGCGAATAACCTACCAACCGTCACAACAACAATCAAAGGGACTTTTTGTCGCACATAATATTTTTAAAAAGCCGTGGTGGTCCAGTGGCGAGTAACCTTACCTGCCGCGCAGGAGGCGATCGTTCGTTAAGTAATAAGTTTTTCGGAATTTATGTACGATTTGTAACACCACTGGCTTTTCGGTGAAGGAAAAAATTGTGAGGAAACCTGCAGACTTCAATTTCGAGGCATGTATTGTACCCACTGTCCATTATGTGGCGACGGGCTCACCCCCCGTCACACTGGACAGAGTTTCGGTACTACTGGTCAAACGTGGATGTTCTGAGGTTTCAGAATATCTCTGACTACCCCCTCGGGGAATATAGTCGTGAGCATATGCATATATAGTAAATTAGAACAGAATGCATTTAGGACCTTACTGACATGGTTTATATGTATCCAAACAAATTCAGTATTGAAGCATAACACAATCCAGATACAATCGTCGATCTATCAAGCTCCCGACATGAGTGACAGTTGTTAGATAAAGGCCACGCAATTTAAATTTAAATCCTAGACAAGCTCCCCTTCCATTTCAAATACCTACGTTTTTCTTATTCGTATTATTCTGCCCATAAAATAATTGGAAAAAGATCCGTAAGTAATACAAAATAATTTTTAAATGTTTATTTACATACGTATGTATGTAAGGGACAGCCCTCCGCAAAATGAAACGGTGAACTCAGACCATCAAACTGAACAACTTTCACTATGGAGCCTACCTCCGGAAACGCGAAAAAAAATCAGCTATCCCATACATTTTAGTCTAGTAGGTCCAGCATTTTTGTATGGTATGACTGATTTTTTGCGATTCTCGGCGTTTCCGGAGATAGGATCCATAGTGAAATATGTTCAGTTTAATGGTCTGAATTTACGTTTTTAATTTGCGGAGGGCTGTCCCTTACACCCTGTATACAACGTGACTCAGGCTGCAAACTTAAATGAGTTACATACTTGAGAGCCTCAGACCATCAAACTGAACAACTTTCACAATTAAACCAACGAAATAGCGAAAAAAAAATCATCTGTTCGATAGAAAACGTCAATGACTAATCGATCCAAATGTACAGAATAGAAGATGTTTTTTTTCTAGATACTGTTAGTACAATCGTGAAAGTTTTTCAGTTTGATGGTCTAAAGCAAGCTGTTTGATATGTAACGCATTAAATACACCCACACCCTTATGACCCCAGTGTCCAACATAAGTCCATCGGCTACAATTTTTCTGACACATGCGCATGATAATTTAGATGCTCAACTCTTTTGACCTCACCAATTTTTAAAACGCTACTCAACCAAGCTTTTTTCTTTGTTTTTTTTTCTACCACAATACGTCAAGGATAAAACCAAATTACGGATAAGATATGTGGTTAAAGCATGACTCAACATCGAATACGACCTTCACACTTCGTCAACTGAACCACAACCTGTGGTATCTAATTAGGTTTTTTTTTCGTTGGGAGAACGTTATAAATATTCATGGTAGATATTAGCATGCGGGGAGGTAAACGCCGTGCGTTCTACGCCTGTCATTATTTCGCCATTTGGCTACAAAAACAACGAGCACCTTGGGGCTTGGTGTGAGCGCATCCCTTGGTATTAGTAGCATTTTATTCGAATTAGTGGCAAGTTTCAATACGAGACGGTACATTTTATTTTTAATTTTGTTCTATAAGACACTACATTTAATTATAACTCATATCAGTAATTATTTAAAAATCATAAAACACAACATGAATCTTCCTACCGTAAACTGTGTGTACAGAAGTGTGTCTGTACATTTAAGATATTTAAAAAAATTACGATATGGTTTTTAGGTGTCCCTGACTTGAAATCAATCTTTTTTAGAATTTTTGTCTGTCTGTGTGTTTGTTTGTGCGAGCATCACGCGAAAACTACTGAACTGATTTTAATGAAAGATTTTTTGGTTGAAAGCTTATGATCTGACTTAAAATCTGGTATATAATTTGTGTGGACGAAGTCGCGGGTTCACTCTAGTATTACATAAAGGGCAGAATATAGTCCTTAACTGGATAAGCTTAGGGCAGACCTTTGCTCGGCAGTTTTATGTTTAACTTCAAACAAATATTAGTATTTTTTAAATTCACCGTAAGTTATATTTTCAACCTGTTCTATTTGTTGGACTTACAAAAACATTCTGCAGAAATGCTGTCACTAAAACACGGATTTTCTCAGAAAGTTGCTTTAAATAACATGGTTCTACCATCAAAAGATGTTTTAAATAAATGAGAAAAATAAACAAAATAGAATTGTAGGGGATTTAAACATTATACCGTTTAATAAAGAACCTCTATAAAACGAAGCGAAGCGAACAAAAAAATCCTTGAAACAAGTGACTGAATTAATAAAAGAAAATCCCCGCCTACCGGGAAAGGGTAAAAGAAAATTATAATCCGTTCTTTTAAAATGCAATGAGGTGGTTGTTAAAAACGTTTGCGGGGAAATTTAAAATGCTCCTTCCCCGGCAATTAGTGATCCAAGTGAAATTAAAACAATGAGAAGATAGGGCGCACTGGGCGCACGCAACTCATTGTGGGTTACGATGGGAAGAATGGATCACACTCCTTTTCCTAATTCTTTGAAAGCGAAAGGAATCGTGTTATTCGTTTCTTTCCTTGCGGATGGATTGTTGAAACCTTTAGTCCTTTAGCTACTTTGACTAATTATTATAAGGACTAGCCTTGCGGTAGCATTTCCCCTCTGCCACGGTATAAGCACAATTGATCTTGTGCATTTACATTCAATTTTACACCTTATCACTAAACGAGACAGCCTATAATTGCGAAATAATAACTTCGAACTTAGAACGTTAGGGGTTCACACGAGACTACTTTTCATGATTTTTAACATTCAAAATTAGAATTTAAAGTTATGGGGAATAAAATCCTAAGTTGCGGATTTCATGTTACCTCGCCCCCCGCAAAAAGTGTCAGAAATGTTTGTTAGTAGAATTACACGCGTAACCAGTCCACATATAAATAGTCAAAGTTTAGCTATCATTATTTTTAATTTATTTTTCAATAATCTCCTTTATTATGGATAGCTCGACTCAATGGTGTAGTTTTTTGGTTCAGTAAGAAGCTCAGTAACATTTTAAGATAATACCTATGAATTAATTATTACGATATCTAACTTCTTGCAGTGTTTATGTAATCAAAAACCAAAAACTTACCCACTAATCTGATGATACCTATTATCATAATGACATCAATTCCTGAAACCTTTTTATACGCGAATGAAAATCTTTACTAAAACATCGCGCGTATTAAAATAGTTGTTTATTGAAGTAATCCCGAAATAGTTATAATTGCTAATGTGTATTGGACCAAGTCCTACTACAGGTAGCATGCCAGCCACGACAAAGCGTTTAAACGAGAAAAACGTAATGCGCGCTCTTTCTGGCATACGTAAAATAATAAAGATGGAGGCACATCTCGATTTTTATCGTTTTCTCGGGGGTGACATGCGAGGCCTACAGGTAAAATTTCCGAATGCAGCATTGATAAAAATTTAAGAATTAGATGTACAGTCTCATAAAAGCTTAGCAAATTGTCCAAATTCAAACATAAGACATGTTTACTATTGGGGATTAAGAGCAATGCAAACTAACCTTTTTTGAGCGTTGATTGTACAGAATTCTAGACCATCAAACTGAACAACTTTCTCTATGGGACCAACATCGAAATCGCGCAAAAAAATCTGCTGTTCCATACATTTGGCTCAAGCAGGTTTGCAGTTTTATACGGAACAGCTGTTTTTTTTTCGCGTTTTCGATGTTGGTGCCATATAGAAAGTTGTTCAGTTTGACGGTCTGATCAGCCCCTTAAAAAAGTATCAGCATATTAAGAAGGACCCTATATATCTAGTGTTTTATTATTATTCGGATATATACAGTTAACCAACCAACACAACCTATCTACAAACCTATACACAAGGACAACAATACCTAACGGATAAGATGCCCGCAAGCTTGGAAGTGTATGTGCTAAGTTGTTATCGTACGAGGACGGGTTTACGAGCAATCAGCGTCGCAGATAGCGCTCGTGACTTCTCTTCCGGAGCTTCCTGTTCCTCATCCAGTGGTTAGATGGTCCTTGAGATACGTGTGTGGGCTTTTATGGTTTTTGGGTGTAAAGGTGTATAGTACAAGGATTGAATGAGAAATCTTGGGGAGAACTTATCGATTGTATATTGATGTAATTTTTCGAATATATTGTAAGGGTCCGTCCACATCTGGCGAACGCGCCGCGAATCAGCAGCTGCAGCTGCAGCGGCAGCTCGCGAGCCGTTCGTGAGCCGCTCGCGAGCGGCGCGTGAGCTGCGCAGTAGCGACGCACGAGCATAAAATGCAATGTGCAGATGTGGACGCACCCTAATGTTACATACATAATATTGTAATTTTGATTATTATCATGTTATATAGTCTAGGAAAAATAAGGTTTGAGATTGCATTAAAGACACTTTAGTAAATTGTGTTTGAAATAATATGACTGCTAGTTTATAACACTTTTGTCGAGATTTCGTGGTTATATAGGCTCAGGAACCTGAGAAATACCTTAAAATCGATATTAATGTACAACTTATTTCTGAAAATATTTCAACCTGCATACCAGCAATAGAGACAGTTAATTATCAAAAGGCAAATTTAATGTGTAAAAACAAACAGTAAATAATTTAGTTTTGAGGTTATAATTTTTGAAGAATTACAAAATATTTAATATCTACCCAAATTAATGATATTAACCGTGGATTATTATTGTTATAAGTAAAACGTATTGAACGAAGCCATCCTGTACAAAATCACCAGTTGTTGTTCATACCTAAATTTAATGTTTTGTAAATGTCTTAATTATTCAATAATACAACATAAAAAATCGGGGATTATTGAGAATTTATGTTTTTCAGGTATGTATCTACTATATTCCAAATTTTCACCAAAAGTGCAATTAATGCAACCTACTCCATACAAAAATCCGTAGATTTCCCCGACTAATAGCCTTGTTGTGCTGTTCCAATTCAAACGAATGTAATATTGTTGAAAATATTAGGTAATGTTCAATTTATTTTTAAGTGATTTGATGGTATAAATTAAAACCATAAATAGGTATATCGTAAGACAAACAAACTTGGAATTTGACCTTATTTATACGGTTTAAGTGACTAAGGACTATTTTATTTACCGACGTACGTAGTAATTCGATTTACTCGTATCTACTTATGATGTTTACTGTACTGGGTCCAACTTAATGTGCTGACGGTTTTTTAAGAGGATGATCAGACCATCAAACTGAACAGCTATCATTATGGGACCAACATCGAAATCGCGAAAAAAAAAACTGTCCCATACATTTAGCTCGAGTAGATTTGTAGTTTAGTTATAACATGATTTTTTTTTTCGCTATTTCGATATTGGTCTCATAGTGAAAGTTTTTAGTTTGATGTTCTAAACCACCCCCTTAATTGTTTATTTGTATTTTTGTAACTTGTATAGTGAACGCCATCATCATCATCATCAGCCCATCATCGTCCACTGCTGAACATAGGCCACTCCCAAGGCGCGCCACAAAACTCTGTCCTCGGCCTTCCTCATCCAATCGCTCCGCGCTACTTTTTTTAGGTCGTCTGTCCAGCGGGCAGCAGGCCGCAGAGAACGCCAATTATCGTTTTTCTAAAAGTAGCATTATTCAGTTTCGATTTTAGAGAAACGCTTTTCAAGGTTAGCGTTCATTTGTGAACACCTTGAACCAACCAAAAACAATCATTCATAACAACTCATTCGCGACGAGATGACACCAAAACAATTTTCATGAGTCGACGCGACGTTTTGCGACGTCATTGCGAAGACGTAATATTTCGAGTGAGAGATAAATTTCGCGCACACAAATCTGGTGCTCGTTATCTTTGTCTTGCTGAGGCCGGAGGGGGTGAAGCGTGGTGATGCGGTGTGGAGGGGGGAGGGGAAGTGACGTTTAGTGACGTCATCATCTCACTGTAAGCTCAATTGACATTGTTCCGTGTCTTCGAGGTGTGTGTAATGCTGCTTGTTTGAATTGGCTTTTGCAGATTTTTTTAAATAAAGTAATTACTACTTAGGGCCTATTTCACCACTTTTAGATAAGTTCGTGTTAACTTATCCGACAGCTCATTGGACATATTTTTTATGAAGAATATATCAAAAGAACTGTCGGATAAGCTAACAAGAAATTATTCGGAAGTGGTGAAACAAACCCTTAATTTCATAAATCCATAATTTCACTACCGTATTCCTTTTTACGGCGGTGAGAAATTATCCTACAACTATTATAATCTGTGGAACATAACGACCCACTATCTTCCGGTTACTAACATCATGCAGAATATCTGCATCCTCAACTTAAAAACAACTTGAAAAAAAACTGGAGGATGGTTTATGTTGCCTACTGCTGGGGCTCGGACATAAAACGAAAAATGGCTTATTTTACAATAGACAATTAATATACTTACATTCTTACATCGCAAATACAACACGAGAGTATCGGTGGGTCATTTCATTATGTTCCATTTAGTATAATCTACCATACCGTTTACGTTTAAAGCGTTCTATTCCAGCGAGGTATTGCAGCATGTATCTGAGGAATTGAATGAAGTATGCCACGAAAAGGTAAATTTTTCGGCTATATCAGTGGTATAACACTGCTGAAATATCGGGACAGACACATGAAAAAATTATTTACCCGTCTGACATTGTCCAATAACCAATACAAAGGAGTTGGACTACATTGTCGTCGGTGCGGGACGAGGCATAGATCATTTATCACAACACGACGCGATGCGGTCGCTCCCGGACTAGAGTAGCATAGTAACACGCCAATACTCTTCGACTGCAGTACTTGACGGAATAACATAGTGTATGGAACTTATCAAAATTGTAGTTTAACAAAATTTTATCTGTTTGGCATTTTTGAATTCTTAAATATTTTTCTGTATGAATTAGAAATGGTAACCTAAGAAGATTTGCAATATCCTTCTTAATATGCTGACACTTTTTTAAGGGGATGATCAGACCGTCAATCTGAACAACTTTCTCTATTGCACCAACATCGAAATCGCAAAAAAAAATCTGATATCCTATACATTTGGCTTGTATGGAATTGCAGGTTTGTATGGAAGGGCAGATTTTTTTTTTCGTAAATAAGATGTTGGTGCCATAGAGAAAGTTGTTCAGCTTGACGGTCTAATAATCCCCTTAAAAAAGTGTTAGCATTAATTTCCTTTAGATTCCTCGTGGAAAGCTGTTCAGCATCATCAGTACATCAGTCTTTGAAGTAATGCAAATGTCGACACTTACACACTGTATAATAATCTAAGTATCTTGGAGTATAATGGTTGTGATAAATAAAATAAAATTCCAGCGACCGCTTACAATTTACTCGAAATATCCGACATTGAGCAAAGCAATGATGTTATTAAAACAATTACACAAAAAAAATGACAGTAAATTATATCTTATCACAATTGTTGTATAAAGTTATTTCCAATTCCGGCAATTTCGGCAGTTTACTACAGGCCTTACAAACGCTACAACAAAAATATACACAGATATTACATAACTAAACTACCTTTAAAAACCGGTCAAGTGCGTGTCGGACAACGCGCAGGTTAGGGTTCCGTAGTTGCCCGTCACAATATACAGACTTAGAACGGGCCTCTATGTTTGATACTACGGTTTAACGGCTAATAAAGTCTAAAAAGTACATTTTACAAGTTGGTCGACTATTACTCGTTAACTTGTAAAGCCTACTTAGCGGTGATAGTTTTCCTTTTAAATTCGTTATATACACTACTGCCGTGAATTTTTTCACGTATAAAGAAACAACCGTTTAGCTGGCAGGGGGGGGGGAGGACACTTGGCTCTAACAAAAATGTTCTCTCGAAAAATGGTTGTCCCACACCCATAGTATTTTTAAAAGACCTATCCAAAGATACCCCACACCATGGGATAGACGAGAAAAAAAACGGCATCCCCACTTTTTATGTACACTAAATACGGTACACTAAAAAAAAATTTTATACATGATTTTACTTTACCACTTTGTCGGCGTGGTAAATATATATACTCATGTCAAATTATAGCGTTCTAGTACTAAGCGTTTCTGAGCTAAGCCACGGACAGACGGACAGACGGACGGACGTGGCGAAACTATAAGGGCTCCTTGTTAACTAGGGAACCCTAACAAAAACTAGCAAAATGTTTTAATGGCTCACTATATACATGAATTGTTATATCTTATTTATTTAAAATATCATTATAACTATAGGGCCACTAGTTGGATTGTTATTCGAGATTTTATCGTAAAAGCACTGTATCATTGTGAGATAATAATGGTGGATGACAATGTATTATTCGCTTATTCATTCCCACGCAGGCGTTTTCAACCAATCTCAGCGGGACTTCGAATTTTCGCAAAAGGGATCCGAGCACAATTGGATTTTTGGTTAGGAAACCGGAATAATACAATCGGGTATCCTGAAATCTCTGATTTGAATCATTTCAGCGAGGCTTTGGTGTGAATTGGAAGGAAGGTGTTATTTTTCGCGCCTTTTCGCCGAGTCATGGACGGGTGCGCAGCGGAGCGATGCGACCCAGTCTGAACAAAATGGAATCGAGAACATCACAAGTGGGATTGTTTTTCCTAAACTTCATCTATCTTGGTAGGCAAATCAAGAATATTTATCTAATCTCATTCTAATGACGAATTTGTTTTATACAGGGTGCAACTTAATATGCTGACAGTTTTTTAAGAGGATTATCAGACCATCAAACTGACCAACTTTCTCTATGGGACCAAAGACAAAACCGTGAAAAAAATCAGCTGTCCCATACAATTGGGTCGAGTAAGATTTCAGTTCGGTTTGAAACAACAGATTTTTTTCTCGCAATTTCGACATTGGTCCCATAGAAAAAGTTGTTCAGTTTGATGATCTGATCATCCCCTCAAAAAAGTGTCAGCATATTAAGAAGAACCCTATCGGTACTGCCTGTAGTTAACTATCTTTAAAACTGTCAAAATTGTCCACTTTTGACGAATTCAACTATAAATAACTCCAAACAATTCAATCGTATTATTTATTTGCTAAACAATCTGCTTCTGAAACCACAGAACAACCACGTTTCAGTATACTTCATTCCAAATAAGGACGACAAGATTTTCCGATTCCTATTTAGCTTTCTGACCAATTCAGATTACCAAATGTAATTAATTTATTGGATACATACAAGTATACTATCCGACATATCATGGACGGTACAAAAGCTGTTCTAAGCATAAGTGAGAGTAAGTGTTTCAAATCTCTGTTTCTGTATTGCAAAATAGCCTTAAAATTTCGTTGCTATTTTGAATGGAGTATAGTACCGAAACTCTGTCCAGTGTGACGGGGAGTGAACCCGTCGTCACCACCAATGGCAAACTACATAAACCTAAATATACTCTGCATATAAAAAGGGTTACAATTTTATTGAATAGCAAAAGCAACTATAGTGACGTCACATATGTAAGCGCATTAGGTTTATCTGTTTCCTCGCCCTGGAGGCTCACAAAGGCGCCGCTCAAGTGGGATAACAGAGGCTTTGTGGTTCTGTACATAGTAGTAACGCCATTTCGTATGCTGGAGGGAATGTGCTTAAATGATTACAAGGATTTTTGGCGTCTGCCTTTTCTTTAGTAATGTTTTATAGAAAAATACGGTAAACATGGATTGAATTCAGAAAGTCGACAATAAGATTGATCTGTTTCTTGATGAACAACACCCTTCTGTGTACTCGACGGCTTCAATAGTCGTTCTATACAAATTTAAGACCAATCATTGTGTTTTAAAAGATAATTGAAATTTCTTACGAAAATTTGGTTGAAAGGTTTGGTTTTCAAATGAAACTAAATACTAGTTTCATTTGAAAAAAAAATCCGTAGGATTTGAACTACCACATAGGTATTATGTTTAAGTAATTACTCAGAGACATCGGCACCATGGCGAAAATATGTTTTCATATGTTTGCAAAAAGGAGTCGAGATAGCCTGACGGCATAGTTGCACTCTGAGGTCATGTGAATCTCTCCATTGTATATTGTTTAACTTGGCTTGTTTTGCCCCACTAGAGGGCACATCTGACTGACTGTCAAATTAGGCCAGCTTGACAGCAACTGGTCCACCTTGAGGCAACTGACTCCCGATAACTGAAGGAGCAGATTTTGTATAAGTACTAAGCGAAGAGAAAACTTTGATAGCGCGATGCAGGATTGCTTTGTTATTTGCACCCTATTTCGTTGGAGTAAAGTTTGCTTCTCAGTGTTGTTATATTTGGATGACATTAATGTTATTCGAAACCAGATAGAACTTTTTAAAATTTTACTTTTATATTTCGACTAGTTAAATTAGAATAACAGCGGAAAGTTGGAATAGGTATTGTTTATACCTGGAGAGCAGACTGCCTTACAAGCGGAGAAACATGAAAAATGTCCTTCTTTCGTAAATTCCCGTCGTTGTTTCCGACGTCAACTTTGTCCCTTTCTAATCCAACGACAAAATTGTATAGAAAGGGATAAACGTAAAATCAGAAACATCTACGACGGACATGTACGAAAGAAGAATGAACATTACCGACTTCCATGGAGAATTCTCGTGTTTCCATGCTTGCAAGGAGGTTATGGATCCATTGGTTATAAATCCATGAATAATATGATGATTAATATATAATAATTTATTAAAATAAGAATGTGGATGGACAACTAGTAACTCGGAACCTACCGCCACCATCATCACCACCTAAATTACGACTCAATATTATTTAGGTACATTTTTATGTTCCATACAAAACTGCAAACCTATTTGAGCCAAATGTATAGAACAGCGTTTTTGCGATTTCTATGTTTATGCCATAGAGAAAGTTGTTCAGTTTGACGGTCTGTTCTGATCATGCCCCTAAAAAAAAAGACAGCAAATTAAAAATGACCCTCCCTGTATTGTATATGTATAGTGTAGGTTTGTACCAATACTTTACTTACCTTATCTATTATTATAGAGGTATCTCACTGTAAAAGGCTTCAGATTGCCGTCAAAGTTCAATATACCTACCAACTTTTGTGCCAATGAGTTTTTACAATATTCTTTGCAATAATGAACTCTTTCAAAACTTTTAAACGAACGCAATTTTTAACCGTCTAACAAAATGAATCGCAGGACAAAAGAGGTGAGCTCGTTGAAATATTGCACAGAGAAACTCAATACCGTTAAACTAAATTCCTCTATTCAAAATGGAAGATAGGTACGAGTCAGTAAGTAATGTTGAGCGGCGCTGGTCAAAGCGAGGCGTGACCTCAGAGGCGTGGGAAAGCCGTGGTACCGCCCGCATCGGCAATCTACCTCGCCTCCCTGCCCCCTCACACCTGACCTCACCCCCTCTATCTGACCGCATAAGATGGTCGGTCACGAATAATAGACAAGACTGGGAAAATCTGTGACTTAAAGCAAAACGTTGCACATACTAAAAATGGCCAAGGTTTTTGTTGGTTTGCGTAAGTTGAATCTCGTCATTCTTTGAGTGAATTTTACTAACTCTGCAACAAAATACGATATAAATCTTGATAAACGAATCTTTAAATCTGTTATGCAGCAGGTGCACATCCTATCTACGGTGATTGATGAACGAAAAACATAGTATAATTTTTTAATTGGATTAATTCTATGCCCGATTCCAAAAGCATATTCTTCATTTATTTGTAAAAATACCAAGGTACCTAGATTTAAGGTTTATTATTTGTTTATATGTTATGCTAGTCCTATTGGAATTGGATGCACAAGACACAAGACTACATTCAATAAGATTAATTGGTGGAGCTAGTGAAAATACTATGAGTATTGTAGCTGTCCATCATTTTCCAATCTATAGTATCTACGTTTGTCTTTAAGATCGTTTTATTGGTATGGAATATCCACTACCTTACCTACCACCTGAAAGTTACAAAATATTCGTGAAATCTTATCTCATCTGATTCTGTACCTTAAATTATCGTATGTGTATTATGCCATGGTCTTGTGATAAGTAGTAACCATGTCTAGTCGATGGTTCGATCGACGTCCAGGCCGAAACGTACCAACGAGTTTTTCGGAATTTATTTACTGGCTTTAACACTTGCTTTTCGGTGAAGGAAAAAATTATCGTGAGGAAACCTGCTTGCTTTGATTTGAAACGATCGCACTAAGTAGGCCCTGCATGCCACCTCCGAGAAAACGATAAATATCGAGATGTGCCTCCTTCATTATTGTTTTACGTATGACAAAAAGAACGCGCATTAATTTTTCCAGATTTATCGCTTTGTCGTGGGTGCTGAGCTGGACGTGAAACGTGGATGTTCTATATTTTCAGAAAATCTCTGACTTCCTTGGGGAATATAGTCTTATGCTTATCGTACGTGTAATGTAGCCACAACTATCTGGTTTCAAGTCTAGTGTAGGGCGATGACGTATCACAGTCATCAATACGCGTCCCGGCGCGCGAGCATTAACCCTCTCCTAATGAGGTCGGACAGCGTTTAATAGAATTAAACGTTTGAAACGTTTCACCGATAGACGCTGGCGTCGGGTTATTACGGTATTAACTATTTAAACTTATTGCTTTCATAATATTTTGTTTTTAAGTTTGAAATGTAATTTTCTTAAAATATACAACGTGTTAATGAATTAACGCAAAACTAGAAATACGTTTGTTTAGAATCGAGAGCAGAATCGAATTATCATGTTTTCAACGTAGGATTTTTTTTTCAAAATATTAAATAATTTGATTGTGAAATTTAAAATTTACTGAACTCGATCTCAACCCACCGCACGGGCACTCTCACCCTACTTACTACAAAAACAAGATTCTTAAAATGTATCAATGAGCACGTTAGCGCTTTTATTAATTGCTGAAATGATAACAAATAATTTTTGTCTGAAAACTTAAAATGCGAATAACTTTAAATTCTAACTATCAAAATAATGAAATTATTGTTTCTATCGAATTATTTTGTTATAAAGCAGTTGCGGTGTATGAGGTTTTGCGCTTATTCATTAACACGTTGTAGATAGTATACAGGGTCCTTCTTAATATACTGACACTTTTTTAAGGGGATGATCAGACCGTCAAACTGAACAACTTTCTCTATTGCACCAACATCGAAATCGCGAAAAAAATAAGTTGTTCCTTACAAAACTGCAAACCTACTCGAGCCAAATGTATAGGACAGCAGATGCTTTTTCGTGATTTCGATGTTGGTCCCATAGAAAAAGTTGTTCAGTTTGACGGTCTGATCATCCCCTTAAAAAGTGTCAGCATATTAAGAAGGATCCTGTATAGGGTGAAATTGATATCATTTGCATTTTTTAAACTAAGAGTCTACCCATCAAATTGAACAACTTTTACTATGGGAGCAAACGATCGGAAAAAAAAACAATTAGCTGTTGCTGTAGCCGAGTCGAGTAGGCATTTCAGTTTAGTTGTAGAACAGATTTCAGTTATTCAGTTTAATGGGTAGACTCTTAATTTAAAAGGATGCTAATGACATCAATTTCACCCTGTAGTAGTAAATACCTATATAGTACAGTATAGTATGTTTTGCGTTTTAAGAATAGTATACCCTATTAAAAAAAAAATACAGAAAAAAAAAAGATTAGTATCTGATTTTGTTTCGAAGGTACCAAAATAGGCACGCACGGGATATTTTTATTGAATTGAACTATTTTCTGTATTTGAAATAGCGGATATCGGAAGAGCTATCAATATGGATTAAGGGGATATAATTCGGAGCGCGGTCCATACAAACGTACTATGGTGATATTTTCAATACTAACCAATTAAAGTCAATGAAATTATGCTGAAACAATTTTGATACAAATATCTATGCTTGTATGGAGTCAGATTTTCGTTAAAATTTACAGTTTCAATGCTAGGATTAATTTATAATTTGTATGGAAATCTTTGAGGCACTGTAATTTTAAAATTATACATTTTAACGAAAATCTGACTGTATAGAAGCATAGAAATTTGTTTTTAGATTGATTCTGAAAAATTTCATTGAGTTTAATTGGTTAGTATTGAAAATATCACCATAGTACGTTTGTATGGAGCGCGCTCCGAATTATAATATTTCTCCAAGTTTTTACAGTCAATCGGTCCAATTAGAAATCACATTATGGAAAATGTCTTTGAGAGATTCTAATAAGAAATAAATACAAAATAGGTAAGTATTATAAACGCTGTACTTGTTACAGAAAGCATAGCTACCGTTTATCTCAGTATCACTCCCTGTTATACAGAGTGTTAGGATAGACAGTTGCATTTGTATACTCATCATACTAAACAACTTTCTCAAAAAAACTACTTTTCATACAATAGTTCGATCAGCTGATTGCATTTAGTATGGAAAGTACAAAAATTTTCTGGCAAATTCGTATTTGTTTCTCATAGAGAATATTGTTCAGTATCCTGGATACAATCACCCCTTAAGGGGATACAATTCGGAGCGCGCTTCATACAAACGTACTATGGTCATATTTTCAATACTAACCAATTAAACTCAATGATTTTTTTCTGAAACAATCTTGAAACAGATATCTATGCTTGTATGGAGTTATAATTTTGATTCTGATTTTTGATTCTGAAAAATGTCATTGAGTTTAATTGGATATTATTGAAAATATCATCATAGTACGTTTAAATGGAGCGCGCTTCGAATTATATCCTCTTAAAGCAATGCAACTGTTTACCCTAACACCCTGTATACATCGTCTTTACAAAGATAACACGAGCCGCTGTAATAACTGATTACTCTTTACGCCTTTAACTTGCACATCGCATGATTTATATTCAGGAAGAAACCCACCTTTTTTTATATAATGTCTTTAACGGCTCTGGATACTAGTCCTTTTGAGCCATTCGTTATTTTTTTTTTATATTCTTTATTTTGATGATGGGATGATAGATGACGATGAATCTGACCTATAGTCCTACGAATACCAGTCTTATTATTAGAGTTAAATTATAGACGGGCTATGGTCACTTTGAAATGTAACAGAAATTTTCGTTGGCAAAACAATAAAATTTCCAGCGAACTACAATGAACTTTATACAAATGACATTCTTTAACTAAAGTTTTTATTTCCTGTTATAGGTCTTATACAAAAAGAAGCAGCGAAGCAGAAGTGAAGTATAAGCTGGCTGTTTTCACCGTCAATAAACGTATCAAATACGTCAAAATAAACATATCTATCTGCCAGTAGCACGTACGTTAATTAAAGTCAATCCTCCATTAAATCTCTTGCTGTCACTTTTTGACTCAAATTTAAAACTCAAACTTAAAATGTTTTATTCAAAATAGTATCACCTGGATAGCTTTCTGATGTCAGTTTGCACTAAACCACCGAGTCCGTTGGAAGGTGTTTCGTTGTCGTAAAAGATTATGCGGCCAGAAACTCTACAACACATCTTAAAAAAAATACAAAGTACACTTACAAATACAATATTGAATTACAACATTAGTGTAACATTGTCAACTTGACAATGTCAAGACCGTCTTGTTGACGTAGTAAATGCTAGCAAGAGATTTAAAGGAGGATTAACTTTAATGAACGTACGTTCAACTGGCAGTAAATATATTCAAACGAAAGTAGTTCAATTCCAATTTGAAGAATAAGATAGAATCGCATCTAAGAATTTCAGTTGATCGAAAATAAAGTTTTCTATTCGATTATATTCTAAATTGACGGTATGCTAGTCAACTGTACGTAAAATAAGCATAATTTAAAATTGCATAACTCCATTATTTATAAAACACTTTATCATAAAACCTACAGGCTACAGGTTTCTGCTGAAGACATCGACTAAAATGATTAATAAGAAACTGTCGACTTATAAATAAGTACATAACATTGCATGACCTTATATGTACAACCACTTTACTAACTACAAAGTATATTATATATTTCACTTGTATTTATTTAAAATGTTTAACAAGATATAAGATGTCCGTCAGGTGATACTTTATAGTAAACACCTGGCTATTTTAACGCAAAAAATAGATTGATCTGAAACATCGCTTGCTAATTGCTTCGCTTATGTAGCTTCAACGCAAACATAGTCAGTACCGTCTGTATGTATGTTGACATCATTAAAAACTTTGGAACAACTGCCTTTTAAAGAGACATACACTCAGAAATAAACTCAACACCGTATTCCATTTCAGAGTCACAAAGTACCTTTTTATACTCTAAAATTAAGCGTCACTTTTAGCATAGTTCGTATTTACGTATCTACGTGTGTAGTACTGATAGGTGGCCGCAACCTTTAGACTTAAAAAAACCAATTGGAAGTTAAAATGTAAATCAACGTTAAGTAACGTAATAATTCTTATGAAACATATTTTATGGTTTTCGAACGAAACAAATCGAAAGGAATTCGTAACGAATTTACGTGACGATAACGTGACGTTACATCCGCGATTTAATTAATAAAAACTATGTAGGGTTCCGCATGGTTTTGCAATAGTAGTAATAGTAATATTTATTTGCCAGTCAAAGATACATTGCATATTGGATCACTGCACTAGGCAAATTAAACAATTATATTTAACTAGAGTTTACCCGCGACTTCCTCCGCACAAATTATATACCAGATTTTAAGTCAGATCATAAGCTATCAAACAAAAAAAGTTTTATCAAAATCGGTTTAGTAGTTTTTGCGTGATGCTGTTACAAACATACAAACAAACAAACAAACAGACAGACAAAAAATATAAATAAGGTTGATTTGGAGTCCGGGATACCTAAAAACCATATCGTAATCTTTTTCATGTCGAAATATCTTCAATGTACAGACACACTTCTGTTACAGTTTTATAATAGTTAAGATTAAAACAAAACGCAGGTTTAATAAATGAATATCTGAACATGAAATAAGTAATGCCATCCACTCTTATTAGATTATGTTCCAAGTGGTCTTACTTGGTGCGTCCACCTTACAGAATGTTTAGAAATTTAAAGCGAATAACTAAAATACACTTCCCAAACCTAATATTTTTATTGAACCCCAATATACTATAATAAAACTGCCTTAATAATGTATTCAAAACAAAACAAAACAAAATTGGTCGGAAATCCATATTATGTTAGTAACAATTGTACACACGGCGACACATCAAGCTACACAAAACCAACATAAGCTGGCCGCGCGGAGGTTGCATAAAGTATAACGTCGCGCGGCCAGTTTATTTTGGTTTTGCGTTGCTTAATGTGTCGCCGCGTATACATTCAACAACTATAATGGACATAAATAGCAACTTCAGTCTATGTTAATATTTAATATTGTCAAAAGTGGCTTTGCTCTGAGGATCTGAAGCTCGGACCTCCCCATTAGGAATAATGACCGTAAGTATGCAAAAGACTTCGTAACTTATGAATGTAAACTAATTTAACTGCTCCTAACACAGTATTCCGTCGAGAAGAGCTCAGATTTCTTGCTTCACACGTAAAAGGGACCCCTAAAACATCACTACGCTATATTAATCGAGTTAGTGCCGGTCACTAGACAAATGTGTTGCTTGACAGTTCAAGATTTTTATTTTATTTTTTATTATACATCATTTAATTCGTGTTTTTACCGGAGCGGACAGGCCGGGCCGACAAACGTGTCAATATTTTGTCACGAATCCCATTTAAAGCCTGACACGTACTAATGTCGTCATTAATTTGTTTTAAAAAATTAACTAACCGGGAGGCTTTGATGTCCTTTAACTGACATTCTGTTTAAATGCAGCGTACGTGTTAAAACAACAATATTGTTGTTAACACGTGAACTGGAACGAAAGCATCATTCATTCTCACCTGCGAACATTTAATTTATTTTGTTGACGCAAAAAGTGTTTTGTGTGCTCATTTTTAACTCGTTTTTATTCTCGTTTTGAAGAATAAAAACGAGTTAAAAGTATGTTTTATGAAAGAGTCAATCCCAAAGAATGAAGTTATAACAATCGCCATTTCTTAATTACCTAGTTCCTACATACTTTTAAAATTGAATGTTAATCTGTTATCGATTCTATTCAGACAGTCTATAGATTTGCGTAATTTGCTAACACGTTGTATAAGTTTGCGTTTAAAGATCAAATAATAACAACGTTCTGCAAACTAATTTATGTGGAATTTGAATATTTTTCGTTCAAATAAAACTGTTCGCTTTGCTTCCCACTACAAAACCCAAACCTTGATTCTTATTGGAACGGGTGTATGCTTGTATATCCGATAAGAACTTTGTACAGAAAGATTTGATCGAATTTCGAAGTAGAAACAGCCGAACACAATATTTTAATAATTGTAATCGTGTCCCCGCCCCCCAGTCACGCGAGATCGCGTTTTCAAACCACCGAATTCACGAGCCCTACGAACAAAAAACACTATTCGTCTATAAAATTACACGAAAACTCACAACTATTATCCTTAAAATAGACTGGGAATTCTCGTAACTATTTCGTTCATGTTTTATGTGTGAAAGATATCCATGTACCTACGTCATTGTAATTGCATGTAAGAGCTATAAATATCTAACCTGAGAACAATATTCTCGGCACTAATATAAATTTGTATGTACTAGTTAGCACAATTTATGGATTGTTATCGCTGAAATGTTATCTGGTTGTTGGGTCTTCTTCCTACCATGTACCACGTCGGTAGGTATCATAAAGCAGTAAATAAGAAAATTCAAGAATTTAAAGATCTAATTAAACACCTTCTTCTACATATCTATATTTTGCTTTTTTATTTATACAAATAAAAATCAATGTTTGTATGTTTGTCCTATATGCGTTCCTAAACCATTGATCAGATTACCGCGAAGGTTGCTGTCCTGATCAAGAAAAAAAAACAAAACAAAAAAAACATAAAGCAAACATTGGAATGCAAACGTACATCTAGTATGTATGTTATAAAAGATATGGGATATGGAAGCTGTTTGCACCTTCCTAATAGCATTGTATTTAAACGATATCGGCTACACAGAATTAATTGGTATCATTCAAGTTATCGATCTACAACCGGATTGGTCCTCGACCGAACCAATGAGAAATCAATATCCTATTACAATCGATACGTTACATAATCTACCTCTATAAATTCTCATTCCACCTGCTATAAATTTTATTTCGTCTCAGACAAAAACATATAATTTTCTTACGGCCAATAGGAAAAAGTTTATTGAAGGTTGAAAAAAAGGTAATAAAAAAACGACGCGAGCGCATGCAGCCGCTGGGGGCGGATCGAATGTTCGCCGCGGCTCAGTTTCAACTTCAACCTGTTTTTGTTTTAAATGTTATTACAATATCCTCTCGATTTACATGCATCTGCTCTTAAACAATTTTGTTTTTTGCAAGCATTTGGCTCTTATCTTTCAATATTTTCCTTATTTTAATCCATACAAATAGTTGCATGTAAGTCTACAGCCAACATATAAACGCCTACAGGTAAGCTTTGAATCAAAGCACAGAGTAGGTACTTACGCAGCACCTCCAGGGGCCATACATAATTTACCAATTAGATCGATAGCCGGACGAACCATTACTAGGGCCGCAAGAATCTAGCCAGGCTTCGGGTAAAGACTGATGGTAGAAAATTATAGATAATTGACCGATTACAGGCCGCCCGAAGGCGGCCGGCACAGCTCTCCAAGACGGGGCGTAATATACTGATTATAAATGGAACCAGACATGTAATAGCATCGATTTCGATCCTCGATTCAGCGAGGCTTATTATACTAAGTGGGGACCGAACACAGGATCGGTGACGGCGTAATCGTCCGTAATCATAGTGTGGCTCAATTTAAAGTGGTAGTCGGATCTCGCAGAGTCATGCTTTATTACATAGGTTATGAATTTAGTAAATGGCTATGTCATTCGATCTATTGTGTGATAAGTTGCTTTAATATACGAATGGAATAGCTAGAAATATTTATTACCATTAAATCAATTGGGCTTTTTTTGACCGTGGAGTCGTGGATAGTGGCGAGTAACCACGTCTGCCGTGTAATAGCAGTCCAGGCCGACTCGTACCAATGAGTTTTTTTGAATTTATGTACGATTTGTAAGAACAAGTTACAGACACAAAACCTTATCCATGCATTTTTCAATTTCGAGGCATGTATTGTACCCATTTTCCATTATAAGTGGCGACGGGCTCACTCCACGTCACACTGGACAGAATTTACTACTACTGAAACTACAAGTGAATCGTAGATGTTCTGAGGTTTCAGAATATCTCTGACTCCTCGGGGAATATATTCGTGAGCATATGTATTCGATCAGCACATTTTTATAAGATAATTACGTGTCAAATGAGCAAAAGGAAATTTAATGTTTAGCACCTTAGTCTTCCACTGACAAGAGCGTTGCTTTTAAATGTATGTGAGATAATAAACGGTCTATAATAAAATTAACGTACTCGTACACATACAAATTACGACGGTCAAGTTGATTTAATGGGATGTTTGAATTTGATTGATCCATTCAAGAGGAACGCCGGTGCCTAGCTCTAATAATAAATTGAGGAAAAAACAACCTCTTAGAAAAGATTTCCTAATATAGTTTGAGTAGACCTCTTCAATCCCTAAAGGGTCATCCCTTTATTTCTGTAACAATCGCTTGGAAATTGATATTGATGTGGAAAGGGCAGGTTTTCCATAAAAATAGGGTTTATTTGAATAAAGGATGACCGGGCCGTGAGGGAGCTGACGTGTAGACGGGATACTTTATAAAATTGTCTAGTTTCACCCTTCGTGATGCATGGAGTCGAGCGGACTCTACAAATATCGGAGGATGACGGTGACGGTGGTCAGGAAAACCTTGAGTCATTTTGGTAATGACGTACTCATTTCAAATAAAGTCATAGGTTGTAGTGGGATGGCAGGCGTGCGAAAGTTTAGGGTTGTTACATACTGAATCGGCGGTAGAAACTGGAAATGTTTCATCTACTCTACTTACCTACTTTCTTCGAGTATTTGTTGATTTATTTTAGGAGAAATACCGATGTTATAGGAGAAGGGAGATGTATGGAACGTGATTATGGCTCTTGGAAATGAATTAGCCTTAATTGTTATCTTAATTTCTGTGACATAGACAAAACACCAAAAAGGGTCAAAAGAACTCCCAAATGAGCAAAAATCCACGAAAAATAAAATATTTACGTCAACGGAAGATATATCGACGAGTAATAGGCGTGACATTACAAACGCACCGGTGACCCCCACGGGAATCGAACCCAGGACCGACACATGGCCACCTACTCGTTATTCCATATAAGAAGACCCATGACTTGACTCTTGTTTCAACTTCGTAAGGATTGAAATGGCTCGATGCTTAGGCCTTAGTTTGTTGAACGAACCAAAGCAATGGTAGAGAGAAATTAGTTTTACCCCATTTCACGGAAGTTTGCTTTACCCTGTTTTACGAAGCCGCGGCTAAAACAAAGGGGATTTGATAAACTCACCGTCAGTTGCAGAAGGAAATTTAAGTTGAAGATAATCTTTATTATTTAATGTCACCCCTATGTAAGAAATAATAAGGCACTTTGTAGTTTATGGGTATGGTAGGTATTCCTATCATAAGCTGTGTATTAATTTGAATTTGTAGGCTTTAATCCTGGATTTTAATTAAAGTTGAATGCATCTACTTTTATTTAATACAGATTTTAAGTCAAATCTTAAGGGGATATAATTCGGAGCGCGCTCCATACAAACGTACTATGGTGATATTTTCAATACTAACCAATTAAAGTCAATGAAATTTTGCTGAAACAATTTTGATACAAATATCTATGCTTGTATGGAGTCAGATTTTCGTTAAAATACACACTTTCAATGCTAGGATTAATTTAAGATTTGTATGGAAATCTTTGAGGCACTGTAACTTTAAAACTATACATTTTAACGAAAATCTGAATCTATACAAGCATAAAAATTTGCGTTTAGATTGATTCTGAAAAATTTCATTAAGTTTAATTGGTTAGTATTGAAAATATCACCATAGTACGTTTGTATGGAGCGAGCTCCGAATTATATCCTCTTAAGCTATCAATCAAAAAAGATTCATCAAAATCGGTTCAGTCGTTTTTGCGTGATGCTATTACAAACAAACAGACTGACAAAAATTCTAAAAAAGGTTGATTTGAAGTCAGAATACCTTAAAATTAAAAATCATTTCGTAATGTTTTTCTTGTAAGTTTATATCTTTAATGTAGGTACAGACACACTTCTATTATACTTTTATCATAGAATAGTACTCTGTGATAACAGTTTAGAGTTTTTTTTTCCATAAACATTCAAGCAAATTAATTATGCTGTATGTAGAATATTAAAACTGTACTAACTGTACTAAGCAATTTTTAAGTAATACCTGAGTGCATTTTTTTGTTTGTTTCTGTGATCATCATAATCCATTGTCTGAAATCAATTAACTGAATTTTAGCAGAATAGCTATAAGAACAACCAAAAAACACCATGTCGATTTGACCCCTGTAGGGCTATTGTGTAAGTTACCTATTGTATCATTTATAAGATCGGTAACGTATTATGACTAAATTAGGTAATTTGAAGCAATATTTTCTTTCTGTGATCATCATATTCAATATCAGAAACTATAATTTACTAAATATTAAGAAGCAGAATCGCTAAGAACTGCTAAAAACACCATATCGGTTTGATAACGTTTGAATCGGGTAGTGTAGACCCTTTAGATAGACCTTGATTGGGCGGGGCACCTTGCTCGCAGAACCGTTGTCCGATGGGGCCGAAAGATTCTCGAGTGGCGACCGCGTACCAGAAAGCGTAGCGTGGGTAGGCAACAAGGTGGACCGACGACCTGGTGAAGGCGGCGAGAACCTGTTGGATGAGGGCAGCCGGTCGTTATGGCGATCCTTGGGGGACTCTATGTCCAGCAGTGGACGTTCATCGACTGAGATGATTATGATAATGATGAGATAGACTTTTCGTTTTATATCGGTTACTTTAGCTATGTGTTAGGTAGGTATTTCTTGAAGTGTGTGGGTTAAACAATAAAAGTTTTTATTTACTCGTCCACCTCTTTTTCCACCTTCATATTACTGTTGTTTGCTTCAGGATTTATTACTACAAAATGTCTTTATCAAGCGTGTTTGTTTTCGATGACTGATAATCGAATAACTTTAGTGTTTTGTTTACGTTATCATCAACAATTTTGGAATTACTCAGCAAGTTTTGTAGCTAATGGGTCAATTTAGAAATTTCCTTCGATACTTGAGTAGTTAGTGC
The DNA here is from genome assembly GCA_963924505.1 of Agonopterix alstromeriana. NCBI lineage: Eukaryota > Metazoa > Arthropoda > Insecta > Lepidoptera > Depressariidae > Agonopterix > Agonopterix alstromeriana. The sequence goes on along the minus strand of OZ004671.1, from coordinate 6,440,149 downwards.
ACATAACCTACTATGCCTATACGGTAACTCACCACTTTATTTACTTTCAGGGTGAACAGAACTATTGGATAAAACCATTTATAAAAGAAATGTTTCCTATCCACATCGTATTATTGTTTTTAGGTTGACACAAATCATCACTTTTTAGGGTACCCAAAGGGTGAAAATGGGACCCTATTACTAAGCCTACGTTGTCCGTCCGTCCTACCTACCTATTTAGGGCTGTTACTTTTGAACAGTAACAGCTAGACAGTTGAAATTTTCAAATAATATGAGTTATTACGGCGGATTTGTAACCAAATAATAAAAAGTTCAAAAAATTAAAATTTAAGAGGGGTCCTCGTACAAGAAACTTGTTTTTGTCAACGTTTTTTCTTCTCGCTCTATTGTAAAAACGGTAATACATACAAGCAGACTCTACAGTATAAAACAAATAATAAAAACCGGCCAAGTGTGAGTCGTTCTCGTGTTAAAGGACCACGACAAAAAAAAATTGTTATGATGTTGTGTGGTGGTGTGGTACGGAACCCTCGGTGCGCGAGTAGCCCGATTCGCACTTGACCGTTGTAAACATAACATAGGTAGATATGACCATAACATTACAGTAACTTCTATGCTTGCTTCCTATTTTATTCTTAGTTTGTAAATTAGTTTCCCTAAACTTTTCCTCTCTATTCTAAATTCGAATGGTAAATTTACGACTTTTTCCCTAAGAACCAATCTGTTGAAATTTTAATAGGTCGGCTCCTTCACAACACTTATGCAAAACGGAACAAAGTATGCCCCTCATATCATCCACATTACACCAAATTTGTTCAAACCAGTCCGTTCAAAATTAGGTTTTACTACTACAACCCAAGGTTGAAGATCAACTGAATCGCACTAAGAAGTTAGAGCAAAGAATTGACATGTACACCGCAGTTCAATTAGGCTAATGGGCTAGGGCTCGAAGGGATTTAATTAATTAGTAAGAAAGTTTCGCTCGATTTCGGAACCGCCTTTGTTTGTCACTGTCTTGTGTTTTTTCTTACAAATCAAATTAGTGAGTAATTTCTCATTGAATTGACATAGTAAGGTCATCGTTTAATTTGGATATGTATTATTCACACATTTCTATGCCGCATATACAAGGTGTTACAAAAATACATTTTTTTTTTCGAGATTTTGATGTTGGTCCCATAGTGAAAGTTGTTCAGTTGGATGGTCTAAACAATCCCCTTAAAAGTTTTAAATGTTTACTTTTACTTTTGTAACACCAGTATGCACATTTAAACTCTGAAAAATGTATAAGTACACTTACTTATCACATATGTACCTATTTGTACTCGTAGGTACCTATTATCAAATGCGTAAATGTGTTGAGTAACTCAACACACTACAGCGAAATTCAATGAGCTCAGGGGGGACTAGTCTCATAGCCATTTTATATTATGCAACCAATCGCATACAATCTGAAATGCAGAGTGTGAGTGTGGACAGTTGCATTAGGTACTTTCCCCAAAGAACCTAAGGGAAATACGAAAAATATCGCTACACGACAAATTGTATGCGACCTACCTACTGCATAATGTAAAGTGGCTTAACCTCTTTTGGAACCCACAGTTATTTTAAAACAAGTATCAGACGTTCTCTAACTTGCTTTAACTGTTAGAAAATAATGTATTCAATGAATAAGTTTATACGTTACTAAAACTAAACCCATATGGGAACAAAATTACCAAACAAACAGCACCAAGAAAACCATTTACCAATTTGCTAATATCGCATCTCCAAAATATTATCCGGAAACAAAACGAGCAAGCAAATACCAGTAAAACGTACCCAGCACCTAATTAACGATATTAAAATACGTCCTCAACCGCAAAGGAGCGTCACAAACATTGCATTCGCACATTGTAAGCCATAAAACGCAAACGTGCCCCTCCTTATTTATACGAATGAGAATTTTAAATTAACTGTGTAAAGCGTCCCTAGCGGACGGTGCCCGGTATGAGAGGTGTTCTGTTAGGTTCCACTTGGAACTCTATTTAGATATTTGTGTTTGTGGGAGATTTTTTTATTACCCGCTCAGGAAAATTAATCCAACTGGAACTCTTTTTTTTCTTTAGATAATTTCTAATTTATTTGATATTGTCTGATTTGAAAAGTTCATCCGAATCGGTTGTGAAGTTTCAGCGTGATGCTTGCACAAACCAAAAATTTTTTAAACATATATTTGCAGAAATAATGTTTTTCCAAATATTTTCAATGCATTCAAAAAGTATAAAGTCGTTACAGAATGGTACAGTTTAAATAGATTTATTAAATTTACTTAGATTTACCATTGCAGTACAAAATCATTTTGGAAATTATTTCAAATTGTAAGTCATGTGTATCATTGCGAGAAACAATAGCCATATAAAAGACATCAACGTGTCCGTTTTCTGGGCTAATCATCAAGTTCAGAAAACCGACAAAATATTTGGATTAAACTTTAAAAAGTTGTCAAAGCGAAATGGAACCGCAGGATAGTGGAACAAAAGTGTTTATATCTTTTTCATATAGTAAGTAGCACACTGTTTATAAACGATAGACATTATTATGATTTCGGAAACCAGACCAACCAAATAAAAGATATACTTAACAATCGAGAGCATAGTGGAACAAGCCCATATTTTATACCGGGGCCATTATGTCGTGTTCTTGTAAACAAGTCGCGGCCACTTGTCGCTGATATATCTTAGCGCGGTCAGCTCGTACATTAAACCTTTTCGCCATATTGTGGAACGGCCTTTATTGTTAATGTGAACCAGGCCTTATTGTTAATGAAGGTAAAGCCTACTGAAATTATTACTTATGATTTGAATTAATTTATTTAAGTACTTGAGAAATGATGTGAAAATGAAGCCATGCCTGATCATTGTGCAAATATATAGTTTTATGAATCGTGGGTTGATATGGTAAGAGGTGATTTAAAATGATGATTGAGTTATTGAGCCTGCTAGTTTATGGGTATTAATTAAGTTTATTTTATTCTCGATTGCAGTTTCTTTAAGCTACTTCATTAAGTATAGTATCGAATAAATTTGTATTTTACTTTACTCATTACTTGCTTAGTTACATGGAGAGCGGCAGCACATGACTGTAACAAAAATTTTACTTTAAAGCTTAATATTTCGCTGACGGATCCCTAAATCGAAAAATGGCTTACCCACACCCACACAATATTTTAAAAGACCTATCCGACGATACCCCACACCATGGGATAGACTAGAAAAAAAATTGCATTCGCAATTCGAACTCAAACACTAAAAAATCTTTGAAAAAGTCTCCGAATCTCGGCCTTAGCATCTTTAGAGTTTTATCATATTACTTTGTCAGTAAATAAAATGAAAAAAATAAGAACGAAATGTCAAGAGCTTGATATTATAGCTAACAAAACCCCTGTAAAGTAACCATTTTCTTTTAGTCACCTCGCACAGCAGGAGAAGAAATAGGGAGAAGATCTATCCTTAGTCTCACACTGCAAATACTTCCCATAAGAAAACATAAATACAACTCTATTATTATTACCCGACTGCGCCAGAAGGAGGGTTATGTTTTTCGAGCGTATGTATGTATGTATGTTTGTTTGTCTATTACTTTGGCACGGCCTACAGCCCAAACGGCTTGATGGATTTTACCGTATGTCGTTGGATTTGTAAAAATTGTGAGAGTGACATAGGGTATATTATTTCAAGATGGCGTCTACGAATTAAAAAAGAGAGGGGGAATAAACAATTTTTTTTTGTTAAAAATTACAATATGGGTATCAAATGAAAGCTAGTAATTAGACGATTCCAATATATATAAATATTATAGTATTTTTATGTTACCGTTTCGACACAAGACTAAAAAGTATGAAATAAACTAAATTATTATGTTAAACAAAAAACCCGACTGCATAAAAAAGTCGGGTTTTTTTTTCTATCGTTTTTTTCTAGCAAGCCCTGATTAAGCAAGCCACTATTTCTATTATTAGCATTGTCAAGCAGGACTATTCAAAAGACAGGTGCAACGAAGCATTTTATTGAGTACCTAGCAAGAGTTATGCAGTTTATGGCATCGAATTCGAGAGGGCGCGCTCCTATCAATCATTGAAGGCTTTTTTGAATTTAATAAAATAAAATTTGTATTTTGTCATCGGTGCTCCCTCGCGTTTTGCTGCAGGGTCGTATTTGGACAGTTTAGTTAGCTTTTTTTTTGGAAATTACTACTACTGCATTGCTCAAGGAGCAGTTACTACTTTTTACTGCGGACTGTTGGAGGGACCACGAAGGGTCTTGAGATGAATGAACTTAAGCAACCGACCTAGGGGCACCCAGAGGGGTTCGGACCTCGGCATAGGACGTTGCTGGGGCTACGCGGCGGATTGGGTAGTTGGGATCGGTGAGAATTTTTTTAGTTAGTTTAGTTACGAGTAGCTTTATTTAAGCAGAGATATTTATTACTTCTTCTTCTTAGTTCTAACGTCATGGCTGAGAGACGTGACCATCGTGGGCCACTTGTTGCACCACAGCTCTCCAGGCCGCTCGATCTTGGGCCCGGTGTATGCTGGCCTGTAATTTGTTTTACGGCACCGGTCCATCGACATGCGTCCTCTACCTCTCTTTGCCTCCAGACGGCCGGTGATTATGAGTTTTTCCAAACTGTCTGATCTCCTGACCGTATGCCCAAATAATTTAAAGACTCGTTGCATACAAATGGTGGAGATCCTCGTCTTGATGTTCGATGATATTTATTAGGTACAAGAAGAGTGAATTTAGATGTCATTTAAGTAAAGGGACTCCAAAGAAACGATGGAAGGAAGGATGGATTTCTTCAATGGGAAATCGTTTTCAAGCTTTGTTTAATTTGTTAACAACTCGTATAAAGCCCAATCAGAAAATAAAAAACCTCGCCATGTTTTGGAAAATCATTGGAACTAATTTTTGTACTTGTAAAACATAATTCAAGGTTATAGTTGATTGCAGCGCCCTCAAGCCAGGTTTTTATATTTCTGGTCGGGCTTTACATAAATCAATGAATACGGGTGTGGATGTCTTGTCTTGTGTAAGTATCGGGTGACAAATATTCCCTTTCTGGAAACGAAGTTCTTATACAGAGTGTAAAATTTAATGCGTTGTATACTTTAACGGATGCTTCATTCAGACTATCAAACTGAAAAACTTTTACTGTGGGACCGTAATAAAAATCGCGAAAAAAAATCTGCTGTTTCATACATTTGAGTTGGTGGATTGACACCCGTACATGAGGGTAGGCCTGTGCCCTAGGCTGAAAATACAAAATGTTTTCACAATTTCGATGTTCGCTCCATAGTGAAAGTTGCTCAAATTTATGGTATGAAGCATCCCAAAAATCTCATCCAAGTAAAGTACGTAGCGCAGTAAACTTTATATTCAGTTTAAAGTCTATTCCAAATGCAGCCCTGTCCGTCGGCAGGAGTTGACGCGGCGGCAATGCAGCGCATCTGTTACCGCCCGCGCCTCTCCCCCCTTCACCCTGCACCTCCAACACCACGTATGTTGAGTATCACCTGAAACAAAATGCTAAGGGTTAGTTTGTGAAGAGTTGTTATTAGACTGAGTTTGAAAATTGATAGTTTTCATGATGGATTGCAAAATGAATCCAACGAGTAAAATTCAGTTTCGATTCTTTTTCTGTCGATTCGATTGCATGTCATTGAGTTTGACTTACCATCGTGGTGAAGAGATTTGACAGGCCATTAGTTACTGATTGTCCAGGGTGTACCGGAAATATCAAGGGTTCTGTAATCTGTAGGTACTTTAATCATCAAGGATGCTGTCTGGGTGCACCCTCAGTTTCGATTATATTGACATATACATTTGCTGTTCATACAATTATGAACAGAAAATGGCCTGGATCTAGAACCAACGCTATTCAGGCTATTAAATTGAAAATAACCTGCCTATTGCACCTACTGTTAAGAACATTTTACTTTTTTCATCTCCAATTATTCCGCATGCACACGACTATATTCCCCGAGGGGACGTAGTCAGAGATATTCTGAAACCTCAGAACATCCACATTTCACCAGTAGTACCGAAACTCTGTCCAGTGTGACGGGGGGTGAGCCAATTATTCCGCCATATCACATAATCACCAAACATCAGGACAAAGTTACACATCGTACACCAATCTCATACAGACAATAAGACAAAAAAAACCAGTAATACCAGAAGGATAATTTATTTAAATATTGCACTGCATCGCATCGCATGGCATGCGATCGCCACGCTCCGGGGACCAGTTGTTATTGCAAACCTGTGTACATTCCATCAAAACATTGTACGTATCATTAAACCATTGATTTTTCACCTTATGGGAGCTAGCTTGATGCTCACTTTTGATTTAACATACACATGCGACGACCATATTCCCCGAGCGTTGTTAGAGATATTCTGAAACCTCAAGGTATCTCCGTTTCACTTCTTCTTCTTATGGTGTAGGCAGCAAGCCCTGGTGTCAGAGTTTTGCAGACCGCCTTACGGCCTCTGACGTAGTTTTTATGTAACGACTACTACCACCAGAGATAGTAGCCGGGACTAAAGGCTTAACGTGCCATCCGAAGAACGGAATCATCTTTCAGAAGCAAACAATCAGGTGATTCAGCCTGCAATGTCCTAACCAACTAGGGAAAAAAGCACAAAGTGATATATCACTAGGTGGCCCCCGTGGGAATCGAACCCACGACCTCCGTGTCAGGAGATTGGGCTCTTAACCATTAGACCACGGAGGCAGTTCATTAGAGCGCGTTTCACTAGTACCGAAACTATCCAGTGTGACGGGGAGTGAGCCTGTCCCCACTTGTAATGGACAGCGTTTTGATTTAGATAGTTTAATAAGGAACCCATGAGACTAAACTTTAATATGCGGTCACGCTTCTGTTAAAGATCTCTAAGTGCCTGCTTTATATCGTGAAAAGAAAGTTCAATATTGTGAAAAACTGTAGAGATTAAAAAGTTCGCAATTAATGAATTAAAAGAGCGCCATATCCACCTTCCTTTTTGGTCAAAAACATACTTCAAGACAGGTCAGAAGAAGATCTAAATGGAATTTATGTTCTCTGATTGGACCGCATAAAGCAAAAGAAAAAAAAAAAAGCTATGCTGTCTGATAGAAGAAAATTTTATGATAAAGTCAAGAGATAATTGTCAAGCGTGATAGCGTGCAAATCCTTATATTATTGAGTACAACCCTTTGAATATTATAAATATATAGATATGGTATAGGAGTAGGGTAAGAGCGCCCAAACCCGGACCCGCCTAAGGTCGGCAGTCTGAACTATTATCGGCTATTCAGGCATAAAACTATATCTGAAATTGTAGATTGTTCGTTTGAAAACATTTAATAACATCCAGGTACTCAATTAATTATTGAGATTATTAAAGCTGCTTATTGTTTTTAAGAAGGGTTTGACTATTTAAATGTGGACTGGTTACGCGTGTAATTCTACTAAAAAACATTTCTGCCACTTTATGCGGGGGGCGAGGTAACATGAAATCCGCAACTTTGGATTTTATTCCCCATAACTTTAGATTCTAATTTTGAATGTTAAAAATCATGAAAAGTAGTCTCGTGTGAACCCCAAACGTTCTAAGTTCGAAGTTATTATTTCGCAATTATAGGCTGTCTCGTTTAGTGATAAGGTGTAAAATTTAATGTAAATGCACAAGATCAATTGTGCTTATACCGTGGCAGAGGGGAAATGCTACCGCAAGGCTAGTCTATTATAATAATTAGTCAAAGGTACAACCTCAAAACAATGTTACGATGACGACGTCGAATCAAAAACTACCCGATGGCAAGTCCTTTTATCAACATGTTTCTTAGATCAATGCATAAAATACAAAAAAGGGTTATTTTCTCAAATTGTGAAGTTACACCGGAGCAGTGCAGGGCCGAAATAATGATTAATGATAGCAAATAAGCGGGTGAGTGAAGCCCGAGTCAGGTCGGCACAAAAAGTGATGCCTACTGCCCGTGCCTACTGCAGCCAAACCTTTACAATTACAGGCTTAAAAGTAAAGAACTTTGGTTGAAACGCTTTTGGAAAATGATTACATGTTTGTGAAACTGAAAGAGATGATAACAATCTTTTGAGTTGACTGCAGTTTATTTCTCATTAAGTATAGATTTTTTAAATCAAGTTCAAGTTCCTTTACTCACAAAAATGTTTATTATTGCATCATGTCTTGGAATAAATCCACAGCACAATTTAGGGCTAAAGGTAATGATAAAAATATAAACAGGATGAAATTGATATCATTAGCATCCTTTTAAACTACGAGTCTACAAAACTGAACAACTTTTACTATGGGAGTAAACAGATCGGAGAAAAAAAAATCTGCATTTCCATACTAAACTGCAATGCCTGCTCGACTCAAATGTATGCAACGGCTGTTTTTTTTTTGCTCCGATCGGATTGCTCCCATAGTAAAGTTATATCAGTTTGATGGGTAGACTCTTAGTTTAAAAGGATGCTAATGATATCAATTTTACCCTGAATAAGCATAAGTATACTAAATTCCCCGAAGCAGAGATATAAAAACATAAAAATATAAATTAACATTAAAAAATATGTCTTAGACTAATAGGATAGTCACATAGGTAGATTATAATTATAGTATCATTGATACGGCTAGAGCTTGCCCAGAACTTAGACTACTTATATGAGGACATGTTACGCGTGTAATTCTACTAACAAACTTTTCTGCCACTTTTTGTGGGGGGCGAGGTAGCACGAGATACACAACTTTGAATTTTATTCCATTAGTTTAGATTCTAATTTTGAATGTTAAAAATCATGAAAAACAGTGTCGTGTGAACCCCCAAATGTGATAAGTTCGAAATTATTGTTCCGCAATTATAGGCTGTCGCGTTTAGTGATAAGGTATAAAATTTTATGAAAATGCGTAAGATCTTTTGATCTTGCACGTTGGCAGAGGGGAAATTCTAAGGTGAGGCGGTTCCGTATATAATTCGTCTAAGGCCCAGAACAAGGAAGGTTGGAAGATTAAAAGGGTAGACCTTTGTCCAGCAGTGGGATGATAATTTCTAAGAAAAAAAAAATATCTGAAAAAATACCTTTTGGTAGTACACGATACAATCATTTTAAACGAGATCGGAGATCACGACAAGTAAAATAAACTAAGCGATATTTAAAACATTATAAATTAAATTCCCTCTAACCAATCGTATTCCAACCGTAAGAAGGTGCAATATTTCTTGCTCGAATTAAGTGACGGTGGTTTCGGAGGCTGCGAATATTAATCAATTGGTATAATTAATTTTAGTAGAGGCGGCGATAGGTACGTCACTCACAGGTAACGGCAGGTGGGCCAAATGTACAGGAAACTGGGCCTAATTAGAGGCCTTCCGAGGAAACATCCACCGGAATTACAAATGGAATAAATGCACCGTGGTTTGTAGACAGTAGGTTTATCTTTAATCACCTGTCGGAAGCAAATCTTGATTAACATTTTATGATTGCAATTTTTATTTGATTGATAATTTAAAGGGGAACAAGAAAATAGTTAGTTTTCATGAGACATGCGGGAAACAAGGTATTTTATTTTTAAAAAACTGCGATTGTGATAGCAAAAATATTGTCTTCGGAGCAAAACGAGAATTTTTTTTGGATCTTCCAAAAGTCTGGATCATCTGATCTCTATAGGACATTCAAAAAAGTTTCTCTTTTTTCGACCCATGATCCTTAAGGTGGACTTCCGATACCAGCGGCCGATGCGTTTGACGCGCGCGGCTCGCGGCCAACGGCCGATGCGACAATACTATTTACTATGAAAACGTATGGCGCCGCTTCCGATGCCAGCGACTGACGCGTGCGTCAGACGCGCGCGGTTGATGCGATAGACATAAGGCATATGACAGAACCACGAGTCAGACGCGCGCGTCAGTAGCATCGGCTGACATTGGAAGTCCACCTTTAGGGTAGGGTTTAGTTTCATTATCTGAATATATTAATATCAATGTTGGTAATGACAATAAAAAAAAATGTGTAAAGTATGTTGAAATATAAAGGTGTTTAATTAATTACACATTTTTGAGAACTACATTGAAAAATTTGTGACGTCACATTTTTGCAGTAATATAAAACGAAATAAACATATCTTGTCATCGGCAGCTTTATGACAGTTAACATTTGACAGTGGCTCCAAAAGGGCTTCTCTCGGAGCATCTGACACCTTATGACACTAATGAGCCTCAACCCTTGGTCGCAAACACATGTCGATATGTAAAACATTATTATTATACCGACTCTGTGACTTTCTGACATATCTTTATGAAATTGGTCTACATTAAACTTTTACTGGTCAAAATTTGGTATTAGGTGAATACATACATACACGCTGACTACCTCCTCGGGACATTGTGTAGTCAGAAGCATATGCATAATAACTATGTGATGTGATATATTCATATTTTATTATCAGCAATGCTTCTACTCTAGGCTTGCGATAAAATCACAACCAAGAGCGAGATTCCTCTGATTTTACTGCAATATGATGATAGCGCGAGTTTAGCTTCAGAGTGCGGATTAAAAAAAAATAGAACTGAGCGAGCACGAAAATTCGTTGTTTAATATATAAAATGACAAACTAAATTATGAACAGAAGTAGTATAGTTCTAAATTTTCAGTAACATTGGTTTTAATGCCTTTTTTTTTACCATTATGTTTAAAATTATCAGGTTTAACCGGACACAGGAAGTGTGGCTGCATGGATGGCAGCCCTAGTAGGACAGACGGACGGACGGACAGAGTAGCTTAGGTCCCGTTTTTACCCTTAGGTACGGAACCCAAATAAAAAGTACAGACTCAGGAACGTTTGTCAAATAACTCTCGATAACATTCAACCATGAAGAATATTCTAAACACTTGCGTGTCGAAATCTACACTTTTTTCTTTACACCCATCTTTTACCAAACACACAATTACAAAAATATTAGCAATGCATAACATATTCAATTACTGCAGCAATTACGGCATATTAACGGGTGATAGTCGCTAATTAACAATCTTTGCCCGTTGCTAACATTAATCATTGGCACGCACTCCGTGATTATATTCCTGACTGACTGGGTGACTGACAATAACGTAAATTAAATTATCTACATTAATGCAAGAACTTAGTTTTTCTATAACAAAGAAAACAATGCACATTTTATTTGTAATGAAACTATTTTTGCAAAGGCTTTAGTAGATTATTGTATGGAAACCAGTAAAATAAAATCACGGTATACCTAACAAGAAAAACTTGAAGACCCGATAAGAAAAAAAAATGTTTGTTTGAGTGAAAACGTCAATTTTTTTCCTTTTTATTCGGTTTCAATTAAAATAAATTCAGTTAAACAAAAAAATTTTACCAAAAATTGTTTTTCCACGCGTTCATTGAAAAACATATTTTTTGGTACAATTTTCAGCCTAGCCATCCAATTATCTGACTGGTAACTAAATGGCTGCTATAAAGAAATATTATTTACTGTCCTAATGGATGACGGGCTTTGAATAGCTGATGTCCACTGATAGCCGTTCTACGGAATGCTTAACTAAGTTTTTATCATTTAATTATTCCTTAAGCCACCCTCTTGAATATGCAACGATACAGCCTTCGTAACGCTACAAGTTGATATCAACGTTTTATGGGACAAAGAGTAGTTAAAATATTAGGTATCTACGTGCTCAAGGAACTGGTGGAAAAGAGACTGGATTGGCGAATACACGTCCGACAAGAGCGTAGCTCTTAAATAATATGATGATGATGTGCTTGAGACGACAAACTTGAGGATAAACGAAAGGATGAATAAGATTTCAGTGATGAATCTGAGGTAATCGAGGTTTATCAGGGCTCAGCTCTTAGCCCGTTACTGCAGGAGCCAATATATTGGAACATCGGAAATCTTAACCTACTGATGATGCTGCCCCTACAAACGAAGACCAATGGAGAAAAGGTTCGGTAGACCTACTAGGGCTGCACTGTGGGTCAGCAGGGAAAAATCTAATACATACACTCAAAAGTGTTATTTCAATTATGTACCTACCTCGGCAGCACCCTTTCCGATGATAACACCATTGACCTCGACATTGTTCATCGTACAAATGCGGGATGGAAGAAATGGACGTCTGTAAAGTCAAAAATAAAGTGTATAGTGAAACCTGCCATGGATTACGAAATGCTGGCCTCTCAAAAAGTAACATGCGAACCAACTATATGTAACCGAAATGGGGATGCTTCGTTGATCTAGCGGAGATCCTAGGAGGATACTCTTGGGTAAGGTACCAAAAAAAATACCTAAATGTGAGAAAGCCCAATGATAAGATGGCCAAAAAGTACCGAAAACTGCTAAGCCATCGTGACCGTGACTTCGTGTTAAACTGATTGAATGTTTGGTATAAACAAAATCATGCAGCTAACTAAACTTCGAACAAGGGATGACCCGGAATAGATCTCTCTGGTGACTTGTGACTAGACACTAGAAGAGCACTACAAATCCCAAACGCAAATGTGATTGGGCTTAATAAAAATAAGAAACCTGAATGAAATACTTAAATATTAATAATGTTCAGATTCAAGAAGTCTAAGATTTGAGACAAATTTTCTGTTATCATTAATGAAACATTATTATGATCTCTCGACCATAATCTATCGGGGTAGTGAGAGACTTTGCTAAAACTACCAATACCAACTATATTTTCAAGCGTCCTTATTGTACCGAGGCTCACTTTTAGCGTATTTATTTATTTTAGGTTCGGTCAGTTCAAAAATTTACGAACATTACCCGCTTTTATTTAAAATAGTGATTAGTCAAGTCGTAAGCTAACAAAAAAAAAAGTTTCATCAAAATCGGTTTAGCAGTTTTTTCATGATGCTGTTACAAACAAACAGACGGACACAAATTCTAAAACAGGATGATTGGGAGTCAGGGATACCTAAAAACTATATCGTAATCTTTTTCTTGTAAATATCTTCAATGTACAGACACACTTCTGTTACAGTTTTATAATATGTAGTTTAGTTAGATGACAGTAAAGTTTAGAAGTGTTCATCAACTTTTGATACTAACCTATTTAAGTTTTGATAATATCCACCAGAATTAATTAGTCACATAAATTTTTATTTGAATCAGTACATTTTTGGAAATAAAAAGAAACATGTAAATTAAGGTAAAACATATTGTCGGTAATAGTGATTTGATAAAACATTTTTACTTTACTGGAATTTTTCAAACTTTCACTAAAAATAAATTCTCCGGTTTTCTGTTCTAAATAAATATCCTTAGCTATGAATATACATTCTACCAAATTAGTATCATTATTTATTAAATTATAAAAGTACCCCCGTCACACTGGACAGAGTTTCGGTACTACTGGTGAAACGTGGATGTTCTGAGGTTTCAGAATATCTCTGACTACCCCCTCGGGGAATATAGTCGTGAGCATATGCTTATGCTAAAAGTAGCATAGAAGTAATAACTACTAGTAGGTACGACAAAGTAAAATTCAATAAATAGTCCACCAATATAATTTCGTATACCTAACATATTTTAATGTCTCATACCAACAAACATTACCTTTAAAAACATCTTAAAACAGTTAAAATGACTAGAGACATCAAATTCGTACAGCACACGAGAGAAAGAACTCCTAAATCGTAGGGTGTAATTAAGGCGACCACCCACCGCAGCGACCTCGAGGCCTTGACCGACAACCCTAATGAGTTCACCCGAAGACGCAGACGAGGCCGAGGTTCAAACCAGCCGCAACGATGTGTCGACACCTTTACAAAAATAAGAAGAATTGTCATTCTGATAGAAGAACGTACAGAAGAATGAATGGATGTTGTATTGTAGTGGTTGTACTGTATATTTGGACAGCGGGCCAATTCATTTCATAAAACCTAATAATCCATGAAAATTGCATATCTTCAGATGAATACGACGCCATATTGTTGCATTGCATTTCTCATGCAATGTCCCGTTCACAAACAAAAATCAAACAACAAAAGGAAAATACCGACAAGCCGGTTACTAAACTTTTTTACTTTATTTCATCGAGACTAGCACGACTCGGCCGCGGCCAGATGCAAAAGGTACTATGTCGTTTCGTACGCTAAACTTAAAGCCTCCGTACACAAAAGGCTTAAGTTTCTCAAAACTGGTTTTCTTTAAAGACATTCTGTTTTTCAATATAAAAGCTCCAGCACTAGAGCTCCGCCTACACTTGATTTAAAATTAGAACTCTTGCGTGACAAACGCCGGTAACTTCAAATTATATGCTAAAAAGTTAAACTTTATTCACAAGTGATAGAGCACAATATTCTACGGTAGTTTATCTGCCGTAAGGTGGGTTGCTCCGTAAATGCTATTGGCCCAATCGCGCTACGTGAAACAAACAAGAAATATGAGAGTGAATGAGATGGCGATACCCAACGGTTACTGGGCTACAGTGTTGAAACAAGACTTTTGTCAGAAAACTCTGAAATTTCAAGCTAAACACTTAAAACTTAACTTAAAAATTTAGCCAAATTTAAGAAATTATTTTTCTAAATTATACTGCCTATACATGTAGAGTTTAGAAACAATTGACTGTTTTAAAACTAAAACTTACAAACGTCATACAAAAGAGACGGAAGATAATCCCACGCTGTTGAGTGAAGAGTTAAGGAGATATATTTTGTAGATTTACTACTCGACCAACAGAACCTAAGCGAGCGGTTGCGCGACCAGTATTATGAACCGTATTAAGCAGATAGAAGATATAATTTTGTATGATGTATTTTGTGAGATACAACGTTTTTCCTCTTGTGCCTGTATGGAAGTGGGCATGGCGGCAAGCGAACAGTGACGATTCGTTTAGTAGACAGTTGACAGTCGCCACGCCACACTGACATTCCGATACTAGCACTGATAACAATTTTCTATAGATTCATTTTTTTGTTGACTCTCCCGTATGGTGCCCAGTGTTTCGATGTTTGATTGGACCAAATCGAACTTTGTGATTCGGAATTAAGGTTTTTTTTTAAACTTATGTTTTGAAGTGGTCCTAGTGAAGTGTTGTGCGTTGATGATGACTAGAATTTGTTGTGTTGTTGACTCTACTTTTCCTATGCAATGGAGATGGTGATTTTTGTTTGATATAAAGTGAGTGCCAATCGTTTAATGGTATTAGTTTCATAGTAATTAATTAAAAAATCCATTGTTGATATTGACATACCTACTGTATATCTATACCAACGAATACATAATGCACTGTCTGTACCTACATAAGTAGGTATTTATATATACTTATACTACAAATGAAACAGTTTTAATAAGGCCATCGGAAAGTAGGCATTAAATAGAAAAATGCTACAGTTAAGCCTACTTTATGCTACGATCTAGTTTGTAGTCATTCGTTTCGTAGCCCCCCATAGGTGTAAATTGTTTTAAAATATTTCTACTAATGACTGCGAACATACCATATATACTTTACAACATTACAATAATATTTTAACTCACAATTAATGAACTAAAACTTATCACAAAACTATATCTACATTATATTATATCTACAAAGTGAATAGATTTCATCCTAACCTACAAGCTGATAGGTATGATTTAAAATCGAATAAAAATACTTACTTTATGTTCCATTTTGTAATAAAAATAAATTTCTTACTAAAAAATAAGCAGTAGGTACTGTACTAGTCGTTCTAGGCAGTATCATTAAATAAAGAAAATAAAGAATTAATACTATCCTATGTAAAATAATGTTTTTGCTATACTTTTATTAGAAAACCAGCATTTTTTTTTAAACGGATTCGAACCCAAATCCTTTAGTTTGGAATCTCGATGGCTTGATGGTCTGGATCTGGAATCTGCTAATCTACCTAATTTACCACATCAACTGGGCCGACACATCTATAAAAATAGTTTTCAATTACCTACTTGAATATATGGTAATATACAAGTAGGTGAGAAATATTTTATTCACGTTTTTTTGTTGTTGACAAACCGAGTTGTGGATCTGAGAGGCATATTTTCTTTGACGAAGCCTGTTGTGGATGTAAGTGATTTATTTACCTCCGACGAAGCCTTTCGTGGATACGCACTTTGTATTTTTGTGGAGACAATTAATGCCTTTTTATTCAATAAATATATTATTGTTATTATATTGTAATGAACAAACATGAGGCTATATACCTATACGTCTGTTACAAGTATATTTCTATTCGAATTCTCAATTTAAAATACCTATCGACAAAAACAATGTAGATTTTTTTCCATCAATATTCTCTACGAACCCAAAGCCATCAAACTCTGTGAAACTACGATAACCAACAAATTCCCCAATTTATAGGCAGCAAAATTCCTAGATTCAAGTTTCAATAGTTCTGTCTAATACATTGGATCCCCGCCTCCCAAGCGGGGCGTATCGGCCTCGGCACGCCCATCCGACGGTACACACGCCCGCCCGAATCCTTAACATGCATATAAACTGTACCTAGTGTGTGGTGTTTATGTAACTGTAGTTTTGGAAGATGTTTATATGAGGTTATTAAGTGTATAGTTTCGTGTTTTTGGAGGGAACATTGTGTGTGGAATGTATAAGTTTGTGACAATGCGTTGGGTGTGTTTTTGTGAGTATAAGGGTTGTTCTTGTTTGACTGTAATATTTTGTGTGCTTAGGCTAATGTGTGACGGTAATCTTGACCTTCGGTATACTATCTATTCCATTATGCATCGTATGTCCATTTTTTTATAGTTAAAATGGTAATTGAAGTAGTATTCGGTAAAATTCTGGATAACATATTTCATTACGCTGAAATTAACGTTAATGGAGGCTATATAGCTACTTACTTAATCTTTGTTAATATTAATATAATAATAATATGAAATACTTGGTATTTCGCCTCAATATATTTAGCAAAATTATTTAAAGTAACATGATAACATACAAAACGAAATATTGCAAACAAAAGGAGTATAAATGATCTCAGATCAGTCTTTATTATACAGAAGATACGTGTGGCGGTAGCGGATAGTCAAAGTAATACAATTATAAAATTTATAAACCTTATAGTACGTAGCATAGCGTCGTTTGAAGAATTACGTCCGCGCCTCCAGGCGACGTCACCTGGAGAGCGGGCGCGATTCTCCTTTACTACAAAAACGACGCTATGCAACGTACTATAAGGTTTATATTATGTTACTTAGATTATCAGCCACCGCCACACGTCTCTTCTATATAAACCGTGGGTAGGCGCAAAACACGTCATACCTCCCACACTAACTATGTAGGTACAATGTTTTTATTTATTGTTACGTATGTAGAAGCACGTAGAAGCTAAACTTAATTTATGTGATATGCTATGTTACGTTGATAGTCATGACCCACAACACATTCATACATTATGTAACGTCCTCGTAGCAACTGCGGCACATGTTCTGAATTTATTCTTTGCCTTTAAGAAAAGAGTAAGGTTCATGACATAGATAGGCAGGTAGGTAGTATTCCGTTCATCTATTGTATGTTTACTCACTTATACAGGGTGTAAGGAAAAGTATCATTAACCTTTAAACTATATACTCTACCTATCAAACTGAACAACTTTTACTATGAGAGCAAACCTGTCAGAACAAAAAATATATCAGCTGTCCCATACGTTTAAATCGAGTAGGTATTGCAGTTTAGTATGGGACAGCTGATATTTTTTTGTTCTGACAGATTAACTGCCATTGTAAAAAATGTTCAGTTTGATGGGTAAAGTATGTGGTTTAAAGGTTAATTATACTTTTCCTTACACCCTGTTTAGACGGTATTAGGTATACCTCCAATTTAGACCATGATAAATAAATTAAACAGGTAACGCTCACAGGCACTTTGTATCGATCTCAAATGTAAGGCTACTAGGCTTTTTAATTATGAAAACCATACAAATGACGATACGTATAACGTCCATTTCCGAACCAGGATTCGAAACAAGGACCTTGGTTTGACAGTCCGGTATTGCAACCAGCACACCAACCGGGTCGTTATATATAAGTAGCCATAATTAGCCCATGAATGTAGAGAGAGACGCATATAGGTCAGTTTGTGATTTGTCTCATTATAGCAACTCTAGTAAAAAAAATCGCTACCTTATTGCTGTCCCATATTTCTATTCTACGGCTGGCTGGGCACATGTGCCCAACAATTTGAGTAGCAGTCTTTCTGTCTCCCATTGGGGTACCATCTGGAAGTTGGAGAAGGTATTGTCTATATCTGGAGAGCAGACTGCTTTACAAGCGATGAAGCATGAAAATACTCCTTGGCGGCGGTAATGTTCGTCCTCGTCAATCCATCGTCCCTTTCTAATCCAACGACAAAAACTGATAGAAATGGACAAACGTAAAATCAGAACCATCGACGACGGACATGTACAAAAGAAGGACGAACGCTACCGACCGCCATGGACAATTTTCGTGATTCCATGCTTGTAAGGAGGTTTATGGATCCATTGGTTATAAATCCATGAGTACCATACATAAACATAGAGACAAACGATTTTCTAGTTAATGTTCTTATTAATTATGACAGGTTCAAGAAAATATAATATACTAAAATGAAAACAGTGTTAGAGATACATTGTTTACTTCTTACTCACAATTTGACAGCACCCTTTTTGTGATCCATCACTTGCTTCAATCCAAGTAGACACAATTCGTCTCATCATCTTGTTGTTTTATTGGGGACCGTTGAGTACAAAGTTTTTGATACAAATAACTTTATACTTATGAATAAGAATTAATGATTTTGAATTTGATATTGAATTATGTTCCTATCCGATTTGTACTAGGTACGTCAAATAATATTATGATATTATCGAATAAAATTACAAAGAGTCACTCGATCACATTGTTGTATTCGAGGTCCGATTGATAAACTTTAGCTTACTCAAAAATATGTGACAGGAATTAGGAGAATATACGGCGTATATTCGTACGGCGCTCCATACAAATCTAAGTTCCGTTCTAGTTTGAACATTTAGTCATGAAAGTAAAAAAAAGGTTTTAACACAATCTAGAAATCCAATATCTGTGACTAAAAGTTTTCCATACAAATTTTAACATAATCCTAGCATTGAAACTATATATTTTAACTGAAATCTGACAAATGTAAAGCACAGATATTGGGTTTCTATATGTAAATAGTGTTTTAAAAATTTCATAGACTTTAATTGGTTAATACTGAAAATAGGACGGAAGTTCGTTTGTCTGCGCACTCGGGAGACTTAGGAATAAACTTATCTGCCATGGATTCGAATTAAACAACATTTCAATTGCTTTTATAATAGTAATGACGCTAGACGCTAAGAATGAACACAATAACTTAGGTAAGTATAATGTATGTGTTTCTTACCTAACTGTTAAAGCACCAATGTCATTTAACAACGATTCCAGACATTCTCAGAAACAATACAATTCAGATAAGTGAGAAACTTGCCATGTATACTATGTAAACCATAATTTCAAGGAACCAGTCGATGTTTTATAGAAGAATTATTAAACAGGTCTGTAATACTGTAAAGTCTGCTCTATAATCGTTTTTACGATAAAGCGAAAAGAAAAAACGTTGATAAAATCTAGTTTCTTGTATAGATCCCTTAAATTTTAACTTTTTGACTAATTTATTATTTGTTAACAAATCCACCGTAATAACGCATATTCTGTGAAAATGTCAACAGTCTAGCTATTACGGTTCAAAAGATGCAGCTCTAAATAGGTAGGACGGACGGACGGACGGATGGACAACGTAGGCTTAGTAATAGGGCCCCGTTTTCACCTTTTGGGTACGGAACCCTAAAGAATTAAATCCTAAACCGATGAGTACATTCCTTATCTTCAAATTAGAAATAATCTCATTCATTACCGCGAAACATTTCAATCAGTACAATCTCTCTAGCAATTCCACCAAACCTTTCTGCACACCCTCAGCTATCCATCACGAATCACGTCGCCCGCCGGCACCCGGTGATGTACCCACGACGTTTACGACCTAAATTATGACGCATACTTTCCGCTAACACGACCTTACGACACTTTGTCACTTGGCCTGTTAAATTTATTGGGTTTTGAGTGAAAACTAGCTCTTTATTGTATGTCATGCATGATGAAATAGTGAGTAAAATATATGCGTACAGTGTAAAAAGAAAGCTGAATAAGAAAACGATTAAATACGTTCCTATCCTACAAACCTTTCACTTGGTAAGTTTCAAGTTTAAAATTATAAATAAGTTACTCATTGATAAATAAGTCATTACAGTAAAGTCAAATATTTTAGTAGTAGGTAATCCTAAATTAGCATTTTTGTTTAAGATCGCTTAGCCACAGTTCATACAGAAGGGACGTGTGGTGTTGGCGGATAATCTAAGTAACACAATATAAACCTTCGTCGCTTTTGTCGTAAAAGAGAATCGCACCCGAGCCTCCAGGTGACGTCGCCTGGAGGCGCGGGTGTAATTCTCCAAACGACGCTACGCTACGTACTATAAGGTTTATAATTGTGTTACTTTGACTATCCACCACCGCCACAAGTCTCTTCTGTATAAACCGCGCTTTTGATCCCAATTCATTTATTGATCAAGTCAATAAACTCCACATATTCTTTTTACAATGCAAAAAGTAAAGTAAAGTATTTCAATGCACAAAATACAAGGGCGAAAGAGATAGCAAAAGACAATGTAGAAAAATGTGGTTGTATTTAGCACATGGCATAGCGTTTTATCAGCACGAGTTGTATTAGAACGCAATTATTATGTAAATTCAATAATAGTAAAATATAATTTTAAATGCAGTTTATATTCCTTCTACTATCATGTTGTCAGGTACTACAGGTATCTAATCCATTTTGAAAAAACTAATCAACAATCATCACTACATACATATGTTGGTCTGGTACATATGTTTAACTAAAGGTGGTTTCACACAGCATTGCTATTTCTTAGTTTTCAATTCTTGGGAACTTTTGTAAGAAAATCATTTATAGTTATAATAGCCTTTTATACAAATATCTATTCCTTCGTATTTTTATATTGTGAAAATGTTACTAGACATGCTTTCTCGGTTTTATTTTGATCCGTCGCTTATATTAAACCGTCTACTTACACTAAGCACTAAACTAAGCAGACTACGAGCATTCGATAAAAATATCTGATACAACGACGATTAGATTAGATAAATCTATCTTGTTAATATAGAAATAGTGCTCATAGCTTAGTTAACCCAAAAACAGT
The DNA here is from genome assembly GCA_963924505.1 of Agonopterix alstromeriana. Classification (NCBI taxonomy): domain Eukaryota; kingdom Metazoa; phylum Arthropoda; class Insecta; order Lepidoptera; family Depressariidae; genus Agonopterix; species Agonopterix alstromeriana. The sequence continues at coordinate 6,418,838 of OZ004671.1, read as the reverse complement.
AAGAAATGTGACGTTACATACATACTTACACAATAATTTGTAATGATTATTGCATTAACAAATGTTCCTGAAACTAGCACACGAATAGACAACACGAAAACATTATGGAGCATACCAAAATATACATTACAAATACAACGTGTTAATGAATAAGCGCAAAACCTCATACACCCCAACTGATTTATATCAAAATAATTAGATTGAAACATTAATTTCATTATTTGATAGTTACAATTTACAGTTATTCGCATTTTAAGTTTTCAGGCAAAAATTATTTGTTATCATTTCAGCAATGAATGAAAGCGCTAACGTGCTCATGGATACATTTTAAGAATCTTGTTTTGGTAGTAAGTAAGGTGAATGTACCTGTGCGGTGGGTTAAGATCGTGTTCAGTAAATTTAAAATTTTTCAAATAATTTATATAATATTTGAAAAAAAAATCCTATGTTGAAACCATGATAATTCGATTCTGCCCTCGATTCTAAACAAACTACTTTCTAGTTTTGCGCTTATTCATTAACACGTTGTATACCATTATGCTAACATTTACTTACTTGGTTTACTGTATTGTTTTATCGTAACTATTATAAAACTGTAACAGAAGTGTGTCTGTACATTGAAGATATTTACATGAAAAAGATTACGATATGGTTTTTAGGTATCCCGGACTCCAAATTAACCTTTTTAGAATTTTTGTCTGTCTGTTTGTTTGTTTGTTTATATGTTTGTAACAGCATCACGCAAATAAAACTGATCCGATTTTTATAAAACTTTTTTTGTTTGATAGCTTATGATCAGACTTAAAATTTGGTAAAAAAATATCAGCTGTCCCATACTAAAATGCAATACCTACTCGATTCTAACGTTTAATAAATTAATTTTCTATTCTAAATTATTTTTGTTCTGACAGGTTTGCTCCTATGGTAAAAGTTGTTCAGTTTGATGGGTAGAGTATGTGGTTTAAAGATTAATGATTTTTTTTCTTAAACTCTGTATAATTTGTGCGTACGAAATCATGGGTAAACTCTCGTACCTAATATTAATTTCAAAATGTTTCCTATCATACATTTTCAACACAGTAAACATTTGACAATATCATATAAAATTAAAAACATACGAAGTAACCATAGTGTGTGAACACATTTCCTCACAAAGTAACTAACAACATCTTCAAGTTTAAATTACATGACCTAGCCCTAGCCTACCGAGTGCCGTCTGTGGTAGGCAATTACTAGTAATTGTAGCCAGTTTTTATGACACTAGTTCATTAACTAGTATTCCCTGAACCGAAGACTTGGCGTGATGGCATGTGAAGTGCAGACCAGTTTTTTCACTCTGAGACTCAGTCTGCAGAACTGTTTGTTTACTGTTTAAACGTGAGATTATTATTACTTATATTTTAATTTGATTAATAACATTTTATTGTGCACACGGAGAACAAGCAGTAATTTTAAATGGATGACAAATCGTTTGATATATCTGGTTTTTCAATCCTGTATTTAATTTAAACGCTTTTACGGTTTTTAATATACAAATTGTTAATGAATTAACGCAAAACTAGAAAGTAGTTTGTTTAGAATTGAGAGCAGAATCGAATTATCATGGTTTCAACATAGGATTTTTTTTACAAAATATTAAATAATTAGTTTTTTAAATTAAAAATTTTCTGAACTCGATCTCAAACCACGCACGGGCACTCTCACCCTACTTACTACCAAAACAAGATTATTAAAATGAATCCACGAGCACACTAGCGCTTCCATTCATTGCTGAAATGATACCAAATCATTTTTGCTTCTAAACTTAAAATGCGAATAACTTTAAATTTTAACTATAAAAATAATGAAATTATTGTTTTAATCTAATCATTTTGTTATAAATCAGTTGGGGTGTATGATGTACTGCGCTTATTCATTAACACGTTGTATAATGTGGCTTACTGCAAGTGCATGTAGTCCTGGGTTGGTTTGCTTCCATCAGAGGTGGTCGGTTACCCCACACACCACCGAAGAAGTTCTTTGTGAATATACCTCTAGTGTCTCGTGCTACATCACCCTGTAAATAAACATAATAACTTACTTAACTTGGTTTTGCGCTTATTCATTAACACGTTGTATATCCAGCTCTGATTAAATTAAAATAGGAAGATAGGTGACGTTTTTGCATTACGTACTCGAAAAATGGACCTGCTTTTCATGTCTGTTACGAGTGAAAAATAGGATACCTATACAGCAATACAGGGTGTAAGGAAAAGTATATTTAATGGGTAAAGTATGAGACTCTACCCATTAAACTGAACCACTTTTACTATGGGAGCAAACCTGTCATAACAAAAAAAATCTACTGTTCTAACGTATCTGACGACGTAAAAACGTATGAAACAGCAGATTTTTTTTTGATCTGATATAATTGCTTCCATAGTAAAAGTTGTTCAGTTTGATGGGTAGAGTATGTGGTTTAAAGGTTAATGATACTTTTCCTTACACCCTGTATAATTTAAATAATATTCTATGAGTAGGTTTACCACAAATCTAACGTCTAAATGTTCTATAACGTTAGTTCGAAAGTGAATGCTCTGACATGTCGAAATACAGAGTGATTTCAAACAAGGGATCTTTTAAATCTTTCACAAACAATCCGACAAACGAACACTGCTGTTATTGTATATGAGCTGCCTGTTTTAGATTGTCGTTTTCAACGAACACGCAGTTACTCATGTGTAGGGTTGTCTAACTAAAAAACATGAATTTCTGAATTTTGCTGATAACACTACAGGGTGAAATTGATATCATTAGCATCCTTTTAAACTAAGAATCTAACCATCAAACTGAACAACTTTTACTATGGGAGTAAACCGATCGGAGCAAAAAAAATCGGCGGTGTATACAGGTTCTTTATATGCTGACGGTTTCTAAGGAGATGATAATACCTTCAAACTGAACAAAGTTTTCTATTGCAAACACACAAAAAATGCAACAAAATTAATTTGTCTTTTGACAGTCACAATCTGGATTTTAGTGACTGTCAGCCCTATGAACATACAATGGACATGAAGCGCTGCCGCATTGCGTGAGAATGGGTTAATGATGGACAATAACTCGGCCCTCTGAGCTGATCCTATCAACTACATGTCGCCTCTATCCATGTCCAACTCTATTCGTACAGTCATTCACAACTGTTAAGAATACATTTTGAAAGCGCTCGTTGAGACAATAGATGACTTGTTAGGTTGGCTGTATCAGTAAAATCATAATACAATGTCTAAATATAAAACTCATTATGAGCTAAAGACAGTAGCGTGTGTGTTCCCATTGTTAAGGCTAAAAGTCTAGTGAGTATGCCGTTTTCTTATTTGGTCTTGTAAAAAACCGCATGGTATATTGATTAATTTTAGAATCTATTGTTTTTTATGCATCTAGTTTTTTCTACCTAATTTATATTGTCGATATGTCGCAGGAATGTTATAAAACCGGCCAAGTGCGAGGGTTCCGTGCCACCAGACAAAATATTAACTTTTCATAATAAAAATTGTTTCCGGGACCCTTAGCGTGCGACCGACTCACTTTTGGCCAGTTTTTATTATTTGTTGTTATACTGTAGAGTTTGCACTACAATCACACTAAGTTTGACGCTTGTATGTATTTCCGTTTTTACGATAGAGCGAGAAGCAGAAACGTTGATTAAAACTTGTTTCTTGTACCCTTCTTGTATGAAATTTTTACTTATTTTTTATTTTTCATCAAATTTAATACAATGATACATATTCTGTGATAATTTCAACTGGCTACCTATTACGGTTCAGAAGGTACAGCCCTGTACAGTGAGGAGGGAAGGACGGATGGACGGATGGACGGGCAGCGTAGGCTTATGAATAGGGCCTAATTTTCACCCTTTAGGTACGGGACACTAATAAAAGGAAATTTATGATCTTCTTTTCTTAGTAACATTAAAATTTTCTTTGTCCCCATTTGCGATACCTACAAAATTCAAATGTTATATGCTCATACAAAGTTATTATAGCTGATTAATGATTAAAAGAGCTCGTTTTTCTCTTTTCAGTTAAAATTTTATATGCAGTCTAGTTTTTTGGTTTTCTTATAAGTTACAAGTTCCAACAAAATACCGCTAGGGCAAAATCGCTAATAAATGATAAGAAGGAATAAATAAAAATCTAAATACAATAAATATTTCACGCTCTATCCTTTTCTGTCGCTCAGGAACGTCATTTTGCTAGAGCGAGAAAGGTCGCAGCTCTGCCAATGCTGAAAAAATGCGATTCCGTGCTGCCAGATGAGGATCAACGCTAACAGTATTCAAGAGTAAATTACAAAATTATAGAACCCTTAACAAGTGGACTCACCGTGTGAAGTTTGAACAGCACATAGCCTTTCTTCTTATCGTGTGGGCAGCAAGGCCTGGTGTCAGAGTTTTTTCAGACCACCTTACGGCCTCTGACGTGGTTTTTATGTAACGACTATACCACGAGAGATAGTAGCCGCGACCAACGGCTTAACGTGCCATCCGAAGCACGGAATCATCGTTCTTTTCAGACAATCTGGTGAATCAGCCTGCAATATCCTAATCAACTGGGGAAAACACACAAAGTGACATATTACTTGGTGTCCCTCGTGGAAATCGAACCCACGACCTCCGTGTCAAGAACCCAATGCTCTTAACGACCACGGAGGCAGTTAGCCTTTGAAGATGCGACTATTGCACGTTGATTTTTGAATTAGAATAAAAATCTGAAAAAATTATATTTATTTATCGATTGGTTGCCAAAGTAAATGATTAAATTTTTAAACATTTTGAAGCGGTAGTCCAGTGCACTGCAGTGGAACGTATACAAGGTGTTACAAAAATAAAATTAAAGATTTACAAATTTTAAGGGGTTGTTTATACCATCAAACTGAACAACTTTCACTATTGGACCATCATCAAAATCGGCTATCCCATACATTTAGCTCGAGTAGATTTGCAGTTTAGTATCGAATATCAGTTATTTTTCTGCGATTTCGATTATGGTTCCATGGTGAAAATTGTTCTGTTTGATGCTAAACCTGGTTAGTGGTTTAGCATCAATAGTTTAAATGTTTATTTTTATTTTTGTAACACCTTATAAACGCTGATAATAATGGTGAAATTTATAAAAATAATGTCAAACCGTTATTACTATATCAAATTATATAAAGTTCATAGAAACAACACCTATTTATTGGTTTAATAATTCAGTTACTGCCTGTAGTTTAGACTTTATTTAGCGCTCGAACTACCTACCTAGTACATAAGTACCTATGTAGTTGTATGCATGTATTGGTGTGGGCGGCATCCGGACGCACGCCATTCGATTCCCCGAAGAGGAAATCGTTACGGCCGGCAAATTGGACCCTAACCACTAGTTTGAGCGCCTGGGAGCGGTCCCAGCACGCAGATGTTCGACTATTTACTCTGTACACACATAATATAACAAATTTAATGTTTATTGTTACTTGCTGGCTTGATTTCTTGAGGCGAGTAAGTGTTCGTTCACTTTACGAGTACAATTACTTGTGCAACAATAATGCTTTCTGTAACGATAATATTGTAAACGTTTAGTGAAACAAACCTTTTGTTTTTATTGCAAAACAGCTTGTTCATATCAATAAGGATTTGAATACATTAAATTAGGAATATTGTTATATCGTAAACACCGAGATTTCAGACGACGCCGTCTCCTAAAAGTAGCGCCATAAACAAATTCATAAGTAGTCTCTGTTCTCCTTTTTATGCGTTTTTAAGGGGCTCTCCCTTGAGGGAGCTCCGGAAAAGTGAAACGCGGCGTAAAACCTGCGGCACCCTGGCACGAAAAGCGAGGGAGACGCTAGCTTTGACAAAATTTAAAATTGCTACGTGCCTCTACGAATGCAGTGGCTTCAAAAATATCGCTGAAATACTTCACCCTTAATTTCCTATGCAGATGGCGGTAAGCACACACTGCGAGCTACAAATAGTAAAATTCTTTCAAAAGGAAATTACATTACATTGTCCGACCGCACACGGACGGACAGAAAATTTTAATTCAAAACACAGAGCAACCCATACGCATTAAAATAGGTTTAACCGCCAGCCGTTCCATTTTCAAAAATAAAATAAAACAAAAAAGGCGCGATCCCGCCATTTCTCCCGGGCGCGCCGCAAATTCCAGTGGAAAAAATCGTATTTCGAACGCGGTTTGAATTTTAATTGACATTCAGTCGCCGCGGATTCCATCGGGCCAGGATATCGCGAACATTTTCGACTCTACATCCCGTTTTGTTAGGGTTCCGAGGGCGTCCAACCAGTTGCGGGCAATAAAAGTGACGCCACACGTCCGCAAACCTCGGCCGCCCTAAACAGGGTGCAGCTACGTGCTAAACGTCTGGTAGTACCGCTTGTCAGTCACTCTTAGACCCAAGTGCTAATGCATAAATCTTACAAATATACTTAGTTTTACCTTCCCATGACAAGATAATAATTATTCTTAGCCATATTATGGTGTAGGTTTAGGTAGGGTTTTTAATATGCTGACGGTGTTTTTGAAGGATGATCAGACCAAATCAAAAAAAAATTTGCTGTTCCCTACAAAACTGGAAACCTAATCGACCCAAATGTATGGGATGGTATATTTCTTTGACTCAATTTCTATTTTGGTCTGGTAGAGAAAGTTGTTCAGTTTAATGAACCTTATATTTGTATATCTTAAAGTATTATAATAAGTAATATATTAGTTTCCTAGATACCCTATGTGGCATGCGATTCCCATGTCATATTTCAGACAATATTATGATCAATTCGTTCAAATAAAACAATGATGTAACGGACAATATTATATTTTGTTTATTTTCGTCCATGGAATTATCTTTTTTATCAGCAGTCATTGTCCAGTGAAGCTCATGACATGACAATTTTAATAACTTTATTGTTGAGTTGGAGTCACGTGCTTGATGGTCGCTAAATTATAATAAACAATTTGGAGCGCTCATTATCCACGAGTTCATCACAACGTTAGGCACAAATTATTCGCAACAAAACCGCGGTAATGTCGAACGTCCGCGAATAATTGCGAAATAACCACGAGACAGCCTCCTCCCGTTACATTTAATTTGGCGGCTCTCAATTTGGCGCAAAATTGAGGACGATTAGGCAGGGCTCTTATACATTGTGCCCTCAATCAACTCAACAGTGAGCTACAGGCTTTCTTTATACACCAACTGGTAAAAACAGAACAGTAGTTAAATCAAACCTTCCCCCGTGCCTTTGTCCTCTTTCGATACTTTTCGGTCTTTTGTTAACATTTTATAATTTTGTTTCCAGATACAATGAAGCTACCTTTGGAAACCTGTGCAATACCCTTTAAAATAATAAATCATCTGTCTAAATATAATAAGTAGAGAAAATGTTAGCGCATGCGGCGAAACGGAAATCGAATTCGTCACGTGAATGATCGCGATCTGGAGACAGGGTGCGCACACCGGCAGCGATGCAAGAGATATGCAACACCGCCGCACTGCCGCTCGACAGTAACCCCCTTGTGCGCAAGATAAAATGCGAAGAGTTCCCCACGATCAGAGGGAAGCAACCAGTGAGAGTTGGCATGGGGGTGCGCGATGAGATGGAAGAGGAGTTCGCTGTGAAGACGAGGAACACGCCACCGATGGGGCCCGCGCCGGGGCAGGAGCACCCGCGCATGGAGCACGGCGGTAACGGCTTCTGGCTGGCTGCTGTGACCGCAGCCGGGGCGCCACACTCCATGCTCGAAACATGCACTGAAACCGGCTTCATCAACAGCCAACCTTCGATGGCGGAGTTCATGACTGCCCTTCCTCAACTAGGCGGCGGAGAGCTCAGTCCGCAGCACACTCCACCTGGATATGCGCCTGATCTACCATCACCTGGAAGTGGACTGAACGTGCCTGAATATCCTTGGATGAAGGAGAAAAAAACGACGAGGAAGAATAGTCAACAAGGTGAGTGGTCATTATTACGTATTCTTTAGGATTTTGAATAACCATCAAAGAAGCGAAGCGCATGCCACGACCTCGTGTAAATTCGACATTGTTGATCGCTGTTTCGTAAAACTATTTATCACTCGTCACCATCGCATGGCGGTCGCCAATCACAAAATAGCTCCTCCATCATAAAACGACGTTAAGTTTCGTAAGTGCTCCAAACTGCCGCGTGAGTAACTACTTCTGAATTATTATTGTGCCTTTCAACGGCAACAACAAATGGCCATTCAACCATTGTGTTCTGGTTCACGGTCCCAGAGTTTCTTTAATGAACATCAAATTACTCCGAAATATATTGAATTGTATGGTGCGACGACGTTTTGTGTTTGTAACTGTTGTTGGTGGGTCTAAGTGGGAGTGCCGCGGCGGTGGCGTGGCGGTGCTGGAATTATCCCAGGCACCGACCCAACAACATGCCGACTAACGGAACGAAATATTCGACATGCACTATAAACACAAATTATAAGTGAGAACATTGTAGATTGTATTTACATGCTGACAAGTCTGGTTAATGTATCGAATTCGAGTCAGATCTTTTTAGCTTTTATAAGAGGTCATTCACAGTATGTATTATTCTTAATGATTACCCTATCGTTCGTATATCAGAGCACGGGCATCTACATATTAGTATAACTCTGCAAATTTTTAGGGTTTCGTACACAAAGGGTGAATACGGGACCCTATTACTACGCCTTTCCGTCCGTCCGTCCTAAATATTTAGAGCTGTAACTTTTGAACCGTAATATCTAAAGAGTTGAATTCTTTTTTAATAATTTGTGTGGTGGTGTGGTACGGAACCCTCGGTGCGTTAGTAGCCCGACTCGCATTTTACCATTTTTATTAAAATTTTACTACCCCTTATGAATGATATCGTGTAATAGATTCATAAAAATAAATAAAACATCCCCCTACGGAGTACTACAGTATTTTTGACCCACAATTTTTTCGCACAGAACTGCTTACGCCATGTAGCAAAAGACCAAATGACCCCAAATTTGTCGGCGGGACAAAACGGCGAACGGTTCAGAACAAAAGCGGTGCACATGATCCATCATCATCCGTCGGGCGCCTGTGGGAATGTGACCTCACCTGGTGCTCATACATCACTCTGGATGCGCTACAAATTACGTCATATCTGTGTCAATTTCTTCCTTGTTCCTTAGCTTAATTTTATGTTATTTGGGGAGACTTCTGGCTGGCTACACATTTTTTTTGCAAAACTGCTGTTTTTTTTCTGTCGTGGGAATACTATACAGGCAAATTTTTGGACAGTGCTTCAAGTTTTCAAGGGTCGTTCAAAAGATCAAACAGAACAACTTTTATTATAGGATCAATGTGATCTAAAAATTATCTTGTATATAGAGAAGTTCTAAAAACAGATTCCAATATTTCAGTATTTTCATACCCTGCCAAATCGATGTACTTTTAAGAAAACGCAAGTTATAGCGTGTCATAGATAATATTTTCATATTTGAACACGATTAACGCTTGTTGGCGAACAGAAGCGGTCCCCCGTGGCTCTCTCCGGGGGGCCTCGCCGACAAAACGTTCAAACACCGCATTAACACGATCTGCTGTCCGCTACCAACATATTATATTCATAGCTTTAAGACAATCTGCTAAGAGAGCTTAGGTTGACAAGGTTTTAGGAGAACGTTGGTCTGTCAACGATTGCCAAAACGGGACCCTATTTATAAGCCTACGCTGTCCGTTCGTCCTAGCTCTAATGGGCTGTATCTTTTGAACAGTAATAGGTATCGAGTTCAAATTTTCACAGAATATGTGCTATTATTTTGAATTTGCTAAAAAAAAATTAAGAGGGGTGTCCATACAGGCAACGTGTTTTTAGAGATTTTTTGTTTTTGCACGTATTGCGGTACGGAACCTTCGGTGCGCGAGTCTGAATCGCACTTCGCCAGTTTTATTTTTGTTGCTATATCGAGAACAAAGCTTGGGTTGATGAAAGTAGTAAATCATAAATCCTTATTCCAAATCTGAACAGAAAGAAATATAAAAGAGAAAAAAATATATTCTAGTAACTATGTTATTTACCCTCCTTAACAAACCTAAACCCAATCTTCAACTGTCGAATTTCACGCATAATCAAGTTAATTATTCTATATCCGCTGCTTCTTGACGCATCCCTATTCAGCGTAATTCAGCAAACTTTATAGTGAGACGATAGTCGGCTAGGCACTAGGCAGGGGCTGGAACAGTCGGCCGTGAACCGGCGCTACCGGGGGTAATCCGTCACTGTCAGCGATATCGAGCGATGCACGCCCGCCGCCCGCACTCCGCTCTCCTATGCAGCTCTACTACGTATTCTGGGTAACACAATATTTTAGAGCTACGTGAAGCGAGCCTGATTCACCACTTCTGAATAAGTCATTGTTAGCTTATTAGACAGATCTTATGACATATTTCGTATGAACGTTATGTCAAATTATCTGTCATATAAGCTAACAAGAACTTATACAGAAGCGGTGAAAAAGGCCCTAAGTATACCTACCTAATATTACCGAATATTACAGTAGTTATCTTATCTAGTTATCAATAGATAGAGCTTATGGACTCAGCCGGTAGGGCTAACCGTGTGGCAAAATACTGGGCTGTACAAATTTAGTATGACATACCTGCGATTTGATGGAAGAAAACTCTACTATGTGGTCCTTCTTAATATGCTGACACGTTTTAAGGATATAATCAAACCGGCAAACTGAACCACTTTCTCTATGGCACCAACATCGAAAACGCGAAAAATAATCAGCTGTTCCATAGAAAACTGAAAACCTACTCGAGCCAAGTGTATGGGACAGCCCTTAAAAAATCCAAGTCATCAAGTGTATGGATCATCCCCTTAAAAAAGTGTGAGTATATTAAGAAGGACCCTGTATATTACGACTTTCCCAAATGCTACGTTATAACGGTTAAAGAATTCATCTTTTCTTAATTCTACTGCACTCGTAGGTACTTACATAATTAGTTGGTACTACTTTCCCGCAGTTTATCTTTCTTTTCTGTACCAAACAGAAAATTCGTCGGACATAAAAATCCGGAAAAGTAAGCAGACCGATGTTATCCAGAATAGGGCCGCACAAACGTGCGACGCCTTTGTGCTCTCTAAACTTAGATATTGGATTTACCAAGTTTTGACTGATTCCCTTAAGTGACGCCTCGACGACGTCTATTTTGAAATGTTTCCTTTCCGCCGATATCCGCCTTGTAAAACCCATTAATGTTACCGTAGTTCACAAACAACAGCATTTCTTAGTATTGATTACAAAGTACATAAAACTCGTTAAAAAATTAAAAATGTTTTGTGCATGATCTATAGTTATATATTTTGATCACTTTTAAATTAATCTAGAATTAAAATTTTAACAGGTTCTTACCGCGTTTGGGTTTATTTGAGTTCCCGATATTTCGGCAAATGATCACGGGATGACTGAGGAACTGCAGGTAGATTTTTAAGAGCAGACAAATCTGCAACCGCGGTAAGAACCCGTTAAAATGTTTAATTCCGCGTAACTCTCAAAAACTGTATTACTTTTAAATTAATCGTAGACTCTGGATTACACACGGTTTTCAGGATAATCCATATGTCAACACTTTGTAGAGACTTATTACCACACTTCTGCCCATACCACTTTATGTACAATCTTATCAGTTGTATTCTGCAGGTACCTAACCTTAGAGGAAAGACAGAATTTGTTCTAAGTTCCCAAACTATCTTTAATTGTTCACTTCATTCTGTTAAGCCGTTGGACATTTAAATTATGAATTTAGCATAACATATCTAAAGTATAAATATTGATAAGAAACCTGTATGAATCGATCTTTGGGAAGATTCGTGTCGTGTAAAACATAATATCTTTCCCGCTGATTTAACTCACGTTATAAAAAGCAATTTCTACCTCTTGGAAGCTACTCGTAGGTATTAGGGACGTGAAACAAATTGTTCGCGCGACCACGCCTTCGGGGCCTATCTCGAGCAATCGAAATTAAAACGAACGCCGCTCGATCGATCATTCCGAATCGTCTTTAATACAATGCCGTATTATTTCTGCACTGTCTCAATTTGTCTGACGCCACGGCTGACTGACGTGTGATACGCACTCTCAATTTATAAATTCTTTTATGTCTTTTAATACAATCATTGCGATGGTAATAGCTATTGTAATTTTAGCTCCGTGAAGTTAATTCGCATTTATTTTAGAATTTATGTGAATTTTTTACGGTTTTCGTTGTTTACTAAACTAATGGTTTGATACTGTAGGTAAGGGTTTTGATAAATTTTTATACATTTTTTATATCGACTTAGATTTCCAACTATTATTTCATATGTTTCAATAATAACATAAATAGTTCTCTGTAAGGGTCAATTCCGTTTCAGATTAGGCGGAAAAATACTCGAGCACTTTTTATAAATTTTTATTAAATACCAACCTTATTCCATTTAAACAGAGCTAAACAATAGTATGCTGCAGTAAAATCTAATCCAGAAGACAGCAGCATCATTTTGCACTAAATGCAAATTGCGGCCAAAACCATACTTGAACGCGCTCGAGCATTTTTGCGCCTAATCTGAATTGACCTTAAAAGGAAACTTCAATTCACCTTTAAAAAAAAGGATCACGTAATAATCCTTTTAATAATTCAATAAGAATTCGAAGTAATAGGTTTTAAGCGTATCATCATTGAATCGATATCATCGACACAATTAACTACTAACTACCTATTGGTATGAAAAGTTTCAGTTCCATTAACGGAATTACAGCATTCAGTTTTAGGGCATTATGCGTCGAGAGCTTCAATACGTTGACATTTTTGGTTAAATTCGTGCCTCCCTTGCAGTTCTCTGACACTTTCTTGAGCATTCTGATAAATATTCTTCTAAGACCAATCGATTGACAAAATGTCTACAAAACGCCAGTAAAAGACAATGGGTGCCCAAATAGCGTGCGTCTGCCGGATCGCAGTAACTAACAACCGAAATATTCACTATAATACGAACCCATTAAATGTAATGATGATGGCATGGGAACGTTGTCATTTTGTATCTTTATCTTTGCACGATAATACCTACTTGTATATTGACAGAATTCTTAGTGAGTGACAATTGTTAGGTAGGTACATAATATAAAATTCTTTAATTTCTAGCTCTTTATAGTAGGTAATACTTATGAATGTTTCCCATTGGAGTGGGCAGAGATAACCATGCTCCTGAATGTGCTGGCTGATACACCACTTTCGCCTCTTCAACATTTTACTGTTTGGGTTTCACTGTAGACTTCATATTGTCATTTGATCCTGTAATCTATAGTATGCAAAATTAATTAGATACGTTACATATCACAGGGGGTGTGGCCATCAAACTGAACAACTTTTACTATGGAGCTAACATAAAAACACGAAAAAGAACAGCTGATACGTTTGGGTCGAGTAGCCGTTGATATTTTCAATTTTTTTCTCGATTACTATAATGGCTCCGTAGTGAAAGTTGTTCAGTTTGATGGTCTGAAGCACCCCTAAGATATGTAACGTATTTAGTTTTACATCCTGTATAATAATAAAATCAATTTATTCAGATAAACATGATGCATTTTGTTAATAACCGAGTTATGTCATCGGCAGTGTATATGTAAGTATGCCTATAATTTCCGAGTAGATATACCTTGATTAATCAAAATTGCGTACTCATTTTCGTATTTTATTTCAAATTAATATACCTTATTGGTGGGATATTTAGAAAGTGTAAAACTCGTATACAGAATTGTGTATAACACAATGAAACCTCAAAAGCAGTCAATAGTAACATTGTTTACACTTTCGCTTTCTTGCAAAAATAAGTCATAAATCGTTCAAATTTGCTATGGTTAGAAAAAAATGGCAAACGCAATAACACAGGTAGTTTGATCTTTGTCTATGAACACGTTGAAGTGGCCGCAGTCAGCGATAAATCTTCTCAGTCGGCTCTCTTTGATTTATGTGAAAAATGACCGTAAATTTGAGGTTAGGTTAGATATCCAAAGGGCGGGCTTTCGTTCACCTATCATATAATGCCTCTTCCTCGCCCGTTCTTTCCTTGTTATGCAAGCTTGGCTATAATTTTGAAAATTGCTTCAAAATACTAAGAATTTATCTATGAGTAACTTAGATGAGTAACGGAGCCTGTCATTTGCTTTTTTTCTTATTTGTTACTATTTTAGATTCTGTGTTTTATATAAATTATGTAAGAAACTACACGATTTAAAAATGTTAATAAGCATATTAATTATATTTATGCGTAGTGTAAAATTTAGTGTAAAAATTATATTCGAGTATTACATAACCCGTGCCTGAAATTAAATTACTACATGCATGCATGCATAAGTGACTATATTCCCCGAGGGGGTAGTCAGAGTTATTCTGAAAACTTAAAGTATCCACGTTTCACTAGTAGTACCGTAACTCTGTCCAATGTGACGGGCAGTGAGCCCGTATGAAAATACCCCAAAATTACTACATTTATCAGCTCACAACCACAGCAACTGCTGGACATTCGGCATACGCCTCTCTTGCCTTTCGCCTCATTGCGCCATTCCTTACGGTCTATCCAATTTGATCCAATGCGAACCCGTCACCCTCACAATGTCATCGGACCATCGTGCTAGTAGTCTATCTACTGACCATTGTTCCTCTCTTAGCCACTACTCTGATACTACCTTGGTCCATAAGCCGTCTTCCCGTTTACCCAAGTGTTTGAACACGAAACGTCTGTATTGTCAGTTTAATTTTTAGGGTTCCGTAGTCAACAAGGAACTCTTATAATTTCACCATGTCCGTCCATCTGTCCGTCTGTACGTCCGTCCGGCTGTCCGCGGCTTAGCTCAGAGACGCTTTGTACTAAAAACCTGTAATTTGACATAGGTATACATTTAATCACGGCGACAAAGTTGTAAAATAAAATCTTGAAAAATACTTTTTTTGGAGTACACGAAAATCTGGGATGGAAATTTTTTTTCTATTGTATCCCATGGTGTGGGGTATCGTTGGTACCCCACACCATGGGATACTGGTGGTCTTTTAAAAATATTGTAGGTATGGGAAAACCATTTTTCGATTTAGAGATTCTAAGTACGTATATTGTGACGGGCGACTACGGAACCCTACCCTGCGCGTGGCCCGACACGCACTGGACTGTTTTTTTTTTACCTCTCCTTTACAAATAAGACTGTACGAAAGAGACAACCATAATCATTCAGTAGCACTAAAACAATAATTCATAACCGAAAAATGACGGTATTCATTAGCTGTCAATACATCGGCGCGGCAATGATATACTGCGGACCGCACCGACCGTGGTCGGTCACGGGTAACACTTTCACCTCCGTGGGTCCCTATAGGTATATCAGATAATACAGAGGACATAAATCAATGGAGCAGCAACTTGTCTTTGTGTCCTTTAGTACTTTTCGACTTTCGGAGGTTAAACGATTATTAACTAAAAGACCGTTTATTTCTATTGCTCTGTTTACGGTCGTAAAAAAATTTATATTCTTCAGTACGGATAATCACCGTAAAAGTGTAAAAATGTCTTACTATTGAAGCCAACGGTTCCTCAGGTTGCTAACACATAATACGAAAACCTCTTTAAAATTTAAAGTGAGCAATGCTCCAATTACAACCTTAAAAGGAGTTTTAGTAGTTGTACCTTGTAGTAAAGTTGCTAACCATTTCGTAAGGGAATGCGGTCGTGTATTTATACCTATTTACTATAGGTATGTATATGTATGGTAAAAGATATTAAATTATGCAGGGTGTAAACTTAAATGCGTTACATACTTTTGATGGTGGTTCAGACCATCAAAGTGAACAAAAGGACCAACATTCAAATTGCGAAAAAAAAATTGCTGTTCCGTAGAAAATCTCAATAGTTGATGGATGACCAATTGTGATATGAAAGTTGTTTATTTCGAGACTTCTATGTTGGTCCCATAGTAAAAGGTTTTCAGTTTCATAGTCTGAACTTGAAACATCCCCATAAGTTTGTAATGCATTTAAGTTTACACCCTGTATAATTTATTATGGCACAATGAACTCTATAGTGATCAATACATTCAAGACATAAATCAACGTAGCGACGACAAGTTTTTGTGGGCATCGTCCTTTGAAAGTTAAACGAATGTTAACTCAACAACTATTACTGTAAATTATTATAATTTGATATCGATTTTCCGATTGCTGTGTTAACGATAGAACACCGTATAAATATTCAATAGTTTAGTAGCATTTTATTCCACTAAAGTTCGTTCTATATTCTAGTAATTAAACATTAACGATTAATGTGAAGAGTTAGTATTAATTAGCGGTTGTGAACGTCTAGGTGGAGTCTAGACTAGATGATTGATTTAATTTCAGGTTTGTTTACTAGAAACGTTGGATTAAAATATCTTAGACGATCGCCGGATGTATTTCATTTTCTAATACAGCAGGTTTTTTAAGGGGATGATGAGACCGTCGAACTAAACAACTTTCACAATGGGATATAACTGAAGAGGAATACGAAAAGAAAAATTAAAGTTAGGACAGCTGTTCCATACAAAACTGCAAACCAACTCCGAGCAAATGTATGGGACAGCTGATTTAATTTCGCGATATCGATATTGGTCCCATTGAAAAAGTTGTTCAGTTTGACGGTCTGATCATCCCCTTAAAAAAGTGTCAGCATATTAAGAAGGACCCTGTATGTAGCATGCCATGGTCGTATGCTTTGACATTATATGGTCTGTTATTTACATGCCGTGTGGTTCAGCTTAGAATGAACGACATGTGAAGTATCATAAGGG
Source organism: Agonopterix alstromeriana (assembly GCA_963924505.1). Classification (NCBI taxonomy): domain Eukaryota; kingdom Metazoa; phylum Arthropoda; class Insecta; order Lepidoptera; family Depressariidae; genus Agonopterix; species Agonopterix alstromeriana. The sequence continues at coordinate 6,401,982 of OZ004671.1, read as the reverse complement.
TTACAACTGCACGCTTTAAAATATAGTTGTAGTTAGAGCAAAGCTTCGGACGACCCTGAAACGTATTAAGTTTCATGGTTTGCGCCTGTAGTAAAATTTTATAATTTTGACGTGTAGTGTCTTAAATTAAATGGATGCCAACGACTTTAACTTTATTCTGTATAGATGAATAGAGCCGCATAATTAACCCGACCTCCCAATCCTCGACTAACCTCACCATGACTATCACAACCTCTAGCCTACATTCACAATAAACAGAAGCCGCGCACTAACAAACAAACAAAGCGTAATCCTCCACCGACATAAAGAACAAATCAATAAATCACTTTCACTGAGGGTAACGCATTGGGCGCCGGCCTTTTGTCCTTTCCAGTCGGCGCCGATTTTTACAGCAATTAGAGTCACTTACCTGTTCCATCTACGGTAATCCTATTACAACCTGTACCACGTAGAAGTCTCAAATGAAAAGTCTTATATCTTATACCATAAAGATGAAAATTGGTTGATTCAAGTTCCTTTTTACGTGGTACGCACATTATGAGGAGAGAAACGGTCGGTGTGGGCGGTCAAGCTATTGTTACTTTAAACTTCATTCCACTGAAGACTCATGAGAGAAGTCTTTTGCGTACGTAATAAATGTAAAAATCCCTTAATGTGAGATACTTTTTACGATAAGGTTTTTTCGTTTCTAAGCCTGAATGGATGCGTAAGGTGCGATGAGATTGTTGTTTTGAGACATGTTCTGGGATTAGTGGAGATCTGACTATACATTTGTTAAAAGTAAGATATAGGTGGTATTATGTTATCTCACAATACGATATTGAATGTCTTGTCTATAATCGTAAAACTCTAAAATGATATACATTTTGAGAAATTACCCTCGGCTTCGACCGCGTGGAATATTTATGCATCATCATTTTAGATATTGTGTTCAATAAAGAATCTGCAAATACAAAACATACATACATTAAGACGCTCCTCATAGGTAAACGCAGGGCCGGGCCATATTTTGTTAGTTTTTAGAAGCAATCTTCTCGTTATTTGAAAGACGTACAAATTAATGAAATATATAGCAAGGATCTTTAACACCCGGGCTTTATTTGCTTTGAAGTAAATTTCTTATTTTTCTATAAAATACATATGAAACCTGTGCTCAAAGGAAAGCCTAAATATTGGAAAAAATCTGTAATCGTATTTGTGCATCTAGGTACTTCAAGTCACTTTTTCTTGCGACACACACCATTGTGTAGACATTATTAAGATCTAAAAAAGATAGTTTTTAAGACCTATATTTAATGAGTTAATTAGATAAATTCAAAATTTGGCGTTCTTATTATTTTCAAATTTGATTTCCTTGGATTAGAAGGCACCACAGTGACATAATGAAGGACGAACCAGTTAAAAATAGGTATACATACTAAAATGATGTAGTTTAGTAGAGGTGAGGGGAAGGTCGTTCGGTCGGGGATACCTATTAATGTTCACGTATTGGGATTAATGTATTATAATAAAAGTAATCGGACAGATGGCCTACATCTTAGTCTAAAGTCAAACAGGCGGTATGAAACTATACATATAAGCTTAAACAAATAACTCAATTTAAATCAAAAATATAAATCAAACCAAACAATCAATTTGCTTATTTAACGGTAGACTGTTTACCCCTCGACTCCCGAGTGAGCTATTTTACTAAACTGATTTATCATATCAGAGTTCAAAACAAGCATCATCTTACACGCATAAACCCTATCATTGTCCCGCAACAATACATTTACAACAATATGTACTGAAACTTTGGGCACATATTTGGTTAACATACTTGGAGCGTCTTCCCGCACATGCAAACTTATAACGTCGTAAACACATCACAACCCCTAACTAAATTTCTATCTTATCCCTGTCAGATTAAAGCCTGAATTTGCATAGCGGGAGTTGTGAGTTAGGCTGTATAAGAGGGGTTGTGTATAGGACGTAGAGAATCTTGTCTGAGGAGGGTGTGCATCGTGTTGTCCGGTTTCCGGACACGAGATCGCCTGCCAACCGGTAATTAACTAAGTTTCGTATACATAAGTACTTATTGATGTAAGCGTCAATGTAGAACGAAGAAGCCTAGTTCATGGCTCTTGAGAAAAGATATGAAAACAGTAGGGGAAAAGCGAGTTTTCTATTGTATCATTGTGGTATCGAATATATATGTAATATTACGAAAATCTTTATTAGTTGTCAGTAAAATGGAACCGTAAAATGTTAATCAAATTAGCCCGCAATCAATTTACTGATGGGCATAATGCCTTCTTTTTATTACACCATTTCTCACGGTCCTGTGCTAATCTGATACATGTGAACTATTGTACCCGTCACCCTCACAATTTCATTGGATCAAAGTGGTCTGCCTACTGACCTACGTCCCTCTCTTAGCCACCAATTGAATGTTTATATAAACAGTATGTTGTTCTACGTTAGATACAATGAAGATATTATGCTAAAAAAAGGAAACATATACTTGAATTAAACACACGATAAATATTCTGAGTATGCTTTTTAGGTTATCTCTGACTCGGGAATACACTATTGTATACCATAGCATGGATAAGTTAATTTTTTGTAAATATCCAAAATTTTTGTGTCCTTCATGTTCATATTTGTTTGACCGAACATAGCCAAAAGTATTGAAATCGTTTGGCATTTACATGTTAAAGAAATAAAAGCACATCTTTATTTTCAAAGAAAATACCAGTACTTTCTTATCCATGAACTCTTCACTCCTCACTAGCCCAAACATGCAATTTGCAACGTTACTATACGATCACTCACATACCCAAAAGCCTCAACACCGCATATTAAGCTCAAGCAAATAAATCAAAACATCTAGTGCTAAGCCGCGAAATCCGTTTAATCATCTCTCAAGCTATTAATAACTCCTTTGAAATTAAACAATAAATTTGGCGGGCTAATCGCGCGACTAGGCCGCACGCTAACCGCTCGCTGAGTCAACATTTATAGAGACAAATTGTTGCACCACTAACAGTGCCTCTACGATGTATTAATCTTGAGACGTAGCTCGTAGCGCTACGCCGTAGACCCCTCTACGACACTAAGTAAAAATTTTGCAATCGTGTAGTAAATAAATTTAAAGTTGTTTCTACTTTATGATAACTTTACTTTTGTTCTTTATTCATGTAAATGTGAGTCCTAACTGGTTTAGACATGAACATCATTTGTATTATGTGTCTCGTTATTTTAATGCTCTTCGTGTTTAATTCTTTATCGTATCTAGTTTATAAACAACTGACAGTAACTAGCTGTATCTTATATGGTATTGTTCATGAATTTGTTCGTCATTTACACCTCGTTTTGTGAATAGACCTCTATTTGTAAAGTCATTCACGGAATAGCTATTGTAATAATGAGAATTTTTTACATACATAAACAAAACATGTTATTCTATAGTGATCTGAAAAACTCTGCTACAGCTACCAACTACTTTAAATCGTACAATATTCGATCAGAGTTTCAGGGTAGAATGATGGATCAAGTGGTGATACATTATTTGTTACTTACAAAAAAAACTATGCCGAGCAGCATAGTCGCCCTGCGACAAAGCTCTTCTAATAACAAACTATACCAAGTTTCAGCCTCCTATGTCTAAGGGTCTCAGAGAAAAGCACGTATGAATGACGGACGGACAGACTCGGAGGTGATTCCAAAAGTGTACCGTTTTGCCTATTTTTAAACGAAACACTATTAAAGAAAAAAATCAATACACCCATGTACATTAAGAAGGAACCAAAAGACAAATGTGATAATTTACTCAACAAAAGCTTAGCACAGTGTATGTGGTTTTCCCAATTTTCTTTACAAGTCCCAAATAATGTCGATTCAACCAAAAAAAGCCAACATTATTCCATTGCTCACATTATCACGATCTAAGAGCCCCTGGAGACATGTTTATGCAGCCGTAAGGGCAGAGCAGAGCGGCGCAGAACCAGTAGCTCGGTTACTTCTTTAAAAGATCCCCTGACAAAGCTCTTAAGACAACGTTCTAAGCAACAAAACTGTTTGATTTGCGAGACTTTTTTGTAAGTAGCAGTAGCTAAATGCTCTGACGGTGACTAATGACGGATGCACTAATAGTTGTGTCGCCCATCGCCGCCGCATCGCCATATATCATGCGAAGGAAATGGGGGGAAAGCTTATATCATTGGCGGACGTGATAAGGTCAAGAATCGTTTGTCTGGACATTTTTGTAACGGTGTACCGTTTGTTAGGAGTTTTCCGTGTTAAGTGCGTTGGGTTGGAAAAATGGTGCGGTAGAAAGATTTGTTTTTGAAAAATTTTCTCACGAATTTAGTCTCTTCATTTTTGTTTGTTAAGCACATAAGCAGTACACATTTGCAGTGTTATTACAATTCACCTTTTAGAGTACATATTCCTGCAATGTATTGTTACACAAATACTAGCTTTTGCCCGTGGCTTAATCTCCATCGGCTCCTGTCATCGTAGTGTGCGTAGCTGGCTGTGATAGTCATCGCAAGGAATGCGAAAATTTAAAAATCAGATTATCTCTATAATTTTTTCCACCAGTTCTGCAATAAATTTTCTGACTTGTGATTTCCATAAATGAAACTCATAATGTTCGTTTTAAAAAGTAAATTTTGTTCAAAGCATTCAAAACTATTATTGAAGACAATTTAACTGCTACTGCTAACGACACACTAACTACTTTTGGTTTAAGTGATAAGTTATATACTTAAAGTGGAAAAAACACAGAATTTAATCAGTATTAATGGGAGAAAAACTAATAGTTCAAAAGTAGGAAAATCTTCCTGTCCAATCACCCTTTTAATCATCATGTCTCTTTAAACCCTTAGTAACCTCCAAATACCGTCAACGAGATCATAAACAATTCCATCACCTAAACAACCATTAACAACGGCAATAAACAGCTCAGTCCGCACGTTTGTTTCCCTCCAGCACTCAAACCCCATACAAAGTCTTATCTATCAAACCAGTTTCACACTTAAAACAATAGGCACAAGAACTCAGTCAGGAGACTTAAAATGTGCGACAGAGCTCGGGTCCTCACAAGGGTGTTAATTTGCTAAGACCCGACTAATGAAACCCGCGACTTACCGTTGACGCTGATCACGATAACCGTTCCCAAGAATCTCGCAGGAAATTGACGTTTTCTGCTAACTCCAACTTGTTAGGAAGCGACAGATAAGATCTTTCTAAACGTAATCTAATGTGAAGCCAGAATGGAACTTGACTACAGGGTCCTTCTTAATATGCTGGCACTTTTTTACGGGTTTGGTCAGACCATCAAACTGAACATCCTTCACTATGGGACCAATATCGAAAACGTGCAAAAAAAATCTGCTCTCCCATACATTTGGCTCGAGTATGTTTGCAGTTTTGTATCGAAGACCTGATTTTTTTTTCGCGATTTTGATATTGGTGTGATAGAGAAAGTTGTTCAATTTGACGGTCTGATCATCCCTTTAAAAAAAGTGTCAGCATATTAAGAAGGACCCTATACAGAGTATAAATTTAATTTTGTTATCATTGTATATCATGTTTTAGTTTAGACTATCAAACTCAACAATTTTCACTACGGGACCAACATTGATATCGCGACAATGTCTACATGAGTCCCATAGTGAAATTTGTTCAGTTTGATCATCTGAAACATCCCTAAAACTTATACTTTCCTGTTTGACGTGGTAAGAAACATTGTTATCACTATCAACTTAGCAAGAATCGCTTTTAGGACATTTTGACTTTCAGCCTTCTTTTAGCACAATAGCTAATAATACTAACGTTTATGAATGAAATTACATTATTATGAAGTTTATGTATGAAATTACATTATTATGAAGTGATGCCATTCTATAATCGTATACTCCATAAAATACTGCATAAGAATCTTGATCCCTAAATCATCTCGCTTATATTATGACATCCATAAGAAGAGGAACGGTGGTTTAACACACGGTTTTGAAGTTATACAAGTAAATAAATCAAAATCATGAATTCGTGCCAAAATCACATTACAATGTCACTATTTATACCTTTGTCCAAAGATTTCGCTAAAAATGCAATGTTTAATTAAGCACAACACGCATGCAATTCAAATAAAACGGCATTCACCCCTAGATCGTAATATAGAGAGTGGGCGATCGATTGACGCGAGGGAATCACTCCGCTTTGGAACTAATTTGATTTTAGCATATTAAGGGGGGTGTAACATCTAGATATAAGGAAAGGAGCGCGTCTTGCGGTCCCACCCTGCAACGGCAGGCGGTATAATAACGCAAATGATGTAAGGTGTGCCCTTAATATCCATCACACGCGTCCCTGTATTTGCTTATCTATGGAAACACGGAAGTGTAAAAATCGTCGTGAAAAAGCTACAGAGGGGTTTCAAATGTTACGTTAAACATACGAAACACTTAAGATTATTAGTTTTACAAACGAGTAACACGTGAATTGTTTTAATATTATGAGTTACCACTAATATTAAAAAACTTTAATGACAAATAATTTTACAAACTCAGGTATAACTGTTTTAGATTTCTGTTGTAGCATGGTTATAGCATTTTTGTATGCTAATGTAAATAAGATTTCAATTTGTAATTACCTATGTGTCTTGTCTACCGGAAATAGGATAGGGTTAGATACACATAAAAAAAAGAATCTTTGTTTCGTAGCCACTTAGTTCAACATCCAAACACATTATGCGAACCATTTTAGTGCTTGAAAATAACTAAATATGTATAACAGCCATAGATAACTTCAGTTAATATACATAATTTCTCTATTACGTTTTGTTATTTTAGTAACTCAGTAAATAAAATAAGCTTCAATACATAGACACTCCGCGGAGCGTATCGAAAATTGTTATCTGATCCAGTTACGCAACAAAAGCCCGATTACTCGGTGCCAACAAACTCATTTAACTTTACGAATCTCCCCGCTCAAAAATTCTCCTTAAATATTTTCCGTTGCTTCGATTTTATTGTCCTCGCTGTCCTTTACGATACATTTACTTTATTTATCAAAATCCATGGATTAAGAACTCTTGAAAATGTAATCAAAATAGAACCGATATTGGAAATTTTTTATAGTAAAGCGTATCTATCCGTAAAGAAAGGTACTAGGGTACAATAAAACGGTAGGAAGCGAGGTACGGAAATAAATTTAGGCGCGGAGGGTAGATAAGTTGTCGTGCAAATGTGCCGGCCTCTCGTCGAGCTCTCAATCGGATGCCGGGCTACATAAATAAGACTGGATGAAGGTGTCCCTTATCTCAGGTTTGTCGTTCACTCCTTACGTTTGAATGCGGTGGTAGAGATGTGTCGCGTCCCTCAAAAGTTCGTAAAAAGTTCTTATATCTTCGAGCGATAGCGGTCGTTTCTCTCGGTGAAAATGTTGTGAAAACGACTATTTGCTTTGCATGTATTAAATAAAGAACTCAATTTATTTCTGTTAGTTAATGTTGAGTTGGTTGGCATTCAGATAGAGCAAAGAAGATTGGGGGGAGAAAAGGAAAACTTATATCAAATAGTGGGATACAGAACAGACTAAATTAAAAACATATTATATATAATAGCTGTAATATAATTATGAAAGAGTAATATTTTAATGTAGATTAATTTTTTATCTATTTAAATTTTGTTCAGTATTTTCTCTCCACTCAAAATTAATATTTTTGTGTAAATTACAACATACTTAACTGTATTAAATAAATACATGTCAATCCTATAAAGAGGGATCTAAATAGTTAATTCATCTAAAAAGGTTGGTTTCCTTCAGTGGGTTGTTTATTGAACCGCGAAGCATTTGTAATCGTTTAATACCCTCAATTCTTTATCAGCACTGCGGGGGAGTATCTCTCCGGATTCACCCCCGACCGCTCTCTAATATATAACTTGACGAAAGCTATCTGATTATCTTCTACTATACAAATTATTAACATAATGGTTTCAGTTAACAGGTAAGAAGATGTTTTTCTTCAAGATCGTATTTACTACTACGTGTGAAGTAATTTATGCCAAGCCTTTATCTAACATTAATATTAACAGGAGTTAAATGGAAAACATTAGTTAGGTACTACATACATAAATCTCAAAAAAATATGTAACTCTAAAGATGTACTTACTGCAATCTAACACTAAAACATTGATTGAGCATTTCTAACTTCCCTGATAGAATAGTTACGGTCCTACGGTTGTATGTTTATTATTTAGACCGTAAAATTATATATAGAAATCAGTAAACACCCTCTCTTCAGATTTATATTAGGGCCCCAATACCTCCCTATAAATCCCATTTCATAAAGTGAAATGAAACGCAAACGATACAAACTAAGGCAGGCTTCATAATGACATCATTTGCTTATCAGCTGACCATTACCGAAAATCGAACGCAACATTACGCAGAGTCCGAAATTCTGTAACTGTCCCCAAACCAATATAAAAACATCTTATCGAGGCGTCGCTATTGAAACTGCCATCGATTGCAAAATTTACTTTAAAGAAGGCATAAATTCTTTCCATCTACAAAAATAAAAACATTTCGACTCTTATCGTGTTCGATTTTTAAATAACGGTGCGCCATTGGTAGCTAAGTTGAGGACAAGGTTTTTGTCCTCGGTTCCCCTTTTTTCCTGGGGAGGAATTTCTTTTCGGCAATTTAGAGGCGAGCAGATAATAAAAGGGCTCTAACTGCTTCGATCGTACGCTAATGAAAAGTTGAAAACTCCTCAGTTCTGTATCAGTAACTTTTGTACTTGTTAATCGAACGCCAGTTAAACACAGTTTTATGTATGTAGTATGACAAAATGAGGAGTATTTAACCTCTTGAGGATGTAATCCGATGGGTAATTTTTTATGGAGGCATCTTTTTTGTAGCGGCCAGTCACTAAATGTTGTGGTTATTTTAGGGTTAATATTACCTCACATTAATATGTAAAAAATATTGGTCCACCACGTTTTAACATTTCGGAGATATTATATTTAAAAGTTAAAAAAAATGGTCCCCACGAAGCTCATTACAATTTAACTCGTTTTGGTTCCTAAAATACCCACAAAATTTGGAGACTGGCCGCCAAAAAAAGGGATTTTGAACTCATTTCCAGAATCACACATAAATATCATTTTCGACCGAACTCCAATCATCTCTGCTTTTAATTTTAAATTATTTATAATTTTAACGCCTCCGGTACAGAAATGCCTCATTGATGTACAATTTCCAATATTTGTCAGTCTTTATATGTCATCATGATAGGTATGATCTCGATTGGCCAGCACTTGACCCACTTCGTCTGCACCAGGAGCAAATCGAAAATCGATGTGCCAACGACCTCTTACGACGTATACTGAGCCGACTCCCGCGCTTCCCTCTCCGTAAATGTCACTTCGAACATTCATTCATGATTTTACTCAGACTTTGGAGAATAGAAATGACTGGTTTTGCTGCGTACTACCGGAAATTCGTGTCATCGTATGTACGACGTAAGAATGTAGGTATTGGCCAGAGAAGATTTCTTATTCGATCATTGGTATTCGGTCGATATGAAAATACTTTCTGGACAAGACTTTCTTTTCAATCTAAGAATTACGATGTTACTGTAATTACTTCAATTGGTTTTCAATTTATGAGTACGAGTATTCTTCTATATCCTTTTGTCCAATCTGTGCATTTTTTCCAGACGATTATGCAATAATAACTTTATATGCATCGCAAACTATTGCAATAAGTGTTTATATAATTTTTATGCAATCTTTACATGTGGATTAGCCAATAAATTTCTTGTGATAAAATTATGTAACCTCATTCGTTTGTGGCCGTCTGTTACGAACTTTATAACACAACAATAATAAAAATACATACAGGATGATATTTCTGTAGTCATATAACTTTATCTATGAAAACTAAAACATTTTTTTTATTTGATGACATACTTATACGAAAAGTATAGAGATTTTTAAGTATTCATTGTAACTTACTAACTCTTGAGATGGACAATGAATGTATTTTCTCGAGTTTTCAGTCAACGTTTTTCGTTTACAAGTAGAGTGTTACAGTGCACTGACTTCCAAACCTACATAGATAGATCAATTTCAACCACAAAGTACGTCTATATTATATAGTAATTCTTTTCTTCACTCGTGTAAAATATATTTTACCTAACTTTGTTTTGTAGCTCCAATTCGAAAGTAGAAACGTATCTTTTTTTGTCGTCGGTTATTCCCCTCGGCCACGTGGTGGTCACTAATTGCTCAGCTGGGACGCCCCTCGGTACCAAATGTGAGTTTTCCACTTAAACAAATACTTTATTAGATACTACTTGTATCCCGGCTTGGCTATGAGAAAACGTTAAATGATTTCCGATTTAAGGTTTCTATAGTTGTAGATATTAATTACTTTAACAATTCATATCTGTAAAGGAAATCATAGGAATAAATCACATCTCAGATAGATTTGATTTATTGACTGAAATCTCAAAGATTTTATCTAAAAACTTTTTCTAGAGTTTGCGATCGAACATCAAGAGCGTAAATTAACGCGCATCCTTAACCATATTTAGACTGTTTAAACTTGGGAATTATGTACAAGGTAAGCCACATGTCCTTTTCTCGGAACCCGGCGCAACTTGAACGCGTATTCGAATTCCTATATGGAGTAGAAATACGGCTTTATAGGAGTAAAATCATACTTTCTCCTCGACGGGCGAGGGGATCGCGGCACTAATGACCGCGCGGGGAGAGGACCTACCTACCTATATCTACCTCTACATACCACGACAACCACACTTTATATTGCGTTTAGCAGGCTGCCTACCCACACACACATAGAACTCAAGCACGGTTTGTTTTTTTTTAGTTATTATTCCGACGTGCACTATTTTCTTTTTGACGGGCTGCGGTTACTTTTTGAAACACACAGCCACACAAAATGTTTTGAGAAGATGTTTTACATCAAACGCGGGACAAGTTTTGTTTGTTACGTTACCAAGAGTCACTGAAATGATTTATGTGTAACGTTTTTCAGACTTGTTACTTTTGTCCCGATTTGAGTACAATGTAGCGTTTGTTCTACAAATGCATTTCGTTGTTGTAGAGGTAGAGTCTGTTCATTTTACAAAACGATTTATCTAAAACAATTTGAATCATTAACACATGTCAGTTTACATTAAAACAGAGTTGTCTAACCGTCTATTGATTTGTCTAACTCAGAACCAATTAAAAAAGCGTGTCATAGTTTCTAGCAAGTCATGTTTCGCACCGCGCATATGTTATGTTACGAACAAACTCGGCGGCAAGTGCTGAGTCACGAACCCTGTGTCAAATCTCGATGGACATACGAGTCAGGCTGATGTTTAGCATATGTGCGGCATTTTTGGTATTCCTCCCTTTTCTGCTGTAACTTTAAAAGTTTACGTAACTGTATCAATATCAACGTAGAAATCCTAAAAATATTAGACATTTATGAATAGGTACGTACAGTATCACAATGCAAAATATAATTCTGTTAAATAAACCACACCTATATGTACTACAGAGCACTATACTGAACAACATTTTATATAGGTATTGTAACTCTTTGAAATTCGTAACAAATAAAATTATTACAAAACAACTTTTAATCCAAAACACATCATATACGGTCAGTTGCACGTATATTCATTAAAGTTAATCCTTCATTAAATCTATTCCTAGCTTTTACTACGTCAACAAGACAAAAAGTGACAGCAAGAGATTTAATGGAGGATTAACTTTAATTAAACACATAAATGCCAAGAAATTCATCAGAAGAAGTAAATTTTTTTAGGAATAATATCTTCTTCTGTCGAGTAGATGGTACCTCTTTGAGTAAGACTTTGCAAACGTGGTGACGAAAATCAAATAAGTAACACAAAGTAAAACAAAACTTAAAAGTTAATGTCGAAACAAAAATATTAGATTCAACGATAGCTTTCTTAGGTAACTAATATCGCTTTCTACATAAAAGATTGAATGAAAACATTAAAGAAACCAATATACTTATGTTATACGAGTAAGTAAATGTGTGACAGCTATGAAATATCCGTTCGCACGGACACGTGATTACAGAGCAGGCTCCGATGGCCGGAGCTCTCGACCTGAAGCCTATACTTACTGACCGATGATTACAGCATGTGTGTCCACTTGTTATTCGTCTATTCTACCCACAGAAAAGAGAACCTATAGAAATATCATGAGGAATATTTTGTTCGAAAACGAGCGTGACCAAAAAAACGTAATTCAACTTTAGCTTCATAAGTCTTATGACTGAATCTTCATTAAATTATCATAGTATATGACCTTTTGTCGAACGAAATGTATGAGACGATATCCCCAACTCCCCCCAAACCGAAAGTCTGGATACGTGCATGCCCACGACTATATTTTGCAAGAGGATAGTCCATGAGGGACCCATCATACATTTATAGATATTATAAGAGTGGCTTGCACCAAGAAGTATTTGGGATTAACACGTTCGTTGACGGTGACCAATAACAGTTATAATAGAGTTGGAAAATCGTACCCCCTCGTAAAAAGATATGAAAATTTTCTACAATATAGCTTTTTGATACTTCTATGAAAATTATAACAGATGCAGTATCAGAACCAGTTTCGGAGTTTAAACAGCCCGTCCCGAAACACACAGCCTACAGGCCGGAAAACTATTTGATAAGTAAATTTACCTACTATGCGGTGGTATATTATGTAAACACAGATACATTACGCAACCAACGGATAAACAATCTCTCGGTATGAAATGCATTATTATTTCTCAGGATTATACAGCCGAGGCGAGGTGCACAGAGATGGGAACTCGTAGTCTGGGATGCGATAGCCAATTACAGATTTTCTAGACTCAGTTTTGCATTCACGCATATTACCTGCAGGCTATTGGCTAACGATTGCACTGACCTCACCAGGTCAATGCTCTCAGAATAATGTTTATAGAATAAGAATAATACAGGTATTTTGCTCTTTGTGGCACTGAGAATACGTTATAATTTAACGTAAAATAAATGAAAACCAATAACTATTGTGACAACATTTATCCTTTTTTCGAAAGCTTATAAAACAAAGAAGTAGTTCCTGTAATTTGTACGCCAACCATTTGTAACCACTCATTTTTCTAACCACTCATTTTCGACCACCAGTTAACTGGTCTTAATTTATTAAAAAGATGTGTAGTATGACTTCTTTCAAGGAATAGGTGGAATTACAAATCACTCTGTATAAGCAGCAACAAAATAATCTTATTTGGTCTTGAAATAGTACATTACGATACGAGTGACCTAAGTTGCCCATTATTGCACGGCGTGAAGTTAGCGCCCGAGCGCAGCGAGGGTGCTAAACGCCGTGCAATAATAGGCAACTTAGGTCGCGAGTATCGTATACTATTTTATAGCACAAGTGACCTAAACCCGCCCCGGACGGATGGCAGGGAGGGGGGGCAGCAGGGGGCGCAGCCCCCCCCCCCCCGAGGGTTTAGATTGCTATTTTAAAAGAAACATTGAAATGATTTTTTGATACCGAAAATGAAAATGAAAATGAACTGAAATTTTTTGATTTTGTGGGCAACAAATTCAGTGTCACCGTTTTCGCCATTTCTTTGATCGCGTCCGGAACAATTTCGGTGTTCTCATCGTCGCTAAATTCACTGCTCGAACAGTCCATTGCTGCTCGAAAGTTACAATTTTCGCGAAACGAATTAAGTCAGCGTTTTTCTTTGATTTCGTCGCTGTCACTTTTTCTACAACAGGAAGGTTCTTGCAGGAGAATCGCTAACCTATCCCCTTCTTGTTATTTGTTTCCTGTGCATTTCCAAGCTTCAAACGACATTTCAAAGGGTTTTGTTTCATTTTTTTACATATGTGAAGGTAGTCGATTCATTTACGCACCGTGCAGAAATAGACAACTTAGGTCCCGGAAAAGCGTGCGTAAAGTGCGGGTTTAGGTCACACTGTGCTATAAAAGATATTTCCTACATTCCTATTAAAGTTCAAGTCAAGATAGTCGGTTTGAATCAAAAGCTACATGAATTACAAAAGTGATAAATATCAATGTTCTATTAAATTTGTACAAAACATTCTCTTCTTACGCATCTTGTCATTGAGAATGGTATGGCTGTTTGTAATATATTATTTGTAAAACCGTCAAAATAAATCAAACATCGAACGGCAATATCTAGTTCATGTCTGGCTTTAGAATATTCAAAATCCACATACGATATCAAAATTGTTATTGGAATAACGCATCATCCATCAGACGCTGCGCCCGTCATGGGGTGAGCGGTCCGTCGCTAGAAAACGAGACGGGCAGATTGCGAATCATGCATGCAGGAAAGGGACGGGGTCGAATTTCAAGAATTTGCATAATCTGCTTGGGTACTTTATCATAGAACCACGTGGCAGTGACTAGTGCAGTCGCGGATTACGCAGGCCGGATTAAATCGGCACTTCTTGCGAGGTCGTTCGAGTCACGCATACACTCTCAAACACCATGCTGCTCCTCCCATGAAAGAATCGTACAACGTTGATTTATGATGTAAATTTTATTTTGTAATCTTAAATCAAACTACGAAGTCTAACACAATTGGAGATCCAACTTTTATACGAGATGATAAATATCACATCGCCAACCGCGGTCGTCCAAAAAACGCTTTACTTGTCCCGCTACAAAAGGAAAAAGCCAGCGTCTTCCGTTCGACCGGAGCCAAAGAAAAAATCTTCGCGAGGGATCCGGGCCTTCCATTTATCATATTCCATATTCATTTATTCGTCAAGTTCTGGATTCATTTATTCGTCATGTCTTGATTTCGTCTCATTTATTATTAAAAATGAACTGTCTGGCGCAGAACGCGAATACGACATCGGCTTGGGGCCACTGTTTCAATCTTGGAATAATTTCATGCTGAATTAGGTCATTGGTGTAGGAGAGGTAGCTTGTTTTTTGTACTCAAATTTAGGATAAATTTGTGGGAATTAGACAGGTACCTTTATTAAAGTTGATTATTTACAATTGTCTAGCGCATCATTAGTCTACCTTACTTCCGTTACAGACTTCTCTTTTTATTTTCGTACTTATAATTTATCTACCTGAGACTTAGATCACTAAGACAAATGGAACGGAATCAAATCTGGTTTAAGTACGTAATTATAAGAATACAGGGTTGTTTCTTAATTAATGCTGACACTTTTTTAGATTTTTAGAGGATGATCTGACCATCAAACTGAATTAACTTTCTCTATGGCACTAAAATAGAAATCGCGAAAAAAATCTGCTGTTCCATACAAAACTGCAAACCTACCGTGCGAAATGTATTGCGAATATGGGACAGCTGATATAGTAGTAGTAGTATAGAGAAAGTTGTTCAGTTTGACGGTCTAATCATCCCATTAAAAAAGTGTCAGTCTAAGAAGGACCCTATATAGATATAAATCAGTAAAATCAAGTCAATTAAAGGCAATCAACAATTACTTTCTACCTCCATACCCCTTAGAACTTTCAGCATTACCTACAACTAAATTTATTTCAATATCCTGAAGTAAATTTACGAAGGCAGAAGTGGTTTATTGAATAAACAAAAGACATTCAGACCCTAATTTTCACTCGAAGCCACTAAGTCCAGTAAGCACAAGCAGGTACAACGGTCAGATCAGGTCAGTAGGTAACAGGAGGGTCGTCTATCGCCCGATCTCGGGGCAGGCAGTGCTGACCGGCGAGCGATCCGCCGAATGATGGATGACGGTCCCGGTGGCGGTGGTATCATGGCTCTAATTCACACAAACAAGTCGGCAGTCACTTGCTTCAAGTTTAGTGATTTTTAAATGTTATTGAAGGCTATCTTTGCTGAAGCTGAAATCAATGATAGAGCAAAGACACGGCGAATTTTAAAGTTGTCATAAAACCTGTAGCTCGAGTTCGAGTTTTCTCCTGTAGTCTTTGGAATAATTTACTATTATGCAAATTTTTAGTGTCATTGATGAATAGGACGTGCTCAATCTTCACATTCGATGCATTGACAATATGAAACTATAGAAAGAAACATAAAAAAACTGTTCATTAGTTAATAGTTAATAATTTAATTGTATAGTAAGTTAGAAATATCCTGTATATAATAATAGTAATATATAGTAATAATAGCCTGTAGAATCCTACTGCAGGGCAAAGGCCTCCTCCAAATTGTATAGAAATAATAAAAATGTTCAAAAATAAACCTCTGCCTACCGATTCCCCGCGTGATAGATGACGTGACACCGCGGTACGACCTCTGTATTAACCCTCAGCTGGACATCGCTATTGCTAATTTAGTAAAAATAATTCATACTTTGATGGATTTAAAATATGACTTGATATAAAAGAAGTGTTTGCTGTTGAGTTTCCCTCAGCATTCGCCTTACAAAGTTATGATATGTAATATTTTTATTTCTATGGACGTTTTTACTAAGCAAAACCTAAACTATTTTAAGATAAAATCTTAAAATGTACGTAGGTATGTCGAAAGACTGAAAACCACTATGGTGGATGTATATTTATTTATTTACTGTGGGCCTCAATATAAGATTAATTACTCACGTACTCGTCATCAACTTGACACAAAAACTCAGCAAGGTTATCACCATGTAAGGCAATGGCAATGAAAGCAGAAAATATTGTGGATCTGATGAGAAATTTTGTCATAAATTGCATAATAGACTGTCAAACTAAAGAAGAGATAAAATATTCAATCAGTCAAAATCACACGTAAATGATCGCGGTTAATTATTGGTCCTTTATAAATACGCTGTTAATCATTGGTACGTTTTCGTTATATGCAGTTAGTTAATATTATTTCAGATATTTTTATTATATAAGTATAAAAATGTTTACCTCCTCTAGGGAGGTATTAAAAGCGATATTTACTAAAACATTTGTCAAAGATTCACAAACCTCGGAACCTGAGTCGAGCAACGAATATGCGATCCATTTGTAAGCAATCTCGACAATAAAACGTTGTCAGTCTTTGTGTCGGCTGTCGGCGGCCCGTAATACGGCCATTTCGCAAACATAACAAATGAGGGCGCATTACGAGTGGCCGCACATCCCGCACTACATACGTCATATCGGCCCACCTACGGACCTGAGGGGAAACTACGAATTTTGATATTGAGACATGTTCAAAGTGGGAAGTAACATTATTTGTAACGAATACCAAGGTCATCGCCCGTCGATCTGGTTACGTCACGACTCGGACTGTCTCCGAAGCATCACACGATTGCTCCCCAAAAAACTGGTATCTTGAGTCGTTTGATGGGCAGCCCGAGGACCCGCCCCGGGCGCCGCAACGACAGGAACAAATGACCCCGACGCATCATAATAAATAAAACAATTTGTTCTTAATTAGATTTCGTGAATTTAATTTTCATGCCAGTAATTGGTCGGTGGCCACAAAGAGCAGTCTCTATCTGTGATGGATGATCGAACGGCGCCTTCATACTATTTACCTTCGTTCGTTCCGCTGTAATTAGGGGGTTCGGAAGTTTACTTTCATTATTGCTTATGAACCTATTACTGTTTCTAATATAGATTTCATTTGCTATTGTTTTATTCTTATTTTAAAGCAGTCAGAGCGTGGGATCTAAAGCGAAAAATAAATGAATCTCTGTTTTGTAAAATTAATATTTTACGTCTTTCAAAATTGTCTTCGAGCTTAAAAAGCCTCTATAAAACGAAATGTAACGGAATAAATAAAAGAGGAAAAAAGAAAACAAATCGGAAAACGCTTGCCTTTATACACTCGCTAGTCGCTACAGAATGGCGCGGCACCAAGCGTAAAGTTTAAAAAATAAACGCCAAAAAAATCTTGAAAAGTCACGGACGCTTAACTTTCTTCCCCTGTTTTATTTTTCGTTCCCTCTTCTGCACTTAGCTGTCCCTCTTTGCTCTTTAGTATTGAGATAGGTCTATCTCATTCTATTCTACTGATAAGTAACTTTTTTAAACTGCAGGGAAATCGAAGTCGTTCTCTAGCAAAATTAAAAGCTGGCACATGCAGACGTACCTAAGCCATAAAAAGAAAATATGACGTTTCAACATTCGTTTGTTTCATTTTCTCGTCTTAACTATTATAAAACTGTAATAAGATACGGTAGTAACTATTAAATAATCTGTGACAGAAGTGTGTCTGTACATGTGTGTGTGTCTCGACCTCAGACCCTGTATAAGCTGATGATGATGATGATATCAAGAAATCAGGGTCTCTCTTCTATTTCTTACGAGTCCGTTCTCTCTTTTGTTATTATGAAGTTGCGTAGGTAATAGTATATTATTCGTCATTCATAGCTTTCGAACAAAACCATTTTTTTCCACGTGAAATAATTGTGTATGTATAACGCGTGCTACAAGAATTGGCATGCATACCAAGAAGAACAAGAATTGGGACAAAACACAATTAATGTCATGCTAGGTCATACATTACTCGGCAAACATTTTTTATATCATTTATAGCGTTGAAAGACCTTTGACACCTAATAATAAACCTGTTAAGGTTAGTGAGGTCTCTGACTACATACAAGGATTTGTTTCGTAGACGATTCTCATGCCAGCATTCTTGATTCGTGATATACAGAGTGTAAGGAAAAGTATCATTAACCTTTAAACCCACATACTCTACCCATCAAACTAAACAACTTTTACTACAGGAGCAAACCTGTCAGAACAAACAAAATATCAGCTGTCCCATACGTTTGAATCGAGTAGGTATTGCAGTTTAGTATGGGACAGAAGATTTTTTTTTCTAACATGTTTGCTCCCATATTAAAACTTGTTTAGTTAGTTAGGTAGAGTATGGGGTTTAAAGGTTAAGGATACTATTCCTTACACCATGTATAAATCAGTAATACTGCAGAGTAAGGCCACGTTTATGTTTTTATTTTGCAAACAGAGAAATCGAACCAACGGTAGGGGCAAAACTGCACAATCACTGCTATCTAAGTAGGTAATGTAAGCATACTATTATAGGTTCCTACGCACACTTAGATATTACACTTTTGACATTGCATTCAAAATGTTATAAGATGGACTATGGTATTACTCTAGACAATATAACTAGGGACCAGCCTTGCGGTAGCATTTCCCCTCGCTCACGTTACAAGATCAATTGATCATGTGCATTTACATTCAATTTTATACCTTATCACTAAACGAGACAACCTATTATCGCTGAACAACAACTGCAAACTAGTCGCGTTCGGGGTTCACATGAGACTATTTTTTTTAACAATCAAAATTAGAATCTAAAGTAATGGAATAACATCCAAAGTATCGGATTTCGTGCTACCTCGTCCCTCGCAAAAAATGGCATATAAGTTTGTTAGTAGAATGACACGCGTAACTCGTCCATAGTTAAATTGTCTAAGGTATTATTACTAAATAATAGACATACATTGTTATTTATGTGTAATCACGTATTCGTAATGCGATGACAAAATTTTACCTACCAACAACGTCATACTTGAACTCTGCTCTATGTATCTAAAAACATTACCCTTCTTCTGGCCCAGTCGGGTAAAAATAGTTTTGTTTGCTGATTCTTTCACACTTGCATTAGTTTAATAGTTTATTAGGCATACAAACGACACAAACACTTTAATTTAAAGGTTTCAAAAATACACGAGCTTTGATCATATGAATAAACTAGAGTTTACCCGCGACTTCGTCCGCACAGGTTCCCGTCATTATAGCGAGATAAATGATATACCAGATTTTAAGTCTGATCATAAGCTTTCAAACACAAAAAGTTTTATTCAATATGGGTCCAGTAGTCGTTTTCACGTGATGTGCGAACAAACAAACAAAGAGACAAAAATCGAAAAAATTTTGATTTGGAATTAGGGACACCTAAAAACCATGTCATAATTTTTTTTTGTATCTTCAATGTACAGACACACTTCTGTTACCGTTTTATAATAGTAGAAATAAGTTCAATTAAACACTGTCTTCTCTGTTGTACACTACCTTGTTTTTCTGCAGCTCTAGTCTACAGGGTGTAAAAATGCGTTACATACTTTTGGGGTGCTTCAAAACATCAAACTGGACAACTTTTACCACGAACTAATACTGAAATCACGGACAATAATGTTGTTTGTTCCGTAGAAAATGTAAATTGCTATTCGGCCCAATTGTATGGAACAGCAGTTTTATTTTTGCGAATTCGTTTTTTGTCCTGTAGTAAAAGTTGTACTATGGGACCAACTTTGAACTCACGAAAATTAAACTGTTTCACACCATAAATTGGTCGAGCATCAGCTATTGACATTTACTACGGAACACCAATTTTATATTCGCGATTTGTATGTTGGTCATATAGTTAAAGTTGTTCACTTTGATGGTCTGAAGCATCCTCTAAAGTATGAAACGCATTTATGTTTAAACCCTGTCAACAGACGATCTTTGTCACTTTCCGCATCTATAGAGTAAGAGCGCGAAAAGTTTCGCAACTTTTCTCGCTTTGACGTTTCTGCTAGACCCTCGTGGATTGATCATCAAGAAACTAATAACACTACTAGGAAACCAGTAGAATTACAAGCCAGTCTATTTTTAGTTTATCTTTTCTAACAGCAATCTTTTTTGCCGACCGTATCTAGAGTGTGATGCAAATGTAACGGGTCGCTCCGCCACCGCAAGACGTCTACTCTACATAGCTCTACAAATTACAACAATCACCGTACAAACGTGAAACTAGAGCGACTCTGCCGGGAAATGTTTTTCTTTCACAACCTGAAACTATAAATGGACGTTGTAAAATATCTTCATTCAATGATGATCAATTTTTCTAATGGGTTGGTCTATACAGGGTCCAACTTAATATGCTGACAGTTTTTAAGAGGATGATCAGACCATCGAACTGAACAACTTTCTTTATAGGACCAATGTCGAAATCGCGAAAAAAAATCTGCTGTCCCATACAATTGGGTCGAGTAAGATATGTCACAGCTGATCTTTTTTCGCGATTTCGACACTGGTCCCATAGAGAAAGTTGTTCAGTTTGATGGTCTGATCATCCCCTTAAAAAAGTGTCAGCATATTAAGAAGGACCCTATAGTTAACTTGCAAGAGAAAATTTAAAAAATTATCAGCTGTCCCATACGTTTGAATCTGATGGGTAGAATATGTGGTTTAAAGGTTAATGATACTTTTTCTCACACCCTGTATATGCTAATTTCAGAATCTACTATAAAGATTAGATACGGTTGTCACTAATAGATACACATATTCACGAGGAAGATTTGTGTACCCCGTGCAAAGCTGGGCGGGTCACTTGCAAGTTTTAAATTAAGGTACACATAAACCCTGCAAAACCTGTAGATGTTAATTGTTCGTTTCATTAAATCTCGTCTTTTTTGTCCACAAAGGCTATAATTCTCATATAAACCCAACTTTCGTACTGTTTGATCATTTATAATTCCCCTACCTAGAGTTTAGGTACCTACTAAATTTTTTAGCGAGACAATGTAAGTAGGTACAAAGAATGAAAAGAAAATTGACTCTCGAAAACTCTGAACCTGTACCTAGAAATGGAATGCAACACTGTCGAGCCACCCATCATCTAAAATCAACAATTCAGATTCTGACTGTCTACTCTTGAGCTTGCTTCATTTATACCGTCACTACAAGACTGAAACATCATTTGTAACGTTAACTCGCAGTTTGTACTTTAAACCGTACAAAGTTGCAAGTTACGCAAAAACTGATGGAACAAAACCTCCCGCGACCCGCCTGATATTGATATGAGTGACTTGCGTTTATCACCCTCGGAATAACGCCGATGTTATGGACAACTAGCACCCCTTGCACCCCGGCCCGGGGATGTTTGCCGAACAAACACTGTCCTCACAAACAATACTTACATCGTAATCTTAGTTAAGTGTGGGAATAATGCTGTTTGATGTTAAATATAAATCCATCATAAAGACATTCATGGTTGTTTGGAAACATTGGTTCTTTGTTTGTATAAGTTGGTAAACGTCTATTTGTGTTTAATAATCAGTAATATTTTGAAAGTTTGCTGTCATTGGCCCAGCGCTTTAGTTTCTTGGAAACTAATTTGTTTTAAAATCGAATAAGCGCGAAGCGATTAACGAGCTACAAGTACTTTATTCTAATATCTTAGGTTCGAATCCCCAGTTGGGCTAGATTAGACTTGGTAAGACTTGGATGAATGAGCTGATTCCATAATTCGACAACCAATTTTGACTTATGATGAACGAATCCAATCATAATTACGTCAAACTAATTCATAAGTTACGTTAAAATTGGTCGTCGACTCGCTTAATTATGAATCTGAGTTTTATAATATAATATAATTACCCATCGTAGCCTGGTTTGAAGTTAAAACGTATGTAAGTGTGCGAGCCATTGCAAACTTAGCTATTAAAATTGTGCCCTTTCGCAAACATCTGTAAATCTAATCGGGGTACAGTTAACGGGACATTGTGAAACTTGCGAAGCCACAAAACCTCCCCAGAAATACCGCAACGTCCATAAACAAGTGAACGCGGCGCGAGAGGAATATTCAAGAGGAAAGTTTGTCTAGTTAGCCGCAGTCCACTCAATGTTGCCTTGCGACACTTGCATGAAACGGTCCGAGTTCGGACACTGTACATCACGGGCTCGTGGCATGCATTGTCCCCTTAATGAAGCCCGACCCGACACAAGTTGGCGACGACATGCTAAGTTATTGTGATCTGAGCGCGCTTTGATGGCCACTTAAATGTTGTAACTCTACTTAATAGTTTGGCAAGTTTCGCCATTATAAACTGTGCAGAACGGCTATAATGGGCTATTGACCGTTCTACTAATAGGTATACGTACTTAAATCTGACGATACGAGTTCCGAAGACGGGGTTTAAAATAACGATGTGATATCAGATTGATAAGAGCTAAATTAAAAGCATCTGCAGAACTTTTGTTTTTCTAAAACAATGGAAAATGACGAAGCGCAAATGTGACACGCAAAACATTCGGCGAGGACAAAACTTCAGCGCAGTTATAACAAAATGTTTGAAAGTTTCGCCCAGACTATATCACCCCCACGCTACGCGACCAAAACTTCGCGGGAACGAGCCAACTGCGAGTATGAATCCTATTATTTGCTACAATAAAAACTTTCCTTTGTAACACATTGAGGGTTTTCTATATGTTCTGAATAGAGAAAATATTCGCTATCCGATGTCATAAATACGAACGAATAATTTAAAGTAAGATCTTTTAGGCCTATCCAGAATTCAAGAAGGTATTCGACAGTTTTCTGAGCACAATAGGTATAAAAGTATTTTGTTGAACCTATAGGCTACCTACCTATGGGTTCTACAAAATGCTCTTTTAGGATGCTAGGTATCTAGGTACTTATGCACCTAATACCGACAGCTCTCAAACGTTGAAGGAATACATCGTAAGGAAACGTACATACGCTGAAAAAGAAATTCCAATGCGTATGTGATGCCTACCAATCCGCAATGAGCACGCGTGGTTGACTAACGCCCATACTAGGGTAGGCCCTGCAGTGGGACGTATACAGGGTAAAATTGATATCATTAGCACCCTTTGAAACTAAGAGTCTACCCATCAAACTGAACAACTTTTCCTATGGGAGCAAACCGATCGGAGCAACAAAAAGCATAACCCTCCTTTAGGCGCAGTCGGGTAAAAATCAGCTGTTGCATACATTTGAGTTGAGTAGGCATTGCAGTTTAGTATAGAACAGCTGATTTTTGTTTGCTCCTTTCGGTTTGCTCCTATAATAAAAGTTGTTCAGTTTGATGAGTAGACTCTTAGTTTAAAAGGATGCTAATGATACCAATCTCATCCTGTATAGGCTGATGATGAGGTAGGTAGCTAAGCCTCTAATTTATGTTACGAGATCTTGCAACCAATCTAGTCTCCTAACTACAATAGAAAGAAGACCAAACCAAGTTCCACCAAACAGATAAATTCTCATACATATTATGTAGTAATAATTTCAAACAGCCCTGCCAACGAAATGTTACATTTAAATTGTAAACTCACATTCACAGAGACGGTTGTCGCCCGCGTCCATCGTCACCACGTCCGAAGCGTCAAAACTGGCGGATATGTCGAGATGTTTTTAGCTCTCTATACAAGCATCTTACACAAATAAAAGCTTGTCACTGGTGTGTTGATAGCACAAGTTTAAAGTCACACGTGGTGCTTAGATGTTTTGTTCGATGTTGTAATTTAAAATATGTTATTGTTGAATGCTTAAAAGAGGGTAATCAAAGCGTTTGAGATTCTGAGCATTCAAGGATCAAGCTACATTTTTTTTTTCTGGATCCAGGGGAAGAACCAATATTATTATGTTCATGAATTTTTTCAGTGAAGACGATTTTTTTCAATTTGGCATGCATCATCCCATAACATTTATGGACCTACGAAAAGTCTAAATTAGTAACCAAAACTGTGCCTCGAAGGGATTACTTCATATTCAACAACTAAATAGAAAACATTAGCAGCATTATGTTTTTTAAATATCAATGATATGAAAAATTTGTATATACCTATTGTCACTTAACTGAAACAATAATGAGTCTGTAGGTATATTGAAAAAATTATGATATGGTGTTAAAGTATCTCAGATTCTTCAGATCAACGGTTTTAAAATTTTTTGTATATCTGTTTGTTCGAGCATCACGCAAAAACAAACTTGACCCATTTTGATGAAACTTTTTGTATTTACGAATAGACGTAAAAGTGGCTACTGGCTTTATCTCGCTACGATGACGGGAACCGGAGCGAACGAAGTCGTGAACAAAAGCTCTGTGGTAGTATAAAAGCCTCATATACTGAGTAGAGCAAATTAATTAATATACGTGCCTTCTTTTTAAAGAAAACAAAATGATACCTAAATACATTTATTCAAAACTGAGTGCACAAGTGACGCACAAGGCACCTACGACATTGTCCTCACTGATCCATCGATCGACACCTCATCCGTAAGAATTCTAAAATAACTCTTCCTCTAGATAAAACAAAAGAATCCGATATAGATAGCTCGTGATGACAAATGTCTCAATATTTAAATAGAACTCGCTTTTTATTTCGTGCTATTTTCAACTGAACTATTTTCATGTAGTTTGTACATTTGGAAGAATACAAGAATTGAGTCGTGACACGTGTAAATACATTGATACTGGCTCGTGTAACAGCCTAACAGGCCAATAAACTGTATCAATTAAGTTCATACATTATTATTTTGGATTTTCTGCTTGTATAATCGTTCGACTTAGCCAGACAATTGGAGTAAATTTTATTCCGCTTCAAAATGAGTGAATTTGTACATTAGAAGATGCCAGCATTTTGGGCAGGGCATAATGCGCATCGAATCACTCGCCATCAAATAGATAATATACTGAAAGATTATTACAATTATGTATTAAACACTATTTTTATTCATAAATTATCATCCTTTAATTTAACATCAGAGAGGTGAACCAACATGGCTACAGAAAGGGTTCCACAAGATGGTTGCCGACGTCGGGAACGGGATAGCTTGCTGCATGGTTGGCCTGAGTTTGCGTTGCATAGGGAGTATTGAAGGAGAAGAGGAGAGGCCTTTGCCCAGTAGAAGGACTCAAAGAAGAGAAATGTTTATATCTGGCCTGGTGTGTCAAATTAGCCATATGTGAAACACCAGGAATATGAAATCCCTCAGAAAGTAAGTTGTGGTATAGACGACATTTTCTTTCAGTTTAACTTGTTCCATAGATAAAAAATCATTCCTAACTATAAACAATAAATCACTCCAAGATTCACATGCAGCAATTCCCACAATGATTCAATTGCAGTTTTCTAAGTAATTTCTTTCTACCGACAAAGACAAAGGCAAACCGAGTGAAAAATAGATAAAACTAAAACGATGCATACCGCCGCTTGTATGGACTTCCGTTCCGTTGTCTCGGGACAGTGGTCGGATTGTTTCTTTTAATCTCCTCTTGCTGTGAATGAAGCTAATGACGAGTGGCCGCGCGGGCGCATCTAACGGTCGCGCTCATTCATCAGAACTGTCAGCGACATCTATTGACAGTTAGCTTCTGTGTCACGCCGGCTAGAAAAAACGGAGATATGCTGATAGAGATTCTGTTATGGAAATTCTGTGCTGGTTTAGAAAAGTCGCTGTCGTCGTGATGGTCTACCTGTTTTCTCTGTGGAAGACGTGGATGAAGCAATAGTTTTCTTTGAAGAATGCATGTCGCACTCTAGGTGGCGGGTGTGCCTACCCCACCAGGAAAAAGGAGTGACATTAAAGGTTCCTGCTTAAAGCATTTTAAAATTAGAAATCAGCTCCTAACTAAAGAAATAATTCCGAAGACTTAGGGCCTGTTACACCACTTCCGAATAAGTTCTTGTTAGCTTATCCGACACCTCATTTGACATATTTTGTATGAAGAATATGTGAAATGAGCTTTCGGATAAGCTAACAAGAACCAAACAGGCCCTAAATTATGTGTAGGACCTTATCTGCACTCGTGTAGAAAAGCATGTTCCCAACACGTAAGAAAATAATTCCTTGGCTATCACATAGGTGTATTCTCGTTTGGCTATCTAAAAAAAACCGAAGAACGGACAGAAGTTATCAAATTAGGTATGATTATAATTACGTAAGATGTATATTATGGATGTGAATGAGGCGAGAGAGGAAACGTGCGTTTCACGTTTGTTTATTGTTTAATTTAGGGCGGTACATAAACCGGCACCACCACATACACCATACACCAGCGATCCAAGAAAATTGCTGGAAAAACTCTCGTTGTTTTTTAAATATTTGAATTCACTTTGGAAAACAGGCACCAAAGAGATATTACTGGGATTATTTGGGATTTCGGAATAAAAACTTTTTATTGATTCTATTTTTTTTATGTGACCTGGCAAGATGTATTGGAAATAAAATATAAAAGCCATTAAAACTGAATTGGAAGAAACTTTTTTTCTTTTTAGTTGAAGTATTTGGTTTAACGTCATTTTTTTCTGACAGATAGCTGCCAGTTCAGTATATCTTAGATGTAATGAAAACTCTTTGGTTGTATGAAAAAAGTTGTGAGAAATAAAAACTTTTTGGAACTTCTCTTGATTTATCAATATTCGTAACATAAAATATTAGGTCGAGTACAAAATAATATCTTTAGTAGTATTTCGGATGTTTTCGTATGAGGTCGGTAATTTTTGAAAACACCTTATAAGTTTATAAGGTTAATTAATTATATCCAAATACATTAGAGTCAATAATAATGTTTCATTTCTGTCATTATAACTATTTACTAGCTCTCTGCTTTGAATTAATTGATTTCATTTGTTTGAAAGAATAACTACTCGTATTTTCTGTTTAATTAAATAAAACACTGTTTTGGTAATAATATTTATAAAACGAGTTATTTGATTTGGTATAAGTAGACGAATTAGACGAGTAGATTCAGTTTAAGTTTAATTTTTCTTTTCTTGTATAACATTTGATTTGTTAATACGAGTACCTACGTCACCTAGGCGTGTAATATACAGGGTCCTTCTTAATATGCTGACACTTTTTAAAGGGATAGTCAGACCGTCAAACTGAAAAGCTTTCTCTATGGGACCAACAAGGATTCGCGAAAAAAAAAACAGCTGTCCCATACATTTGGCTCGAGAAGGTTTTCAGTTTTGTAGGGAACAGCAGATTTTTTTTTTCGCGATTACGTTGTTGGTGCCATAGAGAAAGTTGTTCAGTTTCACGGTCTGATCATCCCCTTAAAAAAGTGTCAGCATATAAAGAAGGATCCTATATGGTTAAAAGCTAGTCCACTTTGATCTCATTTGTGCTACCGTTTGTTTTAATTTCATTGTACAATAAGAATTAAAAAATGTCCAGAAATCAGAATCCCTATAAGTGACGCGCTTCAAATCCTAAAAATGTATAGTGATTTAAAATCCTAGAAAGTAGTCTCATATAGGCAATATTCTCCTAGCTCCTCCGCTTGTTTACTACAATAGTTAGTAAGTAATAAGAATGTTATAAAAAAATAAACCATTAAAATATCATCATTCATCGCACGACCCCCGCGGTGGGCAGGTCAGCGACGAAGAAAAAACCTCACAATTCTACCGAATTCAAATGAAGAATGATTCATTTATGAAAATGAAATGACAGATTGTATGAATGTGGAGACGGTAGTACAAAGACATCGGCCGGCATTCGTCGGCTACCGGCCACCGCTTTATGCCACGTGCTCCCACGGAATCTCCAGGGGATTCTAAAGATGACACGGTAAAAACTTCGAGCTTTTTGCTTCTTTACTGTACCGCTTTGAACTTTGAGCTCAGCCAGTGCAGATAAACTATTGTTCTCAAATGTTTGGGAAAAGATACTAAACCTGTCATACTGATAAATGAAACATCAGTACAGTGTTGCCAGAAGGTTACTTTTGTAACCTTTTATGTAATTTTTAGCTCTGTCAGGTTACTTTTAGGTTACAAGATTCAAAAGGTTACTTTTAGGTGATTATTCGGAATTTTCATATTTTTTGCAATGTATTATAACGCTAGACGTTCGTTACGTAGTGAGTGCAACTCCTAAAAACACGTTTTTCTCTCTCTGAGACCAAATCACAAATGACTAAAAATTGTCTAAAGCGTCTCACTCGCTCGATCAATCAATCGGATGAAAAATTCAACTTAAAATGGAAAACGCTACTGGATTGTTTATATTTCTGTAATTTAACATTGGTCTATCAACTTTTAATACCCTATTACTGGAAAAAAAATGAAAGGTTACTTTTCACACCAAAAGGTTACTTTTTTATCTATTTCCGGTTACTTTTGACAAGACCGGGCTGGCAACACTGCATCAGTAGTTCGCGTGAGTAAAGTCCGGCCGCTGTAAGATTGCGTTTGACAGTTACCATAAAATTGTAAAAAACTAAATGAAAATATTGTTTACCTGTGCTCACTCTACACAGTGCTCTAGTACACAGGGCACTAGCTGCCCTTTTAAGTTCAAAAAGCTACTAAATAATGATCGGCATTTATAGTTTTCATTCAGTTTTTTACAATTTTATGGTAACTGTCAAACGCAATCTTTCAGCGGCCGGACTTTAGTGCCAACGTATCGAATGCGTTGAAACAATCGACTGTTTGTACTTATGAACACTTTTAGATCCTTAACGTTGCAAAAGACATGGTAAAATCTAGGAATATTCATAGATTAATCACCCATTCTACTCACAAAAATTGATTTAAGGTAATAATTCACCGAAAATGTTATCTAATCACCCTAAACAGCACATAAAGTGTGTTTGACATTCAAAACTTTGTGACCTTATCTCGTAAAAATGGCAATTACTCGCTACCCTTGCAGTCGGGAGTTAGTGAACTCCGACAAACACTAAGAAAGAAGGAATGGGCAATGAAATTAAAAATATGTCTTAAGGGCAATTAGCTTTAACTTTTACAGTAAGTGCCCTATCTTGGCCACCGCCGCGCCGCGCCGCGACCGCCGCCG
Source organism: Agonopterix alstromeriana (assembly GCA_963924505.1). Lineage (NCBI taxonomy): Eukaryota > Metazoa > Arthropoda > Insecta > Lepidoptera > Depressariidae > Agonopterix > Agonopterix alstromeriana. The sequence continues at coordinate 6,372,414 of OZ004671.1, read as the reverse complement.
CTCGTTCCCTCGCGCTTTTCAATTGTGGGGAAAGCGACCAGCTTTTCGGTTGGAGTGAATTTTATGAACTCGCAAAGAGTTCTGACTTTTGAACGAGTTTAGTACCCCAGATTAGGAACCAAGTTTATGAGAGAAATAGAAGTTTATCACAAATTAGAATAAATACTAGAAGATTAATACATTGACTACCTACTTTAGGTAGTCCTTTTTAGAGTTTTAGAAACTGAAATGATTAAATAAGTATGTGAAATCGCTGCTCTACAATTAAGTATTCTATTGAATATTATATGGAAAGTCTTCAAATGAAATGAAAAACTCAAACCTGATAAGAAAAAACAATTTCTGTTTTTGTTAACTTTATTGAGACTTACACTCGATTGCAGAAACGCTCATTAAATTTAATCCTCCGTTAAATCTCTTGCTGTCACTTTTTGTCTTGTTGACGTAGTAAAAGCCAGCAAGAGATATAATGGAGGATTAACTCTAATGAGCGTTTCTGCAACTGAGTGTGAGATATTTTAATATGATGTAAAATTTATCTAGATAGATACTGCACTGACAGTCATTGTAATAATACACAATCTTAATTGTTAACAACTGAAAAATTCAATAGACCACCGAAACGGAAATCTAGTAAATAATTTCTTTCAAAGAAAACAATGCAATAAGGCCCTTTGTCCTCACCGAGGCTGAAACTAGGTAAAAATTCGCACTGCTTCGGCCCATTGACGAAGTGTTTAACAATAAATTTCCATTTAAAAGCCACAAGCAGGCAGGGTGGGGGTGCGGGGTGCGGGGGCCGCAGCTTCCGACGCTTTTTTCCTTCATTTCCTTAAGGCCGCGTGGCTAGGGCGCGCCTCCCTCCGTTGTCGAATTAAAACGTTGGTTTGTTTTTTTTTGTTTCGTAAATAACTTATGTTTACGTTTTAATTATGATTTTATTCGTACATACGTCACAATATTTTGCAAATTTTTAGACGTTCAACGATGCAATGAACATTATCTGGGGAGGATTAATGTATTCGATTTAAAAAAAAAATACGTATTTCATATTTAAAATCTATTCTTTATCGATCAATGTAGTTGCAGCAAGGTTTCTCACCAGCCCCAAAAAGGAAAAATGTTGTTTGTTTCCTTCAGTATACGTAACCAACAACGTCGTATAGCTCGACAAAAAGGTACCTAAGCAAATTATTTTTTATATAGGGTCCTTCTTAATATACTGACACTTTTTAAGGGGATGATCAGACCGTCAAACTGAACAACTTTCTCTAAGGCACCAACATCGACATCGCGAAAAAAAAATCTCCATTTCCATACAAAACTGCAAACCTACTCGAGCCAAATGTATGGGACAGCAGATTTTTTTTTCGCGATTTTGATGTAGGTGCCATAGAGAAAGTTGTTCAGTTTGAGGGTCTGATCATCACCTTAAAAAGTGTCAGCATAATAAAAAGGACTTTGAATGTAGGTACAATTTATGTCAGTTTATAAATTCCTAGTTCAGCTTCAAAATATAAGAGGTCATAGTTGTCGCATAAAATATTGGCGGGATAATAATTAAAAGAAGCGATAATGTCCCCGCGCGGTGAAAAACGACCGCGCCATCCTTTTATTTGATAAATAAAATTTATTCCCTAACGCCATGCCTTCCCCGCTTCTTTGTGGCTTTCTACTTCCTATTAAAACTGCTCTTTGTTTTTAAATTTGTTTATTTAACAGAACATACGCTGGGCATAATCTGAATAAATTTCTGAAGAGGAACTAGGTATACTCTTTGAAAGCAAAAAATTATTTCTGACGATGACAATTTACCATATTCACGCCTATATGTCAATTGACAACATTTCATTTTAAGGAAGGTACCAAAATAAGAAAACCATTTGGATATTATGTGATTCAAAGCTTATATCAAAATTATCAGATTTTTCTATCCATTATTTCTCGAGTTATTTGAAAAATACTGAAAAATAGAATAGAGGTTGAATGAGATTTTATTCCTTTGCCTGCTTGGCTTTTCTATTGTATTTGACAGTTTTTATTTTTAATTTTATTGCGGTTATCTTAGCCATAAATCCTACGTTTTTCAGAAAATTCAAAAGTGAATTAAAAATAGAAATATCGGTAAAAATAAAATCGGAAAAATACGTATCTCTTATTTTTTATCCTATTTTTATATTTTTTATTAAAAACAGGTGGTTAAATAAAGTTATGTTGTTAATTGGGGGTAGGAAATATAATTGATTTCCACATACTACTATCCTGACAGACCGCCCTTAACTTTTCATCTAATTAAATATTTTTTTCAAAATTGCATTGATGACGATATTACGAGTCATTTGGTGTATGTTTTACAAAAATGCATTTATACATTTTCTACAAGGATCCCAATCTTAGTGTTTTGAAAATGATTTGTGCCCTTCAGAAAACAAGTGACTGAAATGTATTGTTGTAGTGTATTTTTGGAATCAGCTCACGAAGCCATTTCATTTGAGACCCCGCACAATTGGTTTAATTACCTATTAGGTACCGAAAATTGATGATGTCTTATAATTTTTTGGACCACAAATCTTGCCTGCAACATCAAAACTATTCAACCTTGTGACCTCAATAATATACATTACAAAGGCAAATCGTGGTGGTACCTACTATATTGCTTACTGCATATTTTGCAAACGAAATCCCTCGTCCGCCCCTTCTCTAAAAAATAAAAAAACTGAACGTGTCTAAAAAAAACCGGTCAAGTGCGAGTCGGTGCGGTTCCGTAAAACATCACCACACATCATATAATCTAAAAAAATATTTTTCACACTTTCACACGAGACCGACTCATACTTGGCTGGTTTTTATTATTTGTTGTTATACTGTAGAGTTTGGTCTATAATCACACCAAGTTAGACGCTTGTATGTATGACCGTTTTTACGATGGAGCGAGAAGAAAAAACGTAGATAAAAACTAGTTTCTTGTATGAAGGCCTCTCTTAATTGTTAACTTTTTGTCATTTTTCCACCGTAATAACGCATATTCTGTGAAAATTTCAACTGTCAAGCTATTACGGTCTAAAAGTTACAGCCTTAAATAGGTAGGACGGACGGACAACGTTGGCTTAGTAATAGGGTTCCGTTTTCACCCTTTGGATACGGAACCCTAAAAACGAAATCCAAAGTAAATAGTTCTGTTGAATAAAAAGCCAATAAGTGAATTTTCTACAAATCTCAACCCAAATAAAACCGTACCTGACTAACAAACCGGTATAAAATAAGCTGATCAAGCGAAATGCATACTCAACCACCCACTTGCCGTCTTCACTGCATCTCAACCCCTCAACTACTAACCCCTCCCCCCACTTCAACCCCCTTGGATCGCAATCGGGCCTTTACTGCGCACTAAATATTCTCCCGGCGACAATTGCGATTATGAAAAGTGCACCGTTATTTATAACCCGAGCCGTTTATTTTTTGTCGCCCCTTTCAAGGGCAATTAAATACTGGCGGTCTTAAAGCGCTTTGCATATTCGGCTTGAGTGTCTTTATTAGCGTAGATAATAAAGATAGTAAAGGTTAGCTATAAAATTGGCAAAAAACGCCGCAGGGAATTTTATTAAGTGACATGGAAATCTGGAAATATTTTCTTGAGCATTCTATAATTTACAAACCGGGATTCCCACGACTTTTGCATTTTTCATTCAAATACAACCTACCTCTTAAACAACCCGTATGGTAATAATTTTCACGAAATAGAAATACACTACAAGGAACATCCACATATCAGTTAACAGAATCTGAAAATCCGAATTTTCGAATAATCAGAGAGTCTCTAGTCCTAAAAAATACTTTTACCAATCTTATTTGATAAGATCATTGAACTAGCCTATACTGCATTCCAAATAAGGACGACGTGATTTTCCGATTCCTACTTAGCTCTCTGGCCAATTCTGAGAAGCAAATTTAATTTATTTATCAGAAAGATGTACTATCCGACATATCTTGGACGTTACTAAAGCTGTTCTAAAAATAAGTGAGAGTAGGTAAGTGTTTCAAATCCCTGTTTTTGTAATTTAAAAAGCCATAAAGTTTGGTTGCTATTTTGAATGGAGTATAGTTCAATTACATAGGAAACGGCATGAGACCAACAACACATTAGACTAAACGACTCAAAAGCAACAAAATTATATACCTCAATAGGTACCTACAATAACACAACCACCTAAAGCATACCTACCAAAATCTCCGCAAAACAATTAGGAAATCACAACTTTTTAATGCGGGATTAATGAAATTTCCCCGTTGACGGAATCGAACCCGGTCCCCAGGGGAGGCGCTGTCAAACTCCAAACTCGCAGGCTGTCTGTCGCGCGACAACTTTTAATAACCTCCTGTATCTGCTAAATGGATGAAATGGATTTCGGGGACGGAACCACACTCACATTTTAGGAACTATAGGTAAGTACTTTACCTCCCTTTAAAGGAGGTAGGAATTTGGGGAAAAGTTCAAGTATCTCTTGGATATTTTGGATAATTATTTAGGAGTAGTTTTAGCCTTATGAACCTATATTCATATATGTATGTAGATATACTGTATTGTATACTCAGGCCTACATGAAATGAAACTTCAATAAAATTTGAAATTATAGTAGACTTGTAAAAAAATTATCGTTAGATACCTAGATAAGTAGGTAGGTACGTGTCTGAATTCAAGTGATACAAAATAAACAGTTTAAACCTCTTTTTCGGGCCCATTCGAAGGGAACCGGGCCTTCATCAAGCTCAGATAAGAAGATCCTAGTCACTTCCTGATACGCCGCCCCTCAGAACCCACTGTGGGATATCTCCCCGCACTGTAACGAAATTGAACCGTCTTACATCTGTCTCCTCGTAATCCAAGCTTATAATTGATGCGACAATGTCAAACAGGCCCCCAATACACAGACTAATCGGAAAAATACAAATCCTTCGCAATGATCGATTGTGAATCAGACTAGAGCTTAGCAAAGTCAAGTTTTACGTCGCCTTCGCACAATTTTGACAATACAATGCTGAATTTAGAATCCCCTTTATCCACCCGAACGAATGTGAACGAACAAAATCTACAAAATCACTCCAGCGCTCGTACGACGCCCCAAAACGACATTGTTACCGACAAGAAATTGCGGAAAAATTTACTCTTTTTGCGTTTGAAATATTGAATTTTTACATTTATGCCTTTCACACCTCATAACGTAATATTTCTCGTCGAAAACTCCCCTTTGGTAACTTTTCCGTTGCAGCGGCAACATTCAAAATAAATGTTTGGTGCTTTATCAAGTGGTAAATATACGGCACGCTGCCGCTGCTGCTAGTAACTTTACGGCTTAAGTTATCCATACATATTCATGCGTACTAAGTTGTACGATGTAACTAATTCTAAAGGTTCCTGTAAAATCAATTGCGAAGGTTTTCTAACCCTCTCGCGCCGCGCCGTATGCTTCGAGATCCCGACACAAATAATGTGACCACAGCATTTAGTCGGAGGGGCATCGAACGCTCTCTAATGGCATCCAACCGCCAACTGGCCACGCATTAATCCTTTACCGGCACTTGATTAATTATTTAAACTTGCCCGAGGGGCTCTCAGCATATATCCTTTGCAAATTGTTTGCAACTACTGCTTGTAACACTCTGGCTCTTGATCTTTCTCAATAAATATTCCAAAACAAGTCCAGAGTTTTAGGTCCTTAATGTTTTTAGTTAGGAGTATGATGCTTATGTACGTGTATCTTATCTATCTACTGAGCTTTCGGAACAATCTATCATATTTACTTAAGTATTAAATACCATAGCTGGGAAATTTTATTAATTCTTATATTTTCGTTCAGGTAGGCTGAGGTTTTTCTATATAATTATGTCAGTGTGTTTTGTGGTGTATGCAAATAAAAATATTTTCTTTCTTTCAAATCAAAGAATAAGTAGGTAGGCGGTTAGGTAATTACTTATTTAAACTGAAGTCAAGGGATGTTACATTTACCTTTATCGTTATTTTTTAAGAATCTAAACTAGATTTAGGAACTTTTATGACTAGATATAGATAGTCTGTGTAACAATATAGGTACGTTTACTAGATTTCTGAAAATGATTCTTAAAAGTGAGGCATAATGACTTGAATTGACATAAATAAATCTTATCAAATTTTTGGTGAATCTGACACATAACCCACACAAATCAAGTATGCATGCTGTTGGGTGGCACGAATATGTTGTTCTGGATTTATAAACTTAGTCGTATTTGGTAAGTTTGCTGTCAGCCAGTACCAAAAAGAGCTCTTATGAGCTCTTTTGAATCTGCAATTTTTTGGACGTTGATTGTGAATCTAATTCTGTTATCCTTAGATATCAATGACAATATTGCTAATCAGGTACTAAACTCACTATTTAGATACTCTCAAAATTTAACCTACAGATGGAGACACAGGTAATAATTCAATAAACCAACGGGGTACGGTGATATTATCAAATTAAGTGCGGACAAGCGGACTCTTGACTTGAGCGATGTAAGTGACCCTAATCCGCAGTAAATCTTCGGGCCCACCCCGGCCTCGTCCACGGCCGGCCGCGGGAGGGTTAAACAAGCTAACACACTTCGCAATCATTTATTATTACCTACACGTTGTACAACATGGGGATTTTAACTTTTAACAATCAGTTTTGTAGGATTTTTGAAATTGTAAGTAGAACGCCCTATAGAACGTACTGGAAGTATCGCCGATTTTCTTTCAGAATAAGTTTTTAACATCTGCCCCCTAGACAAAGTGACATTCTATTGGCGTTGACGCTAGTAGTCGTGATCGGAACAATTTGACGATCGCTAATGTCAAATCCATACATTCTGTCATTTTCTACTAGCGTCAACGCCAATATAATGTTACTTTGTCTAGGGGGGCTGCTTTTACATAGCATTTTTTAGCATGGCACCAAAGCTTTAGGACCATTTTTACCTCCGACGCAAAAATAGGGGTGTTATAAGTTTAACGCCAATGTCTGTGTGTCTGTCTGTCTGTCTGTGACATCGTAGCTCCCAAACGGTTGGACCGATTTCTATGCGGTTTTTTTAAATAGAAAGCTAATTTTTGCGAGAGTGTTTCATGAAAATCGATTCAGTAGTTTTCATGTAACTTTAAAAATTATGAAATTAAGTAACTTTAAATAACATTAGGTAAATACAAATTTAAAAAACCCCCATCGCCAAAAACAAACATTTAAAAAGTTAAAAATAATTCGGTCACCTATTATTTTTGATTTAAGCAAATGTATGTTTTACTTCTTAGCTCTCTTTCGTTGGTTTTCTTAAGGTTTGAAAAATCTGCCTTTTCATACATTATTACAGCTTTCATGCTGTAACAATAACTGCTTAGACAGACAAGTTCTAACAGAATATAGCATTAGATTTTGTTTCCCGGCACTTTCACATTTGGACCAAAAATGTATGAAACGCCGATGATGTCTTTTATTACGTTGTCAAACACAACTCAGGAATCAAGAATCAAAATATTCAAGCCATGGAGGGCAAAGTTTGTCAAAATATTGGCTAAAATGGTATGTTCAGTGACGCGGAAATAAAGCACAATCGTGATAATGCGAACATTATACGAGACGCCTCTCTATCCTGCATAATCGTGCCTATTATAACCGCCAAGCAAAAACTTACCAACTTGCATCTTTAGAACATTCATCCTGCGTACATGCGTGCACGAAAATGAAGTTCCAATAGATTAAGATGAAAAAAATAAATTTATTGGAACTCTACATCCCTCAACAGGAGAATAGGTCTTAAGACTCTACCGCCCGTAAAATTGGGTAACTTTGTAACCATTTTATATATTAACTACAGCACTTATAAGCAGAAAACAAAACTAAACAATCTACAGGACTTGAGAAGTGATTTGGTTTTTCTCTAAATCTATTTTAATTAATAAAACTGAAGAAAAGGAGTCTAAAATCACCTCCTTTTTTTCAGTTGTAACCATTTTACTCTTAAATTGTAGATCGGAAGAAAATGAAAATTTACAATTTAATTTACAATACAACATAGAATGATTTGGTTTTCTTATTTTTTGAAAATACAGAAAAATCGACCTAATTTTACAAAGCAAACGGCTAAATTAACCGGAGCCACGCGCTCGTTCACATCGATTAGTATTGAGAGTCGTGTTCCCGGGCAGATACGCCTTAAAGGAACATGTAACAAATGATGTAGTCTTAGTCTCTTCCATTCGACTCTATAGTGGCGTTACAAAAGTCCGAACAAGGCTGACATTTATAAAAAATGTCATGTTATGTCAATGCAATAAGAGAAAGTAGGTACACTTATTCTGTAAATTCTATACTTTATCGAAGGACTAAAATTGTGAGGTGTATGCAAACTAAGCACTTTTGACGCCAACTATACATACCTCTCATAACAATTCTAGTGGTTGACCAAGGGCTATCGAGTTTCGGGTCCAGTAAACTGATAATTTAGTTATATTGTTCAAGGATCTAACGTATGCATGCTGTGGGTGAATTAATTACAGTTGCAATGTTGTATTATGTACCTTCATAACTTGAGTTGATACCTAACATAACGGGTGGATATCCCTACCTACTAGTATACAAAACAAAAGACAAGTCGAATAAGAGTTAAGAGTCCTTTTTACCGTTCAGTAGCGCCCTTTTCACAATATTTATGATTTCTCAATCAAGACGACCTAAAATGAAAAAAACCGGCCAAGTGCGTCTCGGGCCACGCGCAGGGTAGGGTTCCGTAGTTGCCCGTCACAATATACGGACTTAGAAGGGGGCTTTTGGTTCTATACTACGGTTTAACATCTAATAAACTCTAAAAAGTACATTATACAAGTTGGTCGACTAATATTACCCGTTAAAATGTAAAGCCTATATACAGGGTGTAAGTGACAGCCTAGCAAATACTGATACGGTGAACTCAGACCATCAAACAGAACAACTTTCACTATGGAGCCTACATCACAAAACGCGAAAAAAAATCAGCTCTCCCATACATTTAAGTTAGGTAGGCACAACAGGTTTGTAAGGGACAGGTGATTTACTTTCGCGTTTTCTGAGGTAGGCTCCTTAGTGAAAGTTGTTCAGTTTGATGGTCTCAGTTCACCGTTTCAGTATTTACTAGGCTGTCACTTTCACCCTGTATACAACTTGTTAATGAATTAACGCAAAACTAGAAAGTAGTTTGTTTAGAATCGAGAGCAGAATCGAATTATCATGTTTTCAACATTGGTAATTTTTTTTCAAAATATTAAATAATTTGTTAGTAAAATTTTAAATTGACTGAACTTGATCTCAATCACCGCACGGGCACACTCACCCTACTTACTACCAAAAGAAGAGTCTTAAAATGTATCAACGAGCACGCTAGCGCTTTCATGCATTGCTGAAATGATAACAAATCATTTTTGCCTGAAAACTTAAACTGCGAATAACTTTAAATTTTAACTATCAAAATAATTAAATTATTGTTTCAAACTAATTATTTGGTTATAAATCAGTTGGGGTGTATGAGGTTTTGCGCTTATTCATTAACACGTTGTATTTTTGAGTTGCAATTTTTATTGTAGGTTGTAGGTAGGTGTAAAAGTGCCTTTAAGCTCACTTGCACACTCCATAGTTAGCAATAAGCACACTCCGAGTAAAAAATAGCACTCTCAGTTGTTTTTCTATAACAATCATGGGCTACCAACTTAACCTGGAGTTTATTGCAAGCCCAGGAGTGCGTGAGTAGGTCTTAATACTAATTAAGTAAGTACCTAACATAGTATCCATTTACTTAAAAACGTATAAAAAAGGGTCGGTTTCCATGTCAACTTCGTGCTTTGTTGAAGTAGAAACAGGCAGGGCCTGTTCAACCGCGCGGAACCGAGGGCCGCGCACAGTTTGATTGACAGCTGCCCCTGTCCAATGGCGAAAGCGAGACCTGACGAACCACGTCAATCAACCACCACCACCCCACAATTATATCTACACAATAATACAATACGATATATTCTTTATTTTGTAGACGCTAAGACCCACGGCAACTGCACCGATGACATTGCGAATGTAGGTAGCATGAGTCGTCACGCGAACGCGATCCCCCCATTATTCGCCGCCCTTTTGTAATTTGAATTTCGAATTCCAATTCGTATTTTGTGGTAAAATAAAAAGAACAGCTTCGACACAATGGCCTCAAGGGCGGTTCTCTGACATGCGATCAAGTTATTACATTAAAGGAAAGCGCACCCGCGAGCCTCGCAACCCTGTTATTGAAAGCTTCCAGGAATAACATTAATAGCTTGTATTAATTTTAAACGTGGCAATATAAAAAGATATAAATAACGCCAATACACAACGCTCTACCATGCACATCATCACGACTCTAAAAATTTTTTTTAAGTTATTTGGATCCATCCCTAAATTAGAATTTTTTTTGTTACAGAAAATGGGTTGCCCCGAAGACTTCGAACAGCTTACACAAACACACAACTGCTGGAATTGGAAAAGGAGTTCCACTTCAATAAGTACCTGTGTCGGCCGAGGAGGATTGAAATCGCTGCCTCTCTCGATCTCACAGAAAGACAGGTACGTACAACATCATTCCCAGTTCTTTTATTCATTAATTTATCTATCTAATCCTGGTGCCTTACGAGGAGACTATGGCCCACTTGTCCTAATCTGGGTAAGTAATTAACTCTAGATTAAATAGCTATCTCAGGATTTTTCACGGAAAAAAAGCCGTGGTGGTCCAGTGGCGAGTAACCTTGCCTGCCATGCAGGAGGCGATGGTTCGATCCCCATCCAGGCCAACTCGTACCAATGAGTTCAGGATTTTTCCATAATAACAATCATGGATTACCATCTTAACATGGAGTTAATTTCTAACCCAAGTTGATCAAAGTGGGTCTAAGAGTTTACCGAGATTGCGCAATTTGTGTACTATCTCCATCTAATAACTGTGATGGCCAATCCAACGGGGTAGAAAATCCCTCTTTATTAGGAAGATCCCTGGGAGACCTAAGGCCAGGAGTATACTTCTTGCAGGTGATAAGATACCTAATGATAATATACCATTAATACATACATAGGTACCTAGGGATTCAAAATATTCCCTAGACTATTAGGTTAGGTTATCTCAATAAGGTCTCATAATTAGGTACCATATCTTAATATCTTAAAAGTTTTTCATTATTTTTCCTGTTTTGTTTTAGGTGAAGGTCTGGTTCCAAAACAGACGTATGAAACATAAGAGGCAAACGTTGACAAAGAGTGAGGATGGTGACGACAAAGATTCGACTACATCTGAAGGAGGGAAGAGCTCCAAAACGGGACTGGACAAATTCTTGGACGACGATGGCCCATTATCGGGCAAGAAGAGCTGTCAGGGCTGCGAACTACCGCCTGGTGCTTTATGCTCACCTACTGAAGATCTGCCAGAACTCGCCTCACGAACTCGGAACAACAACACTCCCAGTGCTACGAACAATAACAGTTTTGCGAGCGATGGCGCTTCCAGCGTCGCCTCGTCCTCCTCACTCGATAAACTGGCTGAGGATGACTCACGAGACGCCCATCCTCCCGCTGCTGTAGCAACACCCAGAAACTTGGCGAAGAGAATCAAACAGGAATCCAGGAAACGTTCACCGTCGCTGGATGCCTCAGGCTGCAAAATATCACCATCTTCGTCCAAAGACGGTCTTGGCCCAGTTGGATTGCCGGACGGTGCAAAATTCTCATCGGTCAGCCTAACTCCGTCATCTACACCAGGAACTCCTTCAAGTATGCACCCGAGTCCTCTTGGCCATTATCCTCGCCCTTCGCCGCCGAATCCGAATGCTCCTCCAGGGCCGCCTCATCCTCAAGCTGTACCCAACGCCATGCCTCCGTACGTTATAAGAGGCAATGCTCCTCCCGGACAATTTATGCCGCATCCCGACTTCCGTATGGATTCTAAACAATTCGTTGGAAAGCTTGCGCAATATCCCCAAGGAAACAGATCCTACGAAAGCTATGGGCCTGCGATACAAGGCGCTGATCAACACGCATACGCACGAAGCCAGCAACACGCGAGACAACAGGACGGAGCAACATCTGGAAGAGCAGCGAACGGTGTTGGATCGAGACAAGCGTACCCACATGAGATGTATCAAAACTACGGCTATCCATCATACGGCAAGGACCAAGTGGCATATGGTCATCCTGGATACGAACAAGGTCAAGGGTATCCTGGAGAGCACATGGGATACCCGAATAGTCACTACGGGTATCATTACCACGAGGGTGCTCAACACGATCACGCGCATAATTACTATGGAAGCGATGGGCAGAAGAGTGCACATGGTAGTGAGTACGCGAAGAATGCGTACTATGACGCGAGTGGGTACGGTGGACAGCAAGCGACGGCGGCCGCGGCGGCAGCAGGGTACGGGCCGGCGAGTGCGCAAAGTGCCACAGCAGCAGCGGGAGCGGCAGAGGCTTACGGCAGCGGTGGAGCGGGCGAGTGTGCAGACGGGTATGGCTCCTTCCAGCAGTTCTACGAAGCGACACACGCTGCTCCCGCCGGCGACAACTCCAACTCCTCCTCCGACTTCCATTTCCTCAGCAACTTGGCAAACGATTTTGCCCCTGAGTATTACACCATTTGAGATAAGGATTTCGCCGAGCAGGCGAGCGATCTGTTCGTGTAACGCTATTCATCAAATAGCGAATGATTTATTGTGTAAAAAGGCTAAACTAATTTAAGGGTTATGGTGTTTAGGACAATTGAGTGTGTTCGCCAAAGGCGATGGAATACGACGGTGGTAATCCTAACTCTCATTGATAAATTAACGTTATAATCTAAGTTACAATGTACTAAAATGTAAATACCTATCTAGCTCGTACCTTCAATAGTTAATTAATACAAATATTTTTACTGATTAAATACGTACACATGAGTTAAATCTTAGGTGCTGATCGATCTGATCATGTGAAGGGGGTGGTAGAGTTTACAAATGCAAGCTAAATATATGTTTAAATCAACAATTTTCCTAATAATGCGTTAACTAAATTTGTATCATGAAAATGTTAACTAAAGAATTACCTACATTAATCAAAATAATTTTCACAATGCAACTTCCAGATAGCACGATTATAGCCAAGCCGCTGCTCGATCTAAATAGCCTGTTCAAGCTTAAAATACTGTATGATGTACGTATAATTTGTAATTTATACAGATATCAAATGTAAATTTCTTATTAATTAATATTTAAAGTTTATCTTGTATCCAAACACCTTTTCACGTGTTCATGGTAAGAAATATTTGAAAAAATATATAAAAATTTGTTTTTCAAACACTTATTAATAGAAATTGTTTACAAACGTAAGGAATAGTCGTTGCCTTATTTAGTTGATATTGTTTTGTGACTATAAGACATTGTAGATACGTAATAAGATAGTTTACAATAAGTCATTATATTGTAGATATCAGCGCTATCATTTTGGCCTATTAAAAAAATAAATCATTTGGTGTCACATGTTTACTGCCTTTTGCCTTCTATTGTAGTTATTTACTTTTAACCTTTCCCAAAATCCTACTTGAAAACCTATATCCAGTATCTAAACTCTAGGGTGAAATTTATATCATTAAAGTCCGGCCGCTGAAAGATTGCGTTTGACAGTTACCATAAAATTGTAAAAAACTGAATGAAAACTATAAATGCCGATCATTATTTAGTAGCTTTTTGAACTTAAAAGGGCAGCTAGTGCCCTGTGTACAAGAGTGAGCACAGGTAAACAATATTTTCATTCAGTTTTTACAATTTTATGGTAACTGTCAAACGCAATCTTTCAGCGGCCGGACTTTAGCATCCTAATAAACTGAGTCTACCCATCATACTGAACAGCTTTTACTATGGGAGCAAACTGATCGGAGAAAAAAATAAATTGCTGTTCAATACTAAACTACAATGCCTACTCGACTCAAATGTATATTTGCTCCGATCGTTTTGCTCCCATAGTAAAAGTTGTTCAGTTTTATGGGTAGACTCTTAGTTTAAAAGGATGCTAATGATATCAATTTCACCCTGTATTAGATCAGTTTACTAAATAATTCTTTATGTTACAATAATTATAAATGATAACTATGGAAACATTAAACAAATAACGGAATACTGTTATTTTTATTTATTGCTTAAAAAATCAAACTAGAACGTACACAGCAGAGATTAATCAAATTTGTGATCTTTCAAAAAATAAATAACGTTAATTAAGTTGTCAATGTTGTAAATATGAAGAAACAGCATCGAATTTGTTGATCATTTGTTGCCATTCATGCTCTTTGCTTATACGGGGTGTTACAAAATACACTAGTAATATTTAAATTGGGTGGTTTAGTTAGACCATGAAAATGAACAACTTTCACTACAGATCCAACATCAATATAAAATTAAAAAATATGTTGTTTCATACAAAACTGCAGTAGGCACCTATACCTACGAGACTCAAATGTATGGGACAGCTGAGTTCACGGGGGACAGCTGAGCTTATTTTTCGATGTTTACTCTATAGTGAAAATTGTTTAGTTTGATGGTCTAAAGCACTCCTTTATCCCTTTATCAGGCTCTGGCCACCACATTTACATTCAATAAGGGACCTTATAGAAATCGTTTTATGCATAATGTCAGTTACTTATACAGGGTCCTTCTTAATATGCTGACACTATTTTAAGGGGATGATCAGACCATCAAACTGAACAACTTTCTCTACGGGAACATCGAAATCACGGAATAAAAATCAGCTGTCCCATACATTTGGCTCGAGTCGGTTTGCCGTTTTGTATGGGACAGCTGATTTTAATGTTGGTCCCATAGAGAAAGTTGTTCAGTTTGATGGTCTGATCATCCCCTTAAAAAAGTGTCAGCATATTAAGTACCTTATATGTGGTCGATGAAAAGTGCTATGGCTGATAAAGGGTTAAATATTACAAGCATGTTTTGTTACACCTTGTATTTGTGACTTCAGTCTGATTAGGCAATACATACATTTGATTGATTGTATTTCCTTATGGATGGAGTCAGACAGTTTGCTGTATCAATACCCTGATTCATTCCTCTTTATTAGCAACAAACAATCAATCCTTTTATGCAATTTTAGTATACTAAATGCATATAGGATCTAACATAAAAAGTATCATAATGTTAACATTGTAAGCCATTAATTCGCGAACTAATGTTATGAAGTAGATGCTTTCTGTGCCTGCTGCTGAGCCTGCATCTTCATCTCCATCATCATGCAAATAGCTTCACGTACTTTAGACTTCTCTATTCCCATCATTTGAATTTTTTCCATTTGTTCCGTTACAAATTGTACTTTCCTTTTGAAGTAATCTTTGGCTCCTTCAATATCCTGCAACGGTCGTTAACATTTATATTTTATTTAAAGTCATATTGGAGTAAATCTAATAAGAAATTAAACTGAAATAAGAAATCCAGAGGGGGTAAAATGAGAGATGAAAATCCTGCTAACAGTTTACCTACATGAAAGAATATAATGTGGGCGTCCACGCAAAAAGGGTTCAGTGGTCGGCATTTTAACCTAGCTATTTTATTTTATCATTCCATATGATCATGTGACTGATCTAGATGCCGAAAATAACCTTAACACAAAACCCGACCCCTTTTTGCGAAGGGCGTCCACATTATAGTTATTGAATATAGTTATTGGTTTGGGTATTGTTTTCTTCATTTTATTTACCATAACTTTCTTATCATTATTTTCTTTCCCTTCACATGTTTCAACAAAGGTATTGGTACAGTAGGAAGAAAAAACACATTTGCCCAACAACACCTGAACTTGTATTGTGATGAGTAGACAATGATATATAATATGTCTATAGAGACAAACATCCATGACTCAGGAACAAATATTAATATTCGTCATACTAATATTTGCTCCTTGCAGGATTCATACCCTCGGCACAGCAGACAGGTTCACTACTGACTGGGCTGTCGGAACGTTAACGCTGAAGAAATCGTAGGCAAAAGCTAGCCAGATATAAGTAGATCTTGATATCCAATTTGAAAAATACAAAAGAAAGATCATACCTTTTGAGCATAATATCCAGTTCCAATATCTATGACAACATTATCAGTGTCAGCTACTGTGCCCGGCACGTACATGGAGCCAGTGAGGGGTACCAGGATCGTCTTGCCCTTTGAATCCGGTGTGATCTTCTCTACGCTCTCTCCGGACTCTACAAACTTTCCTTGAGCCATCTTCAACGTTTGTAGAGAATCTTGGAAGACATTAAGCTCCTGAAAATTAAAAAGTAAAACATTTATTTATTTTATTTATTTATGTAAGTAAAACATTAATTAATTTATTTTATTCACAATATAAGTTCACCCTTCGCCTTAGCAAACTTATCAGTATCTCACTAAATAAATTAGAATAACTAAGTTACAATAGGTACATAAAATAAATAAATATCTTTGACATTAAAATGAAAAATGAAAAAAATATTTATTTGCAATAAACTTATTGTAATTACATAGCTATTGCACTCTAGCCCTCAGTCTAGGTATTCCTGGGTGGCAAGGGCTAAACAAATTATCTGGTCACATTTTTAAAGTACCAGAATCTAGCCTGGACTTGTATTATGATAACTAGACAACGATATAGGATACTTATACAGGGTGAAATTGATATCATTAGCATCCTTTTTAACTAAGAATCTACCGATCAAACTATAACTAACATAAACATTTGAGTCGAGAATGCATTGCAGTTTAGTATCGAACAGCAGATTTTTTTATGGTTCTGTTCAATTTCCATGGTAAAAGTTGTTCAGTTTGATGAGTAGACTCTTAGTTTAAAAGGATGCTAATGATATCAATTTAAACATCCATTCTATAACGTGGGTACAAATATTCATATTCATCAGAAAAATATAAAATAAAATTGACAGAACTTTAGTTCTATTCTATTCTAATCTTAAAACTGTGGCTACAACGCAGTAGATGACAAGACCAACTCTTAAATGAGATGATGATTATCTTAAATAAGATGATGTTAATGATTTTGCCACTATCTAGTTGAAATAGCAAATGTGCTTGACTTTGTAAATTTATAAGTATTTGGTGACTTCAAGGATTGTTATAAGCTTTGTTGCAGGCCGAGGAGCAGGCAACAGACATGCAACCACCTAATAACAAACCTACAACATGACTCATACACATTTTAATAATAGTTATAAGTATCCATAAGTTTAATGTGGAACTGAGTGAAGTGTGGTGGTGGTATAGGAATTTGGGGTAGTATCTTAACTATTATAAAACTGTAACAGAAGTTAATCAATCAATCAATCAAGTATACTTTATTTTACACCCAAATATAAACAGTAAAATACAGAGAGAAAAAAAACAAGAGGCACAAAATAAGGCAGTCTTATTGCGGTCTTAGAAGTGTGTTACGCTGAAGTTATTTACAAAAAAAAGATCAATATGTGGTTTTTAGGTATCCCTGACTCCAAATCAACCTTTTTTAGAATTTTTGTCAGTCTGTTTGTTTGTGCGAGCATCACGCGAAAACTACTGAACCAATTTTGATGAAACTTTTTTTGATTGATAGTTTATGATCTGACTTAAAATCTGGTATATAATTTGTGTGCAGGAAGTCGTGGGTTAACTCTAGTAAACTATTATAGGAGTATGACTCTCTTTAGTGAGATTCCCTGACCTAACTATAACTTAATCTAGAACAATGGGTTCAATGGGTTCTTACTGCATTTTGGTATATTTGAATTCCCTATATTTCGGCAGTGTTACAACTGCCATGAACACAGGATGACTCTAAGCCGTTAAAATGTTTATTTCTATATTAAATTATAACCATGCAACTCTCAAAGACTATAACTTATACTTATTTGGCAAAGTCGTACCCTTGAGGTGGTTTAGGCATGAATTTTGGATATTGTGAAAAACTAGGCCTTAAGCCCCACATTGGACACAAATAGATAGAAGACGATTTCAAGGTAGGTTTTCATGGTATGAGCGCACGATGCAAATTTTGTATAAACGAGTTGCGTGAAACTGCTCTATTAATCAGAGAATTTGGTTCATCCAAGCATTCTCGGTTTGAGCGCACACAAACCGTGAAAACCCGACTTTAATAAAGCTACAAACATAATCACGCTCGACCTGCGGCCTCGCTTGGCTGGCAGATTGACCCCGAAAACCAGGTCCACCAGGTTCCAGGGGGGACGCTTCAGAGCTCGCAAAAATTTGGTTTTAATAAAGCTACGAATATAAATCAAAGAAATACTAGACTACAAAATATCTGGGGTGTTGACCTACTGTGACTAGTTCAGATACAACATTGCAAAAATCTACATAAAATTAATCACTACTAAAAACAGTAGAAATGCAGGAAGCTTACTTGATCTAATTGCTGTTTTAGCTGAGCCAACTGGTGGAGATTTAGTTTCGATAAATCGATCTGGTGCATGCCCGGCTGCGGAGCTGTAGATACAGATGCCATTTTGGAGAAAGAATAATACTTTAGTTACGAAAAATTGAAAAGTTGCCGATATATTTTTATTTTAACAAAATTTTGTTCATAATTTTTCGTATAGGTAAGTATAACCTCAAATACCGCACTTCTTCTGTCAAAGTCAAAGTGACAGAAAGCAAGCAGTGTCACTTGACATGACAGCAAGGACAGCACCCATCTTTTGTTGCCTTGTCCTTGCCTTGTCGACCTTTCGTGGGAAGCGAGAAGAAACGGACAAGCTTAGTTTCTTATTTTCTAAATTAGTTTCTCGTGGCTATTATTCGGATTAGCTCGGATTGATATCCCAGCGTAAAACTCCACCGAACATTGGAATGTGTGAACCACCGTCTCATTTCAATGAGATGGGTAGGCTAAGTTAAGGTAAAAAGAAAAACTAGGTACTGAAGACAACAGTTGTAAGGTCAAGATCTCATTGCCTTTCCGAAAGAAAGAACTAAACAACATCAACTTTTTTTTTAAATTTCTTTACAGCTCTGGATACTAGTCTTTTTGAGCCATTCGTTATTTTTTTTCTTTATATTCTTTATTTTTTGATGAGGGGATGATAGATGACGATGAATCTATGGTCGATTTCGTAAGCTCGCGCGTTGCCGCCAAAATGACCATGTACGAGTTAACTTGAACCAATACTTATGTTCTGTTATCGTATTTATTTGAGATTCCTGTTACGTCGGTCGCTTTACGCAACTGTTTGGTACACAATCCGCACGAAATTATGTCACAAATATCACTAAAACCAATTTTTTTTACACGAAACACAGCAAGAGCAATGGTGCCAAGCAAACTCAACAACATCAACTTTTTTTTTTTTTTTTTTTTTTTTTTATATAATGTCTTTAACGGCTCTGGATACTAGTCCTTTTGAGCCATTCGTTATTTTTTTCTTTATATTCTTTATTTTGATGATGGGATGATAGATGACGATGAATCTATGGTCAATTTGTAAGCTCGCGCGTTGCCGCCAAAATGACCATGTACGAGTTAACTTGAACCAAAACTTATGTTCTGTTATCGTATTTATTTGAGATTCCTGTTACGTCGGTCGCTTTACGCAACTGTTTGGTACACAATCCGCACGAAATTATGTCACAAATATCACTAAAACCAACTTTTTACGAATTTCAAATAACACGAAACACAACAAGAGCAATGGCGCCAAGCAAACTCCAACAACATCAACGGTCTTGCAGTGTTGCCAACTGAGGGTATTTTACCCTAGATTTAGGGTTAAATACTAAGCCCTAGGATAATTTTAGGGTAAGGAATTATTTAGGGTATTTTTTGGGGTAAAATCACGGACGACCGTACTCCCCTTTGGGGTAGTCAGAATCCTTGTTACAACCATTAACGATCTTAGTAGCATGGTTCATTTCCATCTTTTTAGAGATTCTTTTTAAGAGGTTTAGGATGGTACTTTAAAATACTATGCCGCCGCCGGCTCCGGCGCCGTGTTAAGTGGTGACAGTGATCACTATTCCCCACATAAAAACACAGCAAGGATTGAAGGCAACAAAAAACTAAAAGTTATTTGATGTTTAGTAAATAGTAACGGTTTATAAATGAAAGTGCAAAATCGAGGGTAAACTGAGACCAAGCCTAGGGTAAAGTGAAAATAAAACTTGGCAACACTGTTGTCTTGTCACTGTCACTATCTGTCACATTTCTTAAAACGCGAAGGTTTTAGAAGTTTCGATCAAAGAACACTTATAATCCTGACGGATCCGTTTTTTTATTATTTTCACATAATATTAACAGAAAGCAACTAGAGGAAATACTTATCATTGAAACTCAATCATCGCAAATAAATAATACTAGCCCAGAAAATAATAACCAATTAGCTTCGAAAATGTCAGGAGATAACCTAAGCACGAACGAAAACTTCGTCAATTTCATAGGGTAAGTACTTTATTATCATAATTCATTATGAACCACACAATTAATGACCAATTCATATCAGTACTCATCTACCGCAACGTTAATTTAATACCCAGACAGTGCCAGAAAAAGTTCTAAATCCATAATAATGAGATCCTCAACTTTAGTGTTCTCAAAACCTATGATAATGTCTCAATTTGTCAATTAGCCTATCTGCACTTAATTTTTCAATAATGTTCCCAGTCAAAATGAATAATGGCACGAGAATAATATAGTTCAGTCAAACAATATACACTCTTTTTACCAACAGTACTTATGGATGTAATTACCTCTTTCTACCTATAGGTATGTAAGTTGGTGTTAAAAAAAAAAGATTTATGTTACCTATCTATTGTTATCAACTGTAGTCAAATGTTATAAATAAGAATATTCATATGTTTTAATTTTGCTTTGCTATGGCATCTGTGATTTTGATCGCAATGTTATCAGCTGGTATGATTATTAGAAATTATCTTTTGTTTGTTTGTCAAAAGGTCAGTTAGAGGTCATTTAATCAGGGCTAGCAATCTTTACCATCATTTATTCAGGCCATTCATTTTATTTTGATTTAGGGCCTGTTTCATCAATACTGGATAAGTCATTGTTAGCTTATTTGACAGATCGTTTGACATATTTCATATGAAAGATATGTCAATTTATCTAGCATTTAAGCTAACAAGAGCTTATCCAGAGTCACGTTGCAGGTTCTGACTCGAGAACTTGTCTCGCATGGTTTTCGCGCGTCGGGTTTTCGCCTGCCACGAGGCTCCGCAATCCTCAATCTCTTCTTGTTCTTGACCAAAAACAAACCCTGAGATTGGGATAGATACTCCCACAAACTTCTTGACATTGGTGGAAATGTAATGCTAACGCACAAGCAAAAATTCCATTAATTATAAATAAAGAAATAAAAAGAGCTTATCCAGAAGTGGTGAAACAGGCCCTTAGTGTATTAAATTAATTGAATTCATAATTGTACATCAAAAACACTTGGATAGCCTAGCATAGCATATTCTCACGGCTATATTCCCCGAGGGGGTAGTCAGAGATATTCTGAAAACTCAGAAAATCCAAATTTCCGAATCTCTGTCAAGTGTGATGAGGAATAACACAAAAAAAATACACTAAGCATAAAACACTTGAATGCACATAAATAAGATTATATGACGAAAAAGTTATTTCTACAGTCAAATATTTAAACTATGTAAAGTCGTTCCATTTATCTACGTAAGCCTTCATTTCAGTGCTCACTTAATTTTTTGTCTTATACCTAGATGTCTACATCCTTATAGTATACTAGAGTTAACCCGTGACTTTGTCTGCACAAATTATATGTAAACCAGATTTGAAGTCAGATCATAAGCTATCAAACAAAAAAGTTTCATCAAAATCGGTTCAGTAGTTTTCGCGTGATGCTCGCACAGACAAACAGATGGACAAGAATGCTAAAAAAGGTTGATTTGGAGTCAGTAACACCTAAAAACCATATTAACATCTTTTTATTAAATACCTTCAATGTACAAACGGCGACAAATCAAGCTATACAAAACCAAAATAATCTGGCTGCGCGTGCGTAGGTCGAGTAACGTATAATGTCGCGCGACCAGGATCATCTTATGTTGGTTTTGTATAGCTTGATGTGTCGCCGCGTGTACAGAAACACTTCTGTTACAGTTTTATAATAGTTAAGATACATACTTAAATAGCGAATTTGGTTTTTATAGGTCTCCAAAATTATCAGTAGTACATTTTTCTGCTGATTGGGCAGAACAATGTGCCCAAGTGACAGAAGTGCTCAAAGAGCTTTGGAATATTCCAGAAATCCAAGCTAACGGCAGCTTTGGTGTGTGTGATGCTGAAAACCTTTCTGAAATCTCATTGAAATATAAGGTAAGGCATTGAAATATTTCCTCACAATGTTTTCCTTCGAAAAGCCAGTGGTGTTAAAAATTGTACATAAATTCCAAAAAACTCATTGGTACGAGTCGGGGATGGGGATCGAACCATCACCTTCTGCACGGCATGCAAGGCAGGCATTTTACCAAAATGCTTATGAGAAATAGAAAAGTGTGAGCTTATGTATGTATGACTCAAACTGTTTGTTTTCATTTTTTTATTTCCATTGCCGGTCACATGTTTACAACCAAGAGTCTGTCATTCATTAGCATTACTCATTATTTCATACTATACTGTGTTACTTGTGAATATACCTGTACAAATTAATTTTACCTATACACACATATACATATTATGCAGTATGTTGACCTGAGAAAAAGAGTCATTCATTTGCATATATTTTTGGTCTATTAACCTTTCTTGACAAAAGAGATGTCCAATACTAAATTAAGCACTGCAGTATCAAATTCATCAACATTAAACATTATCTTTCTAACTCCTAATTACAGGTAGACTCAGTACCTACCGTGATCCTATTTAAAAATGGTCAACAAGTTGACAGAGTTGACGGTGCTGATGCAGCGCAGATCTCGTCGAAAGTCAAGATCCATAGCATCGGCAAGGCTGCACCCTTGTCGGCAACCCCTAAACAGCCCCTGGAAGAAAGACTGAAATCACTTATCAACAGGCACAAAGTAATGGCATTCATCAAGGGCACACGGGACCAACCGAAATGCGGGTTCACCAGGACGCTTATTCAGATTTTAAATGGAAGTGGGTTAGTGTTGCCATATAATTATTGTTAGGAATTAAATTTGATATACATACTGGGTACAAAAGTAAAAATAAAAATTTTAAATTTTTAAGGGGGTTGTTTAGACCATCAAACTGAACAACTTTTACTATGGGACCAACATCGAAATCGTGAAAAAAAAATCTGCTCTCCCATACACTTAGCTCGAGTTGATTTGTAGTTTAGTATGGCACATCAGATTTTTTTTCGCGATTTCGATGTTGGTCCCATAGTGAAAGTTGTTCAGTTTGATGGTCTAAACCACCCCCTTAAATGTTTATTTGTATTTTTGTAACACCTTGTATTTACCGTTGCTTAACAGACTACCTACACTGATGCGATTGGGCATGCAACTCAAAATTGTTTTTTACAATGCAATGCCTAATCAACTAAAATATATGAGACAGCAGTTTTTTTCTCTCTACAATTTTGCTCTATAAAAGTTGTTCAGTTTGTTGGTCTGATCATCCTCTTAAAAAACTTTCAGCATGTTAAGTTGGACCCTGTTTAAGATATCAATGCATGGGAAACATAATTATTCCAGTGTAACATGCAATTCCTTTCCTACTGATCGCCTTATCTAGTACTGGTACATTAACATAGTTGCCCCAGAGCAATTTTATAATACTTGGTATTATTTTTCCAGGGTACAATACGACACCTTCGACATTTTATCTGATGAGGAGGTGCGTCAAGGACTCAAAGAATACTCAGACTGGCCCACATACCCCCAACTCTACGTAAAAGGAGAACTTATCGGGGGACTAGATATTATCAAAGAGCTACAGGCTGAAGGAGAGTTAGATTCCACTCTTAATGCCTAAATAATAATTGGTTGTTTTGATTTATTCTTATTTATTGCAATAAAGCTTTTGGATTACTGAATATGATGATTATTGTTTTTAGTTATTCAGCCGTCTTTGGCCTTGCCTTTTTACGTTATCACCATCATCATCTCAGTAAAACACGTCCCTTTCTGGACCATCTAATTGATAAGTCATGAAGACCCGTCTTGTGCTGGCTCCTCAGATCAATTAATACAAGCTGGCTCCCGTTAGGGCAGCCAATTTCTACCAAATTAGTAGTTTTTATAACCACTTTCTTAAAATGACTGCTGATTTTTTACAGCTCTGGATTCAGCATCCTTTTGAGCCAATAACTGCTGACAGTTTTGTATAATTGATCTGAGTGACAGTTGAAAAGGTTGCCAGAATACAGGATATTTTGTCGAATTTAAGATAAATCAATTAACTGATGAGGAATTTTCTGACAGCTAGTAAAACGTAGTTCCAACGAACCACGATAGACGGCGTTGACGCGAGAGGGAGCTGAGATAGAAATTTTGACTAAAAATTTAGCAAACAAATGCATGTTACGGGGGCCGAGATTCAGATACGATTTTTAAGTCAAAATCCATACATTTTCGCCCTGCTTAGCTCGAGCTAAGACTAAAAAAATCGTCTCTGAATCTCGGCCTAAGTCAGGCGCAACCGTGGAAGAAGTATGTTCACATTTTTTTGCTTACTTAAAAACTCAAATTTTTACTATTTTAATTGTATTTTGTTATCTGTAATGTCGCTCATCCCTGTTGTATCAGCGCCATCTATCGAGCCATTTGAAACTTATTTTTCTTTTTTAATGGATTTTGGAAATATCCTCAATGTTTAACTTGTGGTATATGTTTCTATTTTGTATTCGTTAATGTTAGATCTTTTAAGAATTTGTACACCTATATCGTTGCATTTAGATTACCCAGGTCTTAGTTTTATTTATTTTATAATATTTCAATCATGAAAAATTTATTTTTATACAGAAAAACGCAAAACCGAATTAACTGAAAGATTTCCTGCGATTACAGCGCTGAAAAGAAAGAACTTTCGTGGCGCGAACTTTAATCAAAGTTATTGCGTATTTATTTGTAATGAGAATTTTATCTGTTGGCTTATTAAACTTTTTTGTTATGATTTGCACATAATTTTTCCTAGCGAATGGAGTACCGAAGATAATAAAGGCTCATTAGTAGTACCTGCTTATTAGATGCAGAGCTTACTCAACCAAG
Organism: Agonopterix alstromeriana; assembly: GCA_963924505.1. Taxonomy (NCBI): domain Eukaryota; kingdom Metazoa; phylum Arthropoda; class Insecta; order Lepidoptera; family Depressariidae; genus Agonopterix; species Agonopterix alstromeriana. The sequence continues at coordinate 6,347,183 of OZ004671.1, read as the reverse complement.
TGAAATTAAATAAGTTAGCTAAATAAATTACCGAATTATTAATTTAGTGTACCGACCCTACCCTTAATTTAAAACAAATGTATATTTTGATGGCACTTATACGCTTATAAGATTTTATTGGTATGTTTTTTGGGTTTTTAGAACTTCCACTCTGGCAACCTTCTAAAGTGACAGTGACAGAAGGGAAGGGAAATTAGCGAAATAAATTCTTTGATAAATAATTGTGGAAAGTGGAATTGAATTTGTGCAATGTACAATTTTTCTTTTCTATAATATTCCAAACAACAATTTTCACTTGAATTCAGAATAAATTGGATCACGAAATGGATAAACTCACTCCTTTCCACCCGAGTAAGTACTTCCAAACCCCGATTAAACCTAAAATCTGCATTCCAAAGAAATGCACAGTTTGTTGTCGTGTCGTTCCATTTCAATTAACACGTTCATTTTAATTTACTTACCTGTTTTTTAGAAATAATGAACAAAAAACGTACTGCTGGCGACGGCATGGAATCTGACGAAAGTACTTCAGAAGTAGACAGACATGTTAGTTCAAAGTCAAATGTAAGGAAAACCAGCAAGGAATTGCTTCCAGGAAGACTTATTCAGGTGTTTCCTACAAACGTTATCAAGCCGCAGAAGAAAAGTCCTCAAGTTCATTCTAAAAGTCCAAAATTTGTACCTTATGAGCCATATCCGGGTGCAGTTAAGTCAATGACACCGCAGGCCATTTCGAAAGGAACTAAAAAGTCCAAAAATAATATGGATATCAATACACTAATCTCTCAGATGTCGCAAATGAACACAAACTTAAACGAGTTCAAGCCGAGACCTAAACTTCCTTCAACGAGTGATAAATCTATGACGGATGAGAAACCAAATCCTGAGAAGGAAGAAATGCAGAGAAATATGGATGCTTTATTACATGAAAATGTTATATTGAAGGAGCAGCTGAATCAACAAGTTCAGGTACCTACAGACCAGAATCACAGAATAAGTAAATAGTTCTATATACAGAACGGCCACTCCCCGCCCCCCTCTGACTTCGGATACCCCTCACACTTTCTGGGAAACTTTAGGGAAGCCGAGCAAGGGAATGCAGTCACACCCGTTGGATTTGACTACATAAAATGTCTTTTCAGTGCATAAAAACGTTGAAAAATAATGCTAAATTCACATTGTCAATCATTCTTTAGCTCAAATAATATTTTTAATATTAGAACGAACAATTAAAAGTATTGAAATGTAGATGATGTTAAATGCAAAGCGTGGCTTTCAACGCTACATGCAACGTCATGGACGGTTTGCACAAAGTGCGCATGTGTTGACGCCATTAGGAATTCAAAAATGTTCTTTAGAGTGCCGGACCTGTGCCAGAATAGAATAACTAACACTTATTTGCGTGAAATAGAGTTGAATTGCAGAAGTCTGCAGTAAGATGGTTTCTGTTCTTTTGAGAAAAGGGCACTTAAGGTCGATTCACACCATTTGGAGCGACACGGGCAGCGCAGCGCCGCATGCGGCCGCCGCTTCGGCAACATGCAAATAAATTTAATTAATAAAAATAATTTAATAAATAAATTCACTAGTGATAAGATTGCCGCTGCGAGCAAATGCTTTTCGATGCTCTACTGGTGTGAATCAACCCTTATACTTATTTGATAATTATCCAAGCTGATTGTTAGTTTTGAGTGAAATTTCTTACTAAAAGTTAGAATATTGCTGTTTTCGCTTTAAAGCACTCGTATCCATCTCGGTCCATGGTCTCTGCCTACCTCTATGGGACTATGGCGTGAGCTTATGTATGTATAATATTTAACCTCATTTGCAAATGTATCATCAATTGGGATGATAAAAATGTTTTATTAATTACTTTTTTAAAACCTGTTTGATATCTTAAATACTAAAGTGAAATAAATTTTTGAATATCTTTAAAAACAACTGAAATAAAAGTGTTGCATATACAGGATGTAACAAAAAACCCTAGGAATACTTAAGGAGGTGCTACAGACCATCAAACTGAACAAATTTCATTACGGAGCCAACAATGGAAAAAATTAAAAAATCTGCTGTCCCATACTTTTGAGTAGAGTAAGTACTGCAGTTTTCTATGAGACATCAGATTTTTTTTTTCTCTACTTTGGCTCCATAGTGAAAACACTTTACGTATTACTAGGGTGTTTTGTTACACCCTGTATAAGAGAAGTGCATACAAATCATAACGACATGTCATACAAACACATGTTTTGCATGAAAAAGATAGAAGATGATAAGCCTATAACTTTTTGTTTTCTATTAGATTGTAATTTCGTATGAACATTTTTAAATTAAATTTAGCCTTATTTTTAAATTTGTTATAAGATATGAATTTCCAGGATCACACGTCATCCCAATTACATATTCACTTTGTCTTTACAAACAGGTTAACAAAGAATTGAAGACAATGTTAGTGGCATCAATGGGAGAAGACCTTGAGACTCAAGTGCAGTCTCTGAATGAAGATAAGAAACACTTAGCTAATGCTTTACTCAATTCAGCGCAACATCTCTCCACACATCAGGTAATTTGTCAATTAAATATATGTTTTATTTCCTAGACTGTAAGGTTTTTTAATTCCTAATTATTTTTGAACAGGAGCAAACTGAATGGTTGGCTGGCCAGTGTGAAGTATGGCGGAGCAAATTTCTTGCAAGCAGGTAACTTTTATAAATACTTACTCTATTGTTTGACAACACAAAATCACTAGCTGTGGTGATTCTACGGGAAAGATTCTTTTGCAACATTAGAGCTGAAACCGTCTCAGGATAATTCATAATAATAATTCATAATTCATTTATTCATTGTTAATTGCACACGTTACATAGGATGGTATCATTAATTTGTGGTACAGCAATCTGCCTCTTCAAGGCATTCAATGTCATATAATTTTATCATCTCTGGATCATTCTTTTATAGACGATTTGTCGGGAATTTATCATTGACTTACCAACTACTAGATGTAGGGTCCGCGCTCAAAGTGTCCGAACCTAAAGAGACAGAATTACGCGACAGTCTTCGTTTAACCAGCAGCGTATGCGTACCGCGATGGGGTAAAAACTACGCAAACAAAAATGAAAAAGAATTTCAATATTTTCAATGTTTATACCTATTACTATACACGTATTTAGGTTCGTGTAGGTTAGTCTCTGACACATTTTTCGATAATTTTGAACGAGACCCGGCATCCATTATTTAATGAATTTACTGATCGTTGTATCATCACTTGTCCAAGACATACAGACAAACAACATTTATAATTTTATTTAATTATAATTGTAATACATTTAGGAATATTTTGACTCCTCATAATATCTTAGCAAAGGATTGGAGACTACGTTTTATAATATTAATGTATATTCTTTACCTATTAATTTATCATAAAATCCTACCATAATTGTTATCCCCATTTATATTTATGTGAAAAATAACAAGTTTCAATCTTTTAGCCTAATGGTGGAAGAACTAGCAAATTGTAAGAAACTACTGAACGAGAAGACTGATAAACTACAGCAAGCAATAAGACAATTATTAGACGAGAGATGCAGGGCAAGAGACATGATGCTTTGCACATACAAAAACTTGTACAGCCTACATGAAAAGTGGCTTGAAAATATTACCATATCAGAATATGTTGGAAATAATCAAGTGTACAATAGACCCATAGGAAACCTAAACTTTAACGCAACAACGCCACATTCCACAAACATTTTAGATTTGACATCAGTCAACTTGAAATTGTCAGAGAATATAAGCAGTTCTGTTGAAAAACAAGATATTAGTCATCTAGATAATTTACCAACAATCACTGAGGGAGAAATAAATGCTGAAAATGTAAGTTTTATTTTGATACCTACATGAGATTGTCTATCAATCCCATCCATTACCCTGTATTGATGGTCACCAGGCCAAATTGCCAGTCCAAAAGAATCTTAATTCTGATTTGATCATGGCTGTTATACTATATTGTGCCATTTTTGTCTGGTCTCCCTTAATAAGGGCCTTGTGATCCATTGCATAGAAGGCTTTGTAATATTAACTTAAAATTAATCATATTACAGTGTCTTAGGTTAAACAGTTGCATTACTTTAAGGGGTGATTGTACCCACGACACAAAACAATTTTCCCTAAGAAACGTACAGGAAATTCGCACAAAGAAAATTTTGGGCTTTCTATACTAAAAAAAATGCGAGTCCAAAAGTTCCACGTGTTAATATTAACACTGTATGTTTCTCTAATCCAATAAATCAAATAAATAAAATATTAAATGCCATCAGCTGACAAAACGTTCAGTATGAAAAATTTAATATATATTTTTTTGCAATTTTTCCTTTGTTCTTTTGGGAAAGTTTTTCAGTATAATGTGTACAATCAGCAATCACCCCTCAAAGTAATGCAACTGTTTACCCTAACAACCTGTATATTAGATCTAAACACGATAATGAAATCAAACAAGAAACAACTAAGTGTTTGTCTGATTATAATAAGGATTAAATTGTAAATCATTAACAAAGCCTTGAAATAATTGTTATCCACTTGCTAAAACATTCCATTAGCGAAACATAAATGACTTGTATATTCAAGTTGCCACCTAATTAGCTATACTGAAGCATCTTTATTTCCAGGTGATGGCAATGCCTCTTGACGTGAAGAGAGTGAGTGAAGATCCAGTGAATGCATTAGTTCACCACGCTTATAGCAATAGTGGGCACAATCCCCGTCCAATCGCATCATGTGTACATTGTAATGGTAAAGTCCAGTTACTGTAAACTTCTTACATTGAATCATTTTTGAATCCTATAACTAGTTCCATAGTTTTTGGGCTACGAAGTTTAGCGCGGTCGATATAGCGAAGGAGTAGTGTAATGTTAAATCTATTCTATGTTATTTAATTTTAAAACGAAGCTTGTTAAGGTTTGAAAAATAGTGTAAATTGTTTTGTTGGCTGTACTGGGTTATTTATTTTAAAATTAGCATTTCGAGGCGTACGTAAATGCAAATCTTTAATATGTATACAAAATTTGATAAAGGGGCAGTCATGTTTATTATATGAACCCTTTAGAGTAAGTGATCAAAATGAAATTTGCATCTCTATTCTCACGTTATGAATGTGTTCTGTATGAATGAATGAACTAATTAGTTTGGAAGTTTTTAGTCATTTCACGGCTAGTTTTATTTAATTTTTATGGGAAAAAACATACATACTTACAGACATAAACACTCGACAATAATCCCCTTCGGGGTGGTCTGCAGCTTTGCTACAACTACCTACTAATTGCAGTTGTAGTTTTAGCAAAAAAACACTGCAAATATTTCTGTATAATACATAATTAAAGTCCTAATTTGTTGGGCAATCATATTATTATAGTGAGTACCTGATACATTTAAGGTGCACTCTCGATGCCAGCGGCCGATGCGACTGACGCGCGCGGCTCGCGGCCGACGGCCGATGCGATAAACATATGGCATATGACAGAACCACGCGTCAGACGCCCGCGTGAGTCGCATCGGCCGCTGGCATCGGAAGTGCACCTTTAGACAAGTAAGATTAATATAATTGACATGATAACATGGTGCTGAACTTTCTTATTCGTACTGTACTTTCTAATTTAATTTGTTAAAGCTTTCCAAAAAAAAAATTGAAATAAATCATTTATTACTGAAAAACATTTCTTTTATTTTTCTATAATAGGTAACACTAAAATAAAATATTTAATTCAATATCACAAGATTCATGTACTAATATTATAATTTAAGCAGGTAGGCGGGTCGTACGTAAGCGATTGTATCGATCAAGCATTTCTGTGCCAGTATAGTTGTATGCTAGGTAGTCCTTCACAGGGATGTATTTGGCGCCTCCAAACCAGTCCACCATTGCAATCTGGGCGATCTTCAGCTTCGCCACGAACCAATCGTGATCTAAAAAAAAACATTGTATGATTTCTTGTAGAATTATGAAGGTTGTAACAAAACACCCTAGTAATACTTAAGGGGGTGCTTCAAACCATCAAACTGAACACCTTTCACTATGGAGCCAACATCGAAATCGCGAAAAAAATCCGCTCATACAAAACTGCAGTACTGTCTAGACTTAAATGTATGGGACAGCAGATTTTTTTTAAATTTTACCCTCTTTAGTATTACTAGGGTGTTTTGTTACACCATGTATCAAGTACTTTAATTTAGATTTCAGCGTTTGTTTCAAAAAAATCTTTAACTAAGAGTTCTGGACATTTGTTCATATTTATGTACCATACTCCAAAACTTTATTTCAACTAAGGGGTGTCAAACAGATTTATGAATGTCATATTTATTTTAATATACCAAAGCATCGGAACGTGTTTTCACTATAGAGTAGTTCCAGAGATTACCCCCCTACAAACAAACAAAAGACTATGCCCAAAACTAGCACGTCTAGCATGATTTCTCTACTAGCGCGCGACTCATTTTTTTCCCATACTATAAGTCGCGGCAAGCACGGCTTTCGCTCTCCGAAAAGCGCGGGAACAGGTTATTTTCTATGCAGCGAAGGCGAGTTGCGCGCGTGTAGAGAAATCATACTAGACATGCAGGCCACAGTATAAGAAAGAGTATCTATTACTACATAACCAGGCTAAAGATACGTCATCACCATTTATTTATCAAAAATATTGGTCTGAATTATGAATTCCTTCAATGTTTTTTAGCCAATGGGAATGGCAGTTTAAAAAATAAAATACAATTCTATAGCAATTTTTGTAGATTACATGTTTTGCTGCTAAAACCTTTTTAACCATCCAGACCCCAGCCCGAAAAAACACGAAGATCTATTTAGAATATTTTTAAAAATGTGGCGGTCCACGGGCTGGGCTCAATCCAGCACCTCATAATTATGTGTTACTTTATGCAAATAAATTATTTATGTATTTTTCGGAAAACAATAATAATGTATGTAGGTTACATACCTGGGGGGAAGTCAGCCATCGCCGGATGCCTTTCAAACAAGGCAGCCTTTGCGAATGTGTACTCTGGAGTGTCTTCCTTGACCTGTTACATAATTGTTAATAGATTGATTATGTAATTATTAATAAGAATAAATATATCTATTATAGATTACAATCTGGTTATTGTCTAGCGGTAATTGAAGATAGAAGAATTATTCATCGGGGAATAATATACAAGTGTTTACAAATATTACATAAACAAGAGTCATTTAAACATGTTTACATTAACTGTATTAGAATTAAATAATACACCCAATTTCGTAAAATAAAATGTAGTGTACTTATTATGTATTGTATTTCGTAGTCTGGTCATCATAAAACAAGTTCGAGAAAAGTCTGATTGACTAGAATCTTCTTGCTCGTTCGCCTCGCGTGAGGAAACAAACGATTTAATTCAGTGAATTGTGCGTAATAAATATTACGCATTTTCCTTACCCTGATTCGTTAAAGACACGCCCATGGACTACTTTTTAAACGAAAATATGCTCAAATTTTTACAAGGAAAACTTATAAACAGAAATGTTTAACACGAAAACGGTCGCGGCTGCATTTATTAAAAGATGTGTTTTTTTAGAAATTTGATTAGTTACAATGGGTTGCAAGTCAAGCTTAACATTAAGCCTGGCCGCACATAGGCTTCTCCCCACAACCACAACTTGTATTAAAAGCTACAAACCTTCTTCATAATTCCGGAGAGCATAAGCCTGGTGCACCTAGGGTCCTCAGGGTCATAGCTCTGTTTCTCGCAGTATCTTGTTTCCTCGAGGGACACTAGGACAGTTGAGCGCGGGTTTTTCTGCAGACAACAATACACATATACAACCGGCAACACATACAATCAGCACCGCATTTCCTCCCATGGGCACACTCCTGACACCTCATACAAGTGAACCGATATAATTAACTGTTACTACGCCAGAAAAGAGAATCAGTAGATATTGCATGACTATTTAGTTATGGGCCATCATCATCACCATAAAAATCATCATGCCCTGGATCCCCGAAATCGGTCGGAGGCATCCAGGTCGACCCACGAAGAGGTGGCGTGATGACCTGGATAAATTTGACGACCAGTGGCCAGAAGTTGCTCAAAACAGGAACGAGTGGAAGAGCAAGGGAGAGGCCTTTGCCTTTGCTATTAAAAAAATTGTTAAGGCAAACCACTTAATACCACCTCACACGTTATTCCATTCTGAAACCCAAATAACCCAAAAAGGTACCGAATCTGAACCTATCGACTTGCTTAAAAAGTTTATTATAATTTGTAGAAAAGTTTTAGACTACCACAGAAATTACAGTCGAGTTTTTTGTGTTTCAAATTCAAGTATTAGGTGAGGGTTAAATCAATTAAAAGTAAACGAACAATTACACGCAATATTGAATAAGATTAATTCTACATTACCTATTAGCTAACATAAAACTATAATTACCGATAAATCGCGAGCCGTAAAGTCCAGCGGCGAGACGTAGAAGTATGGTATACCAGTTGAATTGGCCAAAGATCCGTCGACAACCGACTTTACATTCGAAAAGGGAAATCCTTCGATGGCCGGCTGCACTGATATAGTAGCTATCGATGCCCAAGCTGGAACATAAAATAAGAAAAATATTTATTTACTTACGAATAAGCAACAAAAAAGTGTTAAGGGTCAAATTATTCTTTGACCTTTTAATTATCTGGGGTCCTTCTTAATATGTTGACACTTTTTAAGGGTATGATCAGACCGTCAAACTGAACCACTTTCTCTATGGCACCAACATAGAAATCGCAAAAAAATATCATCAGTTGTACCATAAAAACTGCAAACCTACTCGAGCCAAATGTATGGGATAGCTGATTTTATTTCGCTATTTCGATGTTGGTCCCATAGAGAAAATCATTCAGTTTGGTCTAGTCATCCCCTTAAAAATACTATCAGTATATTAAGAAGTACCCTGTATACTTAATAGAAAAAATGTTAATAAATTTTTAAATAGAAAAGTATTTTCGATTTAAAACAATTATAAATTAAAGTTGTAGTTGAGTGAATTGTCTGTTTCATTCATAATAGCATAAACTCACAAGTATATCCCATTTGGGGGTGGAAAGAATCGTTACCTCCTGTAGTTAAAAACAAACTTATAAGCATGTAATTGGACATGATTATTTTTTAGCATAGGTAAGTACTTGACATTTTTTAACAGCTACTTTTCAAATAAATTTTAGCATGTGCAACAGTAACTCGCAAACTTATGTATAGGTACATAAGTCCGCTAGGATTTTTCATACTTTGTTATCACAGAATGAGTAGTGAATGATATTAATAAAATTGTACAGTTTCCTTATTCAAGGTAAAATTAGCATGAAACCGTTTTTTATCAGTTTTGAGCGTGTAAATATAACGCCTTTACAAAGTTGAAGGTTTTTCATTTTTATACTACCTATCAAAATATAGTCAAGTGCTAATGCTTATAAATTAGTCTAGTCTATTGTATTCTAAGTGTAGATACACTTACGTCGTTTTGAATGATTTCTATTTACATAACATAACAACATAATCGAGACAAATACTTTCAATAGATTTTAATCTCTAGTATAAATAAACAATTGTACAATAGTACAAGATAAGGGAATAGATAGAGATAAAGATAACATTAAAAAACGATTTACAAATAGGCTGAGTTAGAAATAGAAGACTTTATTAGAAAAATGTATCTTTAGAGTTGGTAATAACGTTTTTTTTTAAATATGACTGAATGATTTTGCGATAATCATAATAATATCATAATACATGTTCCATAGAGAAAAATTTATTATTCAAAATTAATTTATTGAAGATAAAACAAATCGAAATTTCTTGTTTTATACAATTAATCAAATTAAATGCTATACATACTTTAGGCGTTTACTACTGGACAACTTTTACTATAAGACCAATATACAACGTGTTAATGAATAAGCGCAACACCTCATACACTCCAACTGATTTATAACAAAATAATACGATTGAAACAATACAGTTATTCGCATTTTTAAGTTTTCAGGCAAAAATTATTTGTTATCATTTCAGAAATGAATAAAAGCGCTAAAGTGCTCATGGATACATTTTAAGTATCTTGTTTTGGTAGTAAGTAGGGTGAGAGTGCCCAAGGTTGAGATCGATTTCAGTAAAATTTTAATTTTACAAACAAATTATTTAATATTTAGAATAAAGTTTTATTGTTGTTGAAAACATGATAATTCGATTCTGCTCTTGATTCTAAACAAACTATAGTTTTGCGTTTATTCATTAACACGTAGAAATCGCGAAAAAATGGCTACTCAACCTAAATGTATGTAAAAGCTGATTCTTTTTCTCGTTTTTGATGTTGGTTCCATAGTGAAAGTTGTTGAATTTGATGGTCTGAAGCGCCCCGTAAAATATGTAACGCATTTAAGATTACACTCTGTATAAAATATTTTAAATGCCATGAAATTTGTGGAAAATTTGTAAGTTAACAATATTTATTAAACTAAGTGGGAATTAAATTTATCTATTTTATGTATGTACTGAAACAGAGAGGAGAAAGAACTTAGTTATGCCAGTTTTATGGGCTTTAGACCAGAAACCAACCGTATCCTAGAATAGCATAGGTTCATAAAAGTATCTTTTCTTCCTTTCTTTTTTTCCTTTTTAGTTGTGGTGGCCTATTATTATGTTAGTAGGAATTAACAGTCTCTCTCACCTGAGTTATGCAGAACATATCTAGCCATAGGAATCAGCTTCGTGTGGTTCGGAGGATCAGGGATCCTGACTCGTGTTCTGTGCGTGGGGATCTCATTGGCTTCATCTGTTAATATATTCCTCCTTGGCCATGTCGGGTGCCCGCGTGTCTCATATGGGTATTCTGCTCTCCACTTGCACTCCGCATATACATTAAGAAGACATAATGCGACGAATATTTGCAGCTTCATTTTGAATAAACCTAAAGAAAAAAATTATACTGTAATTTTAATGAAATAATAGTTTTTAAACTTTGTACTTACGTAAAAGTTTGGAAACTACACCAATCTATTCAATTAGCTGTTATTTAATTCAGCATTGAAGGAAGGGCAATGTTAATTAATCAAAACTATAATGCGCATCAATTAAATAAATTATAACAGCGATATAAAACACCTACGAGCACTGCCAAAATGTGCGAAGTCACAATAATAACACGAGTTGTATTGTATTTATAACTAGGCGATGCGATGTGCGCAGAACAAATGACAGGCGCTCCGACGCGCAGCCAGCCTGTCAATGAACTAATGACATCTGTCATAAAGTTTGTGAGGGAGAAGGGGAATCCAGACATTATTAGCACTACTATACGACTACATTATTATTATGAGAGTACTACGTATTCAGGTAGTCAGGTGTGCTACCTTTTGCATACTGTTTTTTTAGTAAACCACCTGCAGTGTACCGTTTGAATAAACTATTCTTTACTTACAACTAAAATGTTTAGTATTCGTTTCGTTAATATTTAGGTAGACTTAATTAGCGTTTTGTTATTGTTCATTAATTAAAATAATATAAATTAGTATAGTGACGACCCGGTTAGTGGTTGGTGTAATGGTTACCACGCCGGCCGGACTGTCTTGAGGTCTTGGGTTCGAATCGTGTGTCAAAAAATCACCAGAATCACCTCACGTAATAAGCGATTTTTGAGCGTAGGCTTTGACTGAACGATATCGCAGCGATATTTCCGAGGTCAATCATTGACGCGGCAATAACGCTTTAGTTGTAAATAAGATTAGCGATTTAGTTGTAATGTCGCGGCGGTGCTGTTGGGACGTCATTGCGGTGCAGTTGCTACATCCTTTGACTAATTATTATAGGGACTAGCCTTGCGGTAGCATTTCCCCTCTGCCACGGTATAAGTACAATTGATCTTGTGCATTTACATTCAATTTTACACCTTATCACTAAACGAGACAGCCTATAATTGGGAAATAATAACTTCGAACTTAGAACGTTTGGGGTTCACACGAGACACACTTTTCGTGATTTTTGACATTCAAAATTAGAATCTAAAGTTATGGGGAATAAAATCCAAAGTTGCGGATTTCATGTTACCTCGCCCCCCAAAAAGTGGCAGAAATGTTTGTTAGTAGAATTACACGCGTAACCAGTCCACATATAAGTAGTCAAAGGCTACATCGCCTCAAAAACCGTTTGTGCAATATGGTTCCAAGATACTTACAGACATTGCTCTTTTACAGTTTTTGTAATAGCACGTCTTTATCATCTACGCAAATGAGCGCCATATTATTAGTTACAGCGTTCTTAATATGCTGACGGGTTTTTAAGAGGATTATCAGACCATGAAACTGAGCAATTTTCTCTACGGGACCAACATCGAAAAACGCAATAAATGGCGAATATTTTTTAGCGATAGCGTTGAGAAAGTTGTTCAGTTTGATGATCTGATCATCGCCTTAAAAACCGTCAGCATATTAAGAAGGGCCCTGCATATTAAAATTTAATCAACACATAATTTATACAGTTTTGTATATTGTTGATGTAAAAGTAAGCATAGAATTTTAGAAATAAAAGTAAATTATAAGGGCGTAAAAGTAGAGTCACATAATTATGGCTGGGAATTTAGGACTGTTAAAACTGACACACAAAATTATGGTTTATTTTCAGTTGTTACGCATTATGCTTCATTCCAAATAACGACATTTTCCGAGTCCTATTTAGCTTTCTGGCTAATTCTGATTACCAAATGTAATGTAGTTATTGGATACTATCCGAACTGAAATACTATCCGACACTGGATGCTACTAAAGCTGTTCTAAGAAAAAGTGAGAGGAAGTGTTTCAAATCTCTGTTTCTGTAATGCAAAATAGCCTTAACATTTCGTTGCTATTTTGAATGGAATATAGGTCCGTACATTTTGACGTACCTATGCAAAATCTTTAAGAGGGTACCGAGCCTATTGTGCTACCCTTCGTCATATTTTTTTATTTCTAAACAATTAAACAACATTTCCAAAAAACAAGAATGCCACATTGTAGTTTCAGGCTTTCAATTTATCGAAACATTACGGATTATTAGCGGTATTTAAGACAGTTACTACTGACGATATCAGTAATGACTACAATGTGACATTCTTGTTTTTTTGGAAATGTTGCTTAATGTTATAAATAAAAAAAATACGATTAAGGCAGCACAATAAGCTCGGTGCCCCCTTAAGTCACATTGAAATTAACCCTTAATTCACAGGTCGAGGGACTATAATTATACCTAGTCAGTTTTAAATATCGTAAATGACATAAGTATGCCCCTCTAGCTTAGTAGGTATAACTTATTTTTATTTCGTACGCTTATTGCCAAAACCTGCACCAAAATTTTATCAAAATATTTTTGAGATTTAAGCACTTGAAACTTTGACGACACAAACATATATTATAATAACTAATATTTTATATATTAATGGTTATTTATAAATAAACAATCATTATAGTTTCATTAAGTAGTATAATAATTAAAGAAAACTGACTAGATTTTATAGAAAAATCAGGTATTTAACTCATTATTGGTAAAAAATGCAGATAGTTGGTTTTTGCAATAAGGCTACGATTTGTTATATTCTTTGTTAACTTTTTTTCATAATCTATTTAGATATAATAAAAGTTTGCAAACTTACCAAATATCTGCAGAAATGTTCCCCAGTCCAATGCCAACGCTTAAATGCCTCAACTAAAGCTCACCCTAACTATCAACATACCTAACAAAATATAATGATAAAAACCTCACGTATGAGATAAAAAGTCAATTGATTCGACCTATAAATCTGTTATATTCATACAAGATAACGGTATCACGTACATTGTTTAAACATATTATATCAGCGATGCTAAACATTATTATGCATTACATAATAAGCATGCAGGGTCCTTCTTAATATGCTGACACTTTTTAAGGGGATGATATGACCGTAAAACTCTCAACACAACAACTTTCACAACGGCATCAACGTAGAAATCGCGAAAATAAAATCTGTTTCACACAAAACTGAAAACCTACTAGAGCCAAATGTATAGGACAGCTGATTTTTGTTTCGCGATTTCGATGTTGGTCCCAACTAAGGTTGTCTGGAAGAAATCGCTCCTTAGCGATAAAACCGCCTTATTTTGTGCATTTTTTTTTTCTCTTTGTATTTACTGTTTATATTTTGGTGTAAAATAAAGTATATTTGATTGATTGATTGAACTCCAATAGAGAAAGTTGTTCATTTTGATAGTCTGGTCATCCCCTTAAAAAATGTCAGCATATTAAGAAGGACCCCTGTATGCTCACGACTATATTCTTCGAAGACCGAAGGGGTAGTCAGAGATGATGCGTTGTGAAATTTTAGTCGCATTTTTATAGTAGAGTCAACTACCTTATTAAATCAATATTAAATGAAACTGTTAAGTACGCAATAAACGTTTAATGTATTATTACTTAATGCAAGGAGATAAGACAATTTATCTTTATACAGATTGGCTGTATTACAATTACCTACATCTTAAAGTAACAAAAATGCTGGAAAATTATGCTCATTTCACACGGGCCACCAGGGACATCCTTGTGTCTACAAAGGCTACAAAGGTATAAACAAAAATCACAACTTGTGGATGTTGGAAGTGACAATTCGGAAATGTTCTCGTACACGATGAAATTTAAATCATTGGCATCCTCTTAAACTACGAGTCTTATATAAAAATAAACAATTTTACAAAATGGACGAAATAATTTCTTCTGCGGGTTTGCTACCATAATAAAAGTTGTTCAGTTTGATGGGTAGAGTCTTAGTTTAAGATTCTAATAACCCTGTAGTAAGTATTCTCATAAAACATCTAGTGAAGTCGCGCGCGATGCTGCCGAGGCGGCATTATGGCGGATAATCTCCTCTAGATTATCCGATTGTCATTCATATACGATTACCCGGTTATAGTCCTTTAGCACCTCACCCCACACGCCCGTTTGAGCTGCCGTGAACGTTGTGTTTCGCAAATGTATATTATATAACGTTGATATTTATAATATTAGTAGAAAGTCTACTAATATTATAAATATCAACGTTTGTGATTCAATCTCGCATAAACGGATGAACGGATTTGGATGAAATATTATTTTTATTGTCAACACAAAGTCGCGGACAACAACTAGTAATAAACTGTGATATTGGTAAGGTTTAATAATATTGAGAAAGCGATCCTAGGGTAGTGTAAATATTCGTGGTCTAATATTTCCACTAATACTAACATGACCTAAAAGTTGTGGATAAATTGACGACAACGAATTAAACCCACACGACACGTATATTTATTCTTCAACGTTCATTAAAGGTGGGTGGAGATCTCCGTATATTTTAGACTAGCTTTTGCCCGCGACTTCGTCCGCGTAGATTTCGGAAAACTTCCGTACCTCGTTACACCCCTATAGGTATTCAATACCAAAAAATCCTTTATTAGTGAATCCTTATGCCCCTTCTGTAAGATATACATTCCAAATGTCATGTTTGTAATCTTCAGTGGTTTAGGTCCCCGAATCTAGGGCGCGTCAAACCGGGGCCCACGTCCCGGGCGGTAGGTTAAGGGGCGCCAAAATCAAGAGTTTGACAAATAATTTATTACAACGACTTGAAAATATGTATTGCAAAAAATTGCTCCTGGTTTTTTTTGTATATTGAAACTACCTAGTCATACTATTGCAGAATTCGATCGAGATTTTACTGACTTCTTAGGAGCTTCCCCACTATAATTATGTTTTACGCAATAAGAAGTATATTTTATGCAAGAAAGGATTTGAAAGACGGTAGAAGCCACGGTATTCACTGTTTTAAAAATAATAAATTTTTGTACGTATAGCCGAGCATTCAAGAACTTACGGGAAGACCAGCACTAAAACTGTTACTTTACGATATAAGTGTGCCTTTAATTCTCTAGCATACCGCCTCCGAGACAACAAGAAAGATCCAGACGCCTCTCTCTGTGTTACTTAACGCATGCTAAAATGAACTCGCATGCCGGTTTCTCGTTTAGCCGTATGGGGCATGCTACATCACACTCTTAGCCACGGTTTATACAGAATAGACGTGTGGCGGTGGGGGATAATCTAAGTAACACAATAAAACATATAGTACGTAGCATAGCGTAGTTTTTGTCGCAAAGGAGAATCGCGCCCGTCGTTTGGAGAATTCTCCAAACGACGTTAGGCTAATTACTATAAGGTTTATAATTGCGTTACTTTGACTATCCGCCACCGCCACACGTCTCTTCTGTATAAACCGGGCCTTAGAATCTTTATAAAACATTTCAAACCGTAACTGATAATATACAGCGAATCTAGCTAAAGGTCCTATAATAATCGTAAAACAATAAAGTTGAGAGCGTATAACTCAGCGTTGCTGAGTACTCTTGGCGATCTGCTCCTTCAGCATGAGGATGCTGGCGCGTTGCTCTGGGGGCAGTAGCGCTATCTGCTCGTCCGACAACTGCAGCACCTGCATTATCAGCGCCGCCTGGTGGACAATACACGGTTTAGTCTTTGTTCATAAATGGAGTGCACTTTTTTAAATGTTCATAAGCAAAATATACCTCAAGTATCGTGTCATTGTCTAAACTATTATAAAACTGTAATAGAAGTATGTCTGCACATTGAAGATATTTACAAGAAAAAGATTACAATATGGTTTTTAGGTATCCCTGACTCCAAATCATCCTTTTTTAGAATATTTGTCGGTCTGTTTGCATCACGCAAAACCTACTGAACCAATTTTGATGAAACTGATCTGACTTAAAATCTGATATATGATTTGAGCGGACGAAGTCGCGGGTAAACGCTCGTTTTAGTATAAATGTTTTAATTCGCCACTATAATTATCGCTCTGTTAAGGCACTCGTTGGCATAGTAGAGTTTCGGTATTGGAAACATTCTCCCCACTCCTCACTTGTAATTTAACCCTCCCTGGATCCAAGCAGTAAGGTAAAAATGCCATACGGTATGATGATGATGGTATTGGAAACGATCGTTGGGAGGAATTGCCATAATCGCCAAGCTTGGCAGGCGGGTTGGCGATCACAAATTGTATATTTGTACTCAGAGGATGCTGCCCATCCTCCGGTAGATCCCTTAGTCGTCTTTTACGACACCTACAGTAAGAAATGGGATATCATAAAAGAAGTTTATTCATCACCAAGTAAATAGGTACAGATATACACTAATTAACAGTCACCGAAGCACTATTTTAGTATTATTTCCATACGTCGGAAGGCACGTTAAACTGTTGGTCCCAGATAGATGGCGGTATAAAACCACACCGAGTCTGTATCTCTCGCTGAGCGTTCGTTCGTTGGCCTTCGGCGACCGTCCACACTGAGTTCGATCGAATGGTTCAATTCCTTTGATGTTACCGCCACGCTTCGGATCGCCGGCACACACCAACGAACGATCGTTTGCGTTCGTTAAGCCTTCCAGACAGGACCAACGAAAGCCGGCGAAACCCATTGGTTGGCGTTCGTTTGGCTGGTGTGTACGCAGCATGAGACAAAATATGAAATAAGAACAAACCTTTTCTTGATCAGAAGCGCCAGAAGGTATGCCCTGAATCGTCCTAGCCTGCGCTACGCTCGGCATGCCGGGCGGCATTTGTTCTGGAAACAAACATTGACTTGTTCATTTCGTCACTTAAGAACATTTGAACACGTCTTGATTCTATTTAAAGTTTATTTTGGGATATTATAATGCACACTATCTCTTTTCTTTTATTGGTAAAACATTAGTACCTATAATCTATATACGTCTGATGCGGATTTCATCTTCAGGATTTTTTGCCGTCTCATTGCTGTTTGCCAATGTTTTGGTGTTACTTAATATGATATTGTATATTGATTGTAAATATGTTTTAAATTTAGACAATATAACTATGGAAGAGTTACGCGTGTAATTCTACTAACAAACTTTTCTACCACTGGTGTCTAGTTACATTATCTAAGGTTTAAAACTTATTTGAGACCTAATTTAAGCTTTTAACAAACTGCAGTTTTATTAACATATTGGTGTCCAGTATGCTGTAACACTGGTGTTTCCAAAAGTTATAATGTTAACTGTTCTATTTTGTTCCTAAATATTGCAGCTATGTCTTTCATGGACAAAAATAAAACACTTACGCGGAGGCATTTTGGGCTGATTTCTTGGATCGTTGGAGCGTACACGAGGGTCCGCGTTGAACGGCATGTTGGCCAGGCGTGGGTCCCTCGGGAAACTGCTACGAAACATTCAAATTACTTTATAGACTGTTAAACAAAACGTTACCAACTTTAACACTTACCAATTGGGTAAATGAATAAATTTGACAATGATTCTGAATTTGGATAATTATAATTCTAATACACCTGTATAAGAATAAACATGGACGTGGGATAAAATTTCGTTTTCCACTTTGAAAAAGAAATGTTATCTTATTTAGAGCCTGGCTTGGGGCTGGTACTAAACCGTAAAGCTACCGCGCCGTTACAGGTCGCAGTATCAAGTCTCGCACGCTACCATATTTTTTTAATCATTATTATACACTGTGTCCTGCTTATAATGCGGACGGTTTTTAAGGGGTTGATCAGACCATCAAACTAAACAACTTTCTCTTAGGGACCAACATTAAAACACGAAAGAAAATCAGCTCTTTTATAAAAAACTGCAAGCTGACTCGACCACTGCTATTTTTTTCGCGATTTCGATGTTAGCGAAAGTGGTTCAGTCCATTTAAAAACGATTGCATATCTCTTTTATAATACGACATTTTCGGAACAGTGGGTGTCCCTGTTCCACCCCAGTATAGTATGAAGAATTACCTTGTTCTAGATTATAGGGCGAAGTAAATTTATGGGAATGGTGAAGAGCCAATGATGTAACAGGCAAAGAAGGGTAGCATGGAGGAATAAGGGGACAAATATTGTAATAAACTTACATTTCATGTACTTCCGGAAGGGGAGCCGGACTTGAGAAAAAATATCAATTATCATAAATATACATAGAATAAATAATAGTACAATAACTGTTAAAACTAAACTACCCCTAAAATATTTATTTTAACAATTTTTTACTATCAAATTCTCGTTTTGTTTTGTCTGGCATTTAAACTGAGAATGTTTGGTCTCATTCTTCTCGCGTACTACAATAAAGTTCCAAGATAGATTCTATACTACAATCGATCAGCCTACATCAACCCACTGCAGGACAAAAGCCTCCTTTTATTACCCCATTCCTCGCGGTCCCTCATTTTTCTGCGCGCTCTCGTACGTGAACGTTCAATGAGCGGCAGCTTGAAACAAACATCGCTGCGCATGTAGGAGTATACTGGCAGCCGCGAGCTTGTATGAAGCTGTTTCTCTGTAGGATATTGTACTTGGTGCTTATACCATGTTCAGAACCCATTCCATCAATCCTATCGCAAATGAGTTTGCCCATTTCACTGCCCGAATGGACAGGAATAGGGTAATACACATTTTTCTGAAAACTGTTTTAAAGTAATCCTGAGATCGTAATGAACAAGTAGAATTTTAATTTAAATTTTTATTTAGCCGAAAATGCCTTAAAAACTGTTTTTTAATTATGATTTTGAATTTTCGCGCGGAAACGCTAGCCACCATGCTGTTTCTGCTCGTGACGACACTCCGTTAATAAACAACACAACTGCGAAAGACCATGTAACAAGATTTGTAAAAATAATGAGTTCGAAATAAAACAGAGCACGACAATAATCTAGACTGTGTACTATCGGAGTGACGTCACCTTGGAATCCAATATGGCGAATGGCGTTTTAGACATTTGAAAAACAGATTAAAAAAGACGATATTAAAAATTTGAATTATACAATTTACACTGCATTTTTATGAATAAATATCGAAGTTTCTCGTTTACTTTTATCGAAATCTATCATAAACATGCATTTTTATATTTTTTCTTCATCTTCATGGTGTAAAATACCCTATTGAGCCCGTGTCGTCACTTTTAATGGGCAGTAAAACATGCTTTGAATTTGAAGCATATAGGTTTCGTCATGTTGAGAATGATGACTCACGGGTCTTGGTGCATGGAGGGCGGGGGCACGGGGTGGGGCAGGGGCAGGGGCGGCAGCGAGCGCATGTCCTGGTCGAGCAGCGCCGGCACGGGCACGGGAGCGGGCGCAGGGGGCGGCACCGGCGCACGCGAACCGCGTAGATCCACGTCGCCTACCGCGGGGCGCGCTGGAAAGTTACAATTTCAATTTTAATTTATTACTAGCTGTTGCCCGCGACTCCGTCTGCGTAGACCTTAAAAAAGTTTCCTATGTGTTAATCCAGATAATATTCTATCTGTGTGCCAAATTTCATTAAAATCCATTCAGTAGTTTTTACGTGAAAGAGTAACAAACATCCATCTATACTTACAAACTTTCGCGTTTATAATATTAGTAGGATCTGCTAATCAATAATTTTGGCATGCGTTAATTAACAAAGAAAGGCAATCTGGATCTTTTTCCATTTCTCGGAAATGGCTTGCTAGACCCTTTGGTCACGGTCAAATTTTAATATTTTTCTATAAATTATAGTTCGGTATTTAAGAGCATAATTCTTAATATAATATTACTGATTTTAATTATTTTTGAATAAATAGTAGGTTTACTTACGGACATATTGACTTGGTGGCGGATTTGAAAGCAATGGCGGCTGTTGCACTGTGAATAAAGATAAATTTCATTAAGTACATAAATACAAATAACATTCATCATTTCCAATTTACTAATACAGTAATGTCCTGTCGGTAGGACTAGTAGTGGATCTGATTTAAAAGTAGGGTAAGTTTTGTCTGTTGTAGTGTTTTTACTATTTTATTCTTTTGATTTGACTATATTCCCCGAGGGGTAGTCAGAGATATTCTGAAACCTCAGAACATCCACGTTTCACCAGTAGTACCGAAACCCTGTTCGTGTAACGGGAAGTGAGCCCGTCGCCACATGTAATGGCCACATGTAACACAATATGCCTCGAAATTGAAGCATGCAGGTTTCCTCACTATGTTTTCCTTCATCGAAAAGCCAGTGGTGTTAAAAATCGTACACATATTCCGTACAAAAACTCATTGGTACAAGTCGGCCGGATGGGGATCAAACCATCGCCTTCTGCACGGCAGGCAAGGTTACTCGCCAATGGACCACCACTACTTCATAAATACCTTCTCAAAAGTAACATTCATCATTTCTACTTATACAGCCTTAAAAGAAACGTCAGCATTAATATGCTAGCATAATATATAGTCAGACCATTAAACTGATCAACTTTCTCTATGGAACCAACATCAAAATCGCGAATAAAATCAGCTGTTCCATTTCCATACAAAATTGAAAACCTACTCGACCTAAATGTAAGGGACAGCTGATTTTCTCCTATTTCTGAGAAAGTTGTTCAGTTTGATGACTTTGTTATCCCCTCAAAAATCCGTCAAAATATTAAGAGCAGCCGACGATACATTATGTGCATATTGGACACTGTCAGCTGATATCTGTCATTTTATATAAATGACAGATATCAGCCTACCCCTTCCTTCCTACGCCATGTTGTTGGAAACATTAAATTCGAGTCGCGCTGCAAGTCTGGCGGAGTACGGACGCGTGCGTATCGGCGCGTTGGGCTGGCACATGGCTCCACCATTTTGTGAACTCTTTTGTTTTTAACCTTAAAACAATCACTTGAGATTATAAACTACTTACATTGGCAAAACTGCCACGCTAGACTTAATTAATACTACTGATCATTTTCCTTCGTATACTCTCCACATAACGAGACATTGGCTGAATTGTGATAACACATCGGATGCCACTAAACAAAAATTGAATTGAATTGAACATTAAATTCGTATTATCTTCTGATTGAGCTAGCAGACTATTTTTTTCTGTTATTTATTGTTTACCTTGTTGTGTATTACTTGGCATGTACGGGTTGGGAAGCGGTGGCTTGTCACCTGGCTGCAATACTGGCGGGACAGGATTACTGGGGTGCAGCATACTCTGCAAAATTATTTAACACACATACTAAACCAAGTATAAATGTTATAATACAAAATGGATTTGTATGAAATTTGGCACTTGGATAGAATAATGTCCTATACAGAACATATTAGGTTCTGGATTAACACATAGGATACTTTAATATTAAAAAAATCGGCCAAGACCATGTCTGACTTGATCTGTCGACCATGATAGGGTTGAGTAGCCATTGTATATTGATTTTTCGCCCTTTCAATGTTAGTAAAAGTTGTTCAGTTTGATGATCTGATCATTCCCTAAAAAGGAATGCATCAAATAACAAATAAATCTGTATAAGTCTTTTGTCAACAGTAATATAAATCCAACAGCAGTCTGACTAAAGCTTTTTCCAATCAAGAAACTACATACAGTGTTAAAATACTTACAACAGCAGTAGCAGGGTCTACGATCCTCATAATGACTTGGGCCTGAAGTAATGCATATGCCAGTTGAGGATTCTGTAGAAGCATGTTTCTTGCTTCAGTTGGATTATTCTGTCGAAAAGATACTAAAATTAAAACTACTACAACTACTAACGAACGACTACTACTACTGCGACTTACTATAATTAATAATGCTATAACATTGATCTGCATAATAAGGTTTGAAGATTAGTGGCCTATGGTCTTTTGCACCATCTTGAATTTTCATAAAAAGTTCGCGACTGCCCATAGGCCATCTTCCATATCAAAATCTTCAAAAACCATTACAAAAAAATTCCTAAAAGAAATAATTTTGCATCTGACAATTTTTATTTAGATTTATATCGTGCCTGTGAGCTCTAAAATAATAATCAAGCAGCATATTAAGCAATTACAGTTTTATTTTGTTCTAATGGTTATGGTTTTGATTTAAAAACTGCAATTATCAAATCTTATGCAGCATTGACTAGGTGACCATTAACTTATAAGTGGATAATATTTTCCACACTGTCAATGTAATTTATTATTAGGTTAAGAGCTCTTAACACGGAGGTCGTGGGTTTGATTCCCACAGGAGACACCTAGTGATATGTCACTGTGCGTTTTTCCACTGGGTTAGGTTAGTTCCGTGCTTCAGATGGCATGTTTTTCCGTTGGTCCCGGCTACTATCTCTGGTGATAGTAATCCTTACCTAAAAACAACATCAGAGGCCGTAAGTCGGTCTTAAAAAACTCTGACACCAGGGCTTGCAGCTATGGAGCAAAAATGTTATGTAATGTAAAATCTAAGAATGTTATGAAGGCAAACTTTTGTGCAGGCAATGCAGGCTTTTGTATTGTTATTCCATGTTTCTCTAATTCTTATTTGGTATCAGCGAAATATGGCCAAAAACAGAGTTTCTCTATTGCTTCTTTCTTACTATGGGTGATTCTTCACTAAGCCTCTAGCCCAGGCATGTAAACTCGTGGCCCGCATGTGGCCCTCCACACATTAGACTGCGGCCCAATCCAAGTTTAAGAACATTTTCCTGATGCGATTATATACCAAGAAATACGACAATTTGCTTGTGCACAACAAGTGTGACCAATTATTTTCCCTATAAAAAGAAACAAAATCACGAATTGACCTACGCACACTTGGATGCAGTGTCTATGGCGATTTCCGCAGATAACATTACCTTCAAAATAGATATACATATATGAATAAAAGACAAAATATTTCGAATTACTAGCATTTTTTAGATTTTTTTTCCCACTGATTCTATGATCTTTATGAATTTGGCACACCAATGACTTTGAGTTTGACATGCCTGCTCTAGCCCACTTCTTTCGCCATCATGATTTGAGATTTAGAATAAGCAACCTTGTCTGAATTATTGTCAAAGCAATAAAATCAGCAGTTTATAAGTAAATGTCTTTTTACAAGTACAGATAGTAACATTTACCTGAACACAAAGTTTCATTTGCTTCATAAGCTCAAACATTTGTTCTGGAGGCAGGGTGGCCACTGCTTTACTGATGGCTTCAGGTGCTTTCTCTGGTTCCACCGAGTCTCCATAAGGGTTTTCTACCTAAAATATTTGGAAAAATTTAATAATTAAAACCTGCTTGTAAACATTTTTTTTTAAGATGTCATTAATGTTTTAATTTCAACAAGAATAGATGCTAAGAGAATTAATGGTCTAAGGGGGTCGTCCATTAATCACAGGAGGTTCTTAGGTAAATTATTTACTAACAGCAAGGTTCAAGCCTTTCTACCAGTCCAGGCTGATAAACACTATCGCTATGCATGCACACAGAGATAAGTTGTATGTTTTTTGTAAATTGTATGATAGGACGGGTGCAAATAACTTTGCACCTTGTTACCGTGCAGAGAGAGTAGCTATTTATTAAAATCTGTTTTCGAAGTGATTCTTCTGTACAGGTAGTGCCAGTATTTATTCTGTGGTCTTATGGAGTTTTTTGTTAATTAGAGGTTCATTATACGGAGTTTACACTATATGTTTCTCTCACCTGTGGTCCCTGCATAAGCGCTTGCATCTCCATCCTCGACTTCTCAGTACAAGCATTGTCCACTCTCAGAGACCGACCTCCGATCTCATACCCGTTCAGATTCCTCATCGCACTCAAAGCGGTCTCCTGATCCTTATATTCACAGAACCCATATCCTTTCGGCTTCCCAGTCTCCCGGTCAAACACCAGTTTGAACGACAACACCGGCCCAACCTCGCTGAATATGTCTTTCAACTTCTCCTCCGTAGCTTCGTACGGAATATTACCCACTGGAATCAGAAAAATTGGTAATTTAAAATAGCGGTTCCAATTATAACCTAGTTTTAAGTTTTTATGACTTACCGAAAACAGATCTCATGGATTTATCCATGATACTCTGCTCTTCTTTTTCTTTACTTTTATCCATTTTGAATAAGTTGTTCGGTGTACAGTGAAAATTAAGATTTTCGGCTTAAAACACAACAAAAATTTACAATATCAACAAATTTTCGCAGACGCAGTGTCACACAGGTCTATGACAGTTGTAGTACCGTTCTTGCCGTTTTGGCGCTGAAGTCACATCGTCTTGGCGCATCATTGGACGATGATAGGACGCCATATTGAACTTACAGCACAAGCCGTAGCATGTTACACGTGATACGGCTGTATCACGTCTTTTATCTCGTTCGTTCGTGCGCAAATAGAAAGAGAGCGAAGGTGTGATAGCGCTATATCACGGTGCCATGCTGCCTATGCAGGAGCAGCGTTATACCGTGTTGTTGCGTCAGAAGCTAATATCTTGTGTTTTTCCTGGTATTTTCGTTAGAGTTGAGAATCCTTGAAAAGCCCTAATTCTTCTCCGTTATATGACATAATAATATCGTTGATTACTTTGTTCCGTGGTTCCATTGACTGGAGGTGAGTGGGGGTTGAGTGGCAGTTGAGTGGGGGGTGGGAGGGGGTTGAGTGGAGGTTAGGAGGGGCTTGAGTGGGGGTTAGGAGGGGGTTGAGTGGCAGTTGTGTTGTTAGGGGGTTGAGTGAGATTGAATGAGGTGTTTTCCTAGAATAGTAATACGAAAAATCACTAGATGGCAACAATAAAAAGTTCAGAAAACCAGTCACATGACAGTAAAGAGTGTTGTTTGTCTATGGTTTGCATAATGTCTGACAGGTGGTATTGCCAGTGGATAAATTTTTCAAAACCAATAAATACGCAATAACACCGAAAATGTTAGTTTGTTATACATAAATGAACATTATTTGTACAAAAACTCGATGAATTCAAAGTATCACGTCTTTCATATAAAAACCATCTTAATCTTATTAATAAATCAAAAAATTGCTCACTTAAAGTAGGGAATCGAGAAAAACACTGAACACTGTCGAGTTGACAGCTCAATGAGCACGATTGTAACGCCATCCTACCAGTGTCTTTCAACTATTTTGTTTTTTTTAATGAATACGCCTCATTACTTTGTATTACAATTTGTTAATGTAATTTTTAATTAGCAATTAAATTACTTTTTGCCCAACTCTGCGCTCACTCGAGTCTCTTGGAGGTTATTTTGAAATAATGATCGGGCAAAATTTTTAAATCATCCTTCCCGCGCTTTTCAGTCGCACTTGCCGCTACGCGTAGCATGGAAAAAGGCCGAGTCGCCCGTAAGTAGAGAAATCATGCTAGTGGGTCTGCACGTCGGACTGCTTGGCTGAATCATAGAAATATTAATTTACTACGTAAGGCTGAATATGTCCGATTGACGGCTGTGTGTGGGTACATCCTGCATTGTAGCCCTACACGTAGGACTACTGTGAATGGGCCCCTTTAATTACATTCGGATACATTCCCAGGATTGGTAGTTTTTAGTATTTATAATATGGTAACACTCACTATTCACTTTTGTTGTTTGATTGGCCAAAAGTTGAGATTCCAAGCCTCCTGATAATTTTTTCGCATTCTTTTGCATCGCATACAAAATCTTGACTGAATTGATTCAATTTTGATTCATACTGTGAAATATTTATTTGTGATTAATGCTGGAAATCGGGTCTCGTGTATTTAGATATTGTTTTAGCATTAGCAAAAAGTGAATTTGATATTATTACATTCATTATTACCGGAAAGTCATCATTTCATACGTGCTCAGAAATAGGTATTGATTGTTTCGTGAGATGAGATGACAAGTGTGTTTTATAGTGTATTCGTTTACGAATAAGCATTAAACAGTGAAGTGTGTGGAGATATATTTAAAAGAAACGGAATGACTGATAATTCATCAAGAGATAATTCTGAAGCACTAGATTCTATCGGGACCGTGAGCCCAAGAGAAAAATATCACGGCATGAGGGAAAAGAAGTTATCAACCGCTTCTCTTACGAACACCGAGGGCGCGCGGCCTAAGATGGTCACGGTCAAACACCCAGAGTCCAATAAACCGAAACCGACAGCCAAGAAAAACAAACCTATACAAGCAGATTTAGATGTTATAAAAGAGTTCATGAGATGCCGTGAGGAAGGCGTTAAACGTCTGGACCTTAGCAAGTCGTCCATAACTTCCCTTCCACCTAATGTCAGGGATTTAACACATTTAGTAGAGTTTTATTTGTATGGAAATAAGCTGGTAGCACTTCCTGCAGAGTTTGGTTGTTTGACCAACCTCCAAACACTGGCACTGAATGAGAATTCACTAACGAGTTTACCAGACTCGCTGGCCAACTTGAAAAGCTTGAAAGTTTTGGATTTGCGACACAATAAACTGAATGATATTCCTGAAGTAGTTTACAAACTGACATCACTAACAACATTATTTCTGCGCTTCAATAGAATCAGGGTTGTCGGCCATGGCATCGCTAACCTCACTAATCTCACCATGTTGAGCTTGCGAGAAAATAAAATAAAGGAATTGTCTTCTGGGATTGGCAAATTGGTTAACTTAGTAACTTTTGACGTTTCACACAATCATCTAGAACATTTACCTCAAGAAATTGGCAATTGTGTTAACTTGTCAACGTTAGATTTGCAGCACAATGAGTTACTGGATATACCAGAGACTACTGGAAACCTGCAAGCTTTGACTCGTCTAGGTCTCAGATACAATAGGCTCACAGCGATACCGTCAACGTTAAGTAATTGTAAACATATGGATGAGTTTAATGTTGAAGGGAATTCCATATCCCAACTTCCTGATGGACTTCTGGCGAGCCTCAATGAGCTGACAAGCATCACTCTGTCACGCAACTCATTCATGAGCTACCCGTCCGGTGGACCGGCACAGTTCACTAATGTATTCTCAATTAACCTGGAACACAACCAAATTGACAAAATCCCCTATGGCATATTTACGAGGGCAAAGAACTTAACCAAGCTCAATATGAAAGAAAATTTACTGACATCTCTACCACTTGACATTGGCACCTGGATTAACATGGTAGAGCTAAACTTGGGCACCAATCAACTGACAAAGCTTCCCGATGACATACAATGTCTTCACAATTTGGAAGTGCTGATTCTATCAAACAACTTATTGAAGCGTGTTCCTCCTAATATTGGAAGTTTGAGGAAGCTTAGAGTCTTGGATTTGGAAGAAAACAAACTAGAAGTTTTGCCAAATGAAATAGGATTCTTACATGATCTTCAGAAATTAATAGTGCAGTCAAACCAGTTGACTTCACTGCCACGCTCAATTGGTCACTTGACTAACCTTACATTCCTGAGTATTGGTGAAAATAATCTGCAGTATCTACCAGAGGAAATAGGCACACTTGAGAATTTGGAGTCTTTATATTTAAATGATAATCCTACTTTGTGTAACTTACCATTTGAGTTGGCTCTTTGTGTTAATTTACAAATCATGAGTATTGAAAATTGTCCGTTGACAGCAATTCCTCCTGAAGTTGTATCTTCTGGACCTTCGCTGGTTATTCAATATTTAAAGTCTCAGGGGCCGTATAGAGCTATGTGATATCAGGAAGATGACTATCTGCCAGGCAGTGAAGGCACTTAATTATTAGGAAAGTGCAAACTGTTTCAAAATGTATACTCGAGAATTAATTCTTTGTCTTTGAATTGTTAAACTATTGTTTTGAGAAGTTAAATAACATTTGTTTTCAATCTACAAATTGTTCTAAAAATCAAGATTAAAGAAATTAAATATCAGTGTTATTGTAAATTCCGGTTTGGAAAGATATGTCAACAATTATTTAGTTTATTGACTATATTTGAGTGTTACTTGATAGTAGAATTTATACCTTCCTATGCTATTGAATATTTTCACTATTTAGGATGCTTTAGAATAAGAAAATGTTTTATTTATAATTGCATGAAAAAAAAAATACAAAAACACAAAAATATGTCCATGAATGTTAGTAGTTAAATGCTGTAATTATTATAACATACATTATTATTATTATTAATTGATTAAGCACAATATGAATTCAGCATCTTCTAATTAATTATTTACTTCTATTTATATAATATAGTAAACCTACATAATACTAGGTTGTCCACTTTTATAGTTGTTTTGTAATACAATGGTCCATGACAATATCAAAATTTGTTTCAGTTTTTAAATTTGTTAAGTGATAAAGACCGAGAATTAATTCCTTTAAATTTAGATATTTTACTTTAAGCTTTATAACATTTTGTTACCCTATCTGGGTAGTCCTACCTGTCAAATCTTAAACAAAATCAAAGAATATTTATTTTATATATTGTGTAATTTTTATGTTCATGTAACCAGTATTTTAAATATATGTTTTATGATGTAATCATTTTTAAATAGAAATAAGTGAGGATCTCACCACTGTAAATGTAATTGATTGTATTTGAAGCTACTTTATAATAATTATGTGTCGTATTTCAACCCTCTTTTAACGATTCGACTACCCAACAAATCGACCTAACTAACAAACCATGACTGCACTAACTACATTTTCCTATTTTGTTGCATTTATTTTGTATATTAAAAAAAACTGTTTATTAAAGTAGGTAATTAGACATTTAATTTATCATAGCTTTATTTGTAAGTTGTAATTGTTAAAATTAATTGTATCAGTTTCCTTACCTATCCGATCATGTAGTCCAAAGTTTTTCAATATTGGTGTATTAAATTACAATCACGTTATAAAGCATTTAATTTACTTTTAAAATGTACAGTCACCATCAGATATATTGTAGGATACAAGGTGATCAAATATTTCTGAGCAGTGCTAATTTTCAATAAATTTTTTACAGTAAATGTTAGCAATTATATCTAAACATGCATTTTGTCATAAATATCGGAACAACTTATTTGCAATTATTTCTTTACTATGTTATTTAAAATGTAAAACAACAGAGTAAGGTCTTTTTTCCTAAACTGCTCAGATGTTTATGATCCCCCTGGCTGCATAGATAAATGTGATGTTCTAGACGTTCAGATATTTTTGATTGGTTATGTGGAAATTATTGAAAATTAGAACTGCTTAGAAATATTTGACCACCTTGTTTGCTCAGATATATCTGATGGTGACTGTACAGTCACCATCAGATATATCTACGATTGTCTACATTCTACTATCGATTTCGCAATTTTGTATACTTACCTAAAATGTATTGATGTTGATGTTTTTAATAATATAACAGTTTATCTAGTCATTACAAAATAATGTCTTCTAGCAAGTCTTCAAGTGAATGAGTAATTATTAAAAACTTGTTCCCAGCAGCTTGTAGAGCAGATTGAATTGAATACTTTAAAAATGTAACCCATAAAAATGGAAATGTGTATTGTATTGTATACAATATCCATCTTAACAAAATGTTACTAACATGGGGTGAGGAAACTTAACAGCGCACAATGATTGCTATAATTAAAGGACTGACCTAAAATTGCTCTCAAAGTTTACGTTCATGGAATAACTAAGTTTCTTCGATATGTATGTTTAAGTTTTCAGGTAAAACCTATTAATAATGTTGATCCATGTGTATTTATATCATGTATGTTATGGAATATAAAAGTTTCAATGACATGTAAACATGTTATATGAAATAAACTACTTATAATAATATTTTGTTTTTATTTCGTTTCAGAATAATAACAACGATAAAAAGAGGAAAATATAATAAAACTGGTTAAATAATTTATAAAGTGCGGTTTTACACATGATTTATTCATAAATTGCGCATTTGTTCTTATATAAATAATTGAATTGAATAGGTATTAGTTTATATACAAAATTACGTTCAAGCTGTACCTGTAAATCAAAGCAGTCTAAAATAATTACAAAATTATACGACGAAGTAATTACACGGTAAATGCTTTGTTATTCTCTTAAATCTAAGATTTTCACATACAAAAATATTTTGCCCTAATGAATCACTATAAACACACGGTTTCATCACATGTCTATGTAAAGACGAACGAAACTAAATAATATAAGTAAGAATGCGTACATAATAATTAATGTCAATGAGTAAATTCTTATTTGCAATCAAACACTAGTACATAAATATCGTCGTTGCTATTCAAGCTTTTGAATTAAATAATAGGCATTCAATTACTAATACAAACTCAAATTTAAATTAGTCATTCATGATCATTCCCACTATAAGTTTCATGTTGCAAACAATCATCCTAATTTTTATTTAAGTGGAAGTATACAAAGTATAGAATATTTTTTTTTGTGTCGACAGGTCCAATTTTAATTGCTTTTGGATGTTTAATAAAATTGTGGAAGAAGTTCCTGAAAGACATTTTTGAAATTTCCATCTGTCTGTCATAAAAATAATAGTACGCCAAAGCTTTTGTGAGAAACACATATCTGTCTATGTAAAACCACATTTTTAACTCAAAAATATAGGTTGAAAAACAAAGGTTTATCATTAAGTAGGTAAGTAAGTATACTTATTAATTATTTTAGATATGATAGGACGGATGGAAATTTCAAAAAGGAATAGTAGTAACTTTAAAAGCTTAAAACCATTTTTAATACTTACTACATTTTGTATTTTTAATGTAAGTAAATATAATAACCGGAAAATTAACTTGAGTAGGTATAATTTATAATAATAAACACTAGCTTCTACAATCAGTCCTTATTAAAAGTTGCGTAAAGACTATTAATATCTCAAAACTCGAAATATTGAGGTTCATTTGTGTATATAAAAATAACATTATAAGTCATTTTCAATAAACATTAACAGTAACAATTTGTTTCTAACCGTCAATGATTTTTACAGCAAAAGCTTTTCTGGGCCTTACATCTATTCATAAATCTTTGGCATGTCCATTTGCTTACAAAAAGCAGAAAAAAATAATAAATATAATACTCTGGTGTGATGCGTTAATATTCATAAATACATAAATAGCACGCAAAGATTAGAAAACATACTTATGGCACAATAAATAATCACTCTTGATGCTTACGAATTTTGTTTGAAAAAATATTTAGGACTTACTTAAATAAATAAAAGCAGAAATTTTTTCTGAACTATTAAAAAAACAAAATTGGTATAGAAACACATTATTACTGTTGGTCAGAGATTCCTGGTTGTGTCATCATTATTGTAATGTTGTCATGGAGTATTTTCCTTTTTACATGATTAGACACTTCCTTTGATGTCTCTTTTGAGGTTCCGGTCTTAACACAGCACGTACGGCCTCATCAAATACCTGAAAGCGTTAAGATAACATCTCTTAAACCTGAAGTAACATAAACAAATGCTCGCGACTATTTTCCCCGAGGGGATGGTCAGAGATATTCTGAAAACTCAGAACATCCATGTTTCACTAGTAGTACCGACACTCTCGCCAGTGTGACGGGGAGTGAGCCCGTCGCCACTTATAATGGACGGTGGTGGGTATAATACATGGCTCAAATTGAAGCATGCAGTATTTCTGATGATGTTTTCCTTCACTGAAAAGTTTGTGGTGTTACAAATTATAAATCATACATAAATTCTGAAAAACTAATTGGTACGACACAGCCTGGACCGATTGAACCATCGCCTCCCGCACGGCAGACATTATTACTCGCCACTGGACTACCAAGGCTCTGGCTTTAAACCTGAAGTATGTAGAATTATACTATACTATTACCTATTCTGTGCCTGAAGTATGACAAATTAACAAAGAATGTTTAATATGAATGAATTATTTATTGGCAAGGTTTGGCCATAGTATAAGAAAGAGACTATACAACTATTATGCAATTCATGAATTTTTAAATAAGTATAAACTCAGACCCGTAATCTTTTACAGGTGTGCACTTGTAGCATGACACTTTTAGCATTATTTAGATTAAGGATGTAATAGTCATACCTACTAAATAAGTGACTAGCATATTATGCAACCTCTATTTAAAAAAACCTTCCATAGGCAAAAGGTGAATCTTGCTACAACTGCATGCTTTAAAAGATAGTTTGGTAGTTTTAGCAATGTTTTTAACCACGCCGACAGGGATTTTGGTCGTAGTTTATGTAGCACTCACCTGTTTGAGTCCACGTTGAGTTAAAGCTGAGCACTCCATGTATTTGACTGCTCTAATTTTGTTCGCGAGTTTCTGACCCTGTTCCCTTTTCAGCGGCGACATGCCTTGTTCAGAGAGGAGACTGAGCGTCTCCCGGTCATCTCTCAAATCTATCTTTGTACCTGCGAAAAATTGTGAGTGTTTTGTGAATCGAATTATCATGGTTTCAACATAGGTAATTTTTTTCAAAATATTAAATATTTTGTTTGTAAAATTTAAAATTTACTAAACTCGATCTCAACCCACCGCTCGCGCACTCTCACCCTACTTACTACCAAAACAAGATTTTTAAAATGTATACATGAGCACGTTAGTGCTTTCATTCATTGCTGAAATGATAACAAATCATTTTTGCCTCAAAACTTAAAATGCGAATAATTTTAAATTTTAACTTTCAAAATAATGAAATTATTGTTTCAATCTAATTATTTTGTCATAAATCAGTTGGGGTGTATGAGTTTTTGCGCTTACTTATTAACACGTTGCATAAGTAAAGCTAAACATAGGCTACATATCATTCTAATTTTTACTCAGAACATTTTGATGATAAATACATAGACATACAAACATCATCTTCCTGCCCTTATCCTATTACTTGGGGTCGGCGCAAAATTTCGTCTTGCTCCATTCATCTCTTTTACACATACATGCATGCATCAAATTCAAATTAAACCACTAAAACTGGTGGCTATGCTATGTTTATGGATATGGTTTGCAACCCATTATTATTATTTTTGGGTTGCAAACCATAGAAAACTTGGTGTTAACTTGGACCAATAAATGTAAATTTATATTAACTTGGACCAATAAATGTAAATTTATATTATAGGTATCATTAATTCATGACTATTTCAATTTAACTCTATAATGATTTATGCACTACCTATTTACTGATATTTTGAAGGTATGGGTTAATTAATAGGTTAATAACTTACTTCACATAGTTTCCACTCCAAAAAGAATAATATTAATGACTTTGTTTTGAATTTTTCATAATATTATTGTAAAAATAAAATCATGGTGGATATTAATCAACTTATTTAGTAAACATCATGACCATTAATGAGAATATACTTACCAACCAATATAATGGGTGCATCAGGACAATGGTGTTTAATTTCAGGATACCATTTAGAAGTAACATTTTCATAAGAAGAGGGACTGAAACAAATATTAAAGACGTAAATATTTCATCAATTTCAGGAGGTGAGGGGCCATACACCTGGCCAGCTGAATATCCATAATATCAAACAATTAGTTTTGTTTTTCAATCAAATTATAAATTGTGACAGTCTCACCCTAGCTATGCCATAGCTCTTCCCATATAAGTACATAATCAAACTACATTCTCTATGATACCAAAGATGAAATCAGGTAAAAAAATCTACTGTTCCATGCACAAAATTGCATTTAAAAAACCAAAGCCAATGTTTTTTTTAAATTTTACTTTATGATTGTTTAGGGACATCTATACACGTCATCTACATATCAAACTCAAACGCAAAATGTTTTATTCAAAATAATATCATATGGATAGCTTTCTGATATCATTTTTGACTCTGGGTGTTCCGGTATAGAAAAGATGCAGCCAGATACTCTACAACACACATTTAAACTAAACTAAACTTTATTACATCAACCAAAGACAAAGTAATCAATGTGTTTCAACATCATTGATTCACTGATGAAGCCACAAAGGAAAGCAAGTTAAATTTGTTCTACCTTAATTCCTTTATCAATGAATCTTTAGCTTGATTGATGTATTGTAGTTGTTTGTGTACATGTATCCCACTGCAGGGCACAAGTCTACCCTCAAGGAGAGTAGGAGGTATGGATGTTAGTCCACTATGAAAACCCAATGCGGATTGGTGGACTTCACATACGGTTCAGAATTTCTTCACAATGCAAATGCAGGTTTCCTCACAATGTTTTCCTTCAATTTTATACTTATCAAACAGTTCCGTGTCGGACAGATAAAACCACTGAAGATAGGTTCCGAATTTCTTCACAATGCAAATGCAGGTTTCCTCACAATGTTTTCCTTCAATTTTATACTTATCATACAGTTCTGTGTCGGACAAACAAAACCACTGAAGATAGAAACATGAAATCTGTAATATATAGGGTCTTTATTAATATGCTGATGGTTTTTTAAGGGTATGATCAGACCACCAATACAAATCTGCAATCCTAAATTGGACAGCAGTTTTTTTTTCGTATTTTATATTTTAGTCCCATAGAGAACGTTGTTCAGTTTGACGGTCTGATCATCCCCTTAAAAACTGTCAGCATATTAGGAAGGACCATGTATATTCTACGGAGGATTTATGGGTTCACTAAGAAATTATTTATTGATATTCTAATTTCACACGGACAAAGTCTTGGGTCAAGCTCATGAGTCCTATGAATGAGGAATTATTATTAAATAATATACCTTGTCACACTGAAGCATATAAGGAAGACATCAGTCTGTGGATAACTTAACGGTCTAAGTCTGTCGTAGTCTTCCTGTCCAGCCGTGTCCCATAATCCTAACGACACCGCTACACCATCCACCACCATAGGGGCCGAGTAATTGTCAAATCTGTAAGGTAATTAAACATTACATTAATTGAGTTCGTCTGGTGCATCCTGGACAGTCAGCCTCGATACGACCATTGCTTACTGACTATTCTTTACACTACAGCATGAGTGATTGTCATACAATATCGCTCATGTTGAGATTGAGGATTGCGGAGCCTCGTGGCAGGCAAAAACGCGACGCGCGAACACCACGCGAGACAAGTGCTCGTGTCAGAACCTGCAACGTGACTGCGGACTTTGTCTTATTAATGTTAATGTGACAAAAAACCTGTTTTTTTATTTTAATTTTGTGCGGAAATTTGACTATTGTCAAACTTTATTCTACCATTGTATTACCTGTGATGTATAAATTAATTATTTTGATTTGATTTTTATAATATCACAGGTATCATCTCAGCCTGGACGTCCACTGCTGGACATAGGCCTCCCCTAATTACGTATGCTTTCCAATCAGAAGAAATCTCAAAAAAACATTTGCATTCCATGAAAAGATTTTGAAACTCACACAGTAGGCACATATTCGCCAGGAAAACTGTCGGTTGTGTAAGATATTAACATGCAAGTCTTTCCGACGGTTCCATCGCCCACCACCACACATTTGATTGGCCTTCCAGAAGACATCTACGGAAGAGAATAATAAAATTATTGAATTTATGAAGGCAAACCTATGAGTCATTTTACAAAGCCATAATGAAGAGTTAAAGTAAAATATCCTGTAAATATTACCGTGTTATGAGGTATATGTTGTTGTTCTTTTAGATTATAATATACTTAATTAGGGTACAAAAAATAAAAGCACTGAAATAAATGCTTTTTTAGTCTAAATTCCAGTCGGAAACGCATTGAATGGAAATGAAAGATGGATGACTGACGTTGACACAGATTAAAAATACACAAAAATGACGGATTGCTGTGATTGGTGGAAACATTTTTTAACTTGGCAAACTATTATAGTAGAAATTGGAAGAAATTATTCAATAGTGATGTATGTCCATGTTGGTATATGTATCCGAACACAAAGAAAAGAACAATATTTTTATTTGAATTTTTAGTCTGTGGATTGCCATTGCCATCATTTGTGTAATTTTGTTGTGGGATTTGTTGGATCGGATTGTTTTCGTTTTTCATTTGTTTTACGGTTTTGTTTACTTTCGCTAAATCGTTAATTAAATTGTAAAGATAACTGGAATTTGAGGTACCGTGTGCATATTGTAACGTTTGATTACTTCTTGCTATTTTTGTATTATTTGTGATAACTATGGCTTATCATTACTTTGTAGATGAGTGACTCATGTGTGGAGACTCCAGAAGCGCCGGCCTGGTTATCGAAGCTCGAGAGTCAGCGAGAGAAACTGAGCAAAGCGAGACTCGGGCATGACAGCGGAGCTGGCGCCCCATGTAACTCTTGTGGTTAGTTATGCCATAATTAACTCTTAATTATAAATATATATAGGTGTTCCTGAGGATATGCATTAACTTTGGCCTGTTATTGACACCATCAAACTGAACAACTCTCACTATAGCCTTGTAACACCCAGATGTTTTTTAAAAGATCTTCAGCTCCATTGTGATACTTGCCCAAGATGAAATCCAATTTCATGCAGTAGACGCTCAACCACCTTTTAAAAGGCATTCGATTTGAATGTGTCATAAGATAATAAATAATGTGCTATATGATATGACACATTTTCGAAAATCTATCCTGGGCCAGTACCATGTGATACAAAGACATACGGGCAGTAAGCTAACAGTTTGTCGAAAAAGCCTGGACGTTACGAGGATAGGACAAACATGAAATAGTGAAATAAAAATCTGCTGTTCCTCAAAATCTTCAATTTGATCAAAATGTTATGGGCTAAGAGGAAGGATCTCCATAGAGTCCGCATAAATTTACGATTGTAGTTGGTCTCTTTTGTCTTATGACGTACCTTTAATAGTAGAAGGAGATGGAACTAAAGATATTTGTTTATGCGGCTGTCCACTTTTTTTTGAGCTAGTGTGTGTGAAAAGTGACCGTAAACATAAGGCCATATGTCACTTGGTCCCTTATGTCCATCCTACTTGACACCAGACACTCAAACCTAAACGTCAAAAAAAGTGGACATGTTACAATTGATATGGCTCACTCTAGTCTTAAAGAGAGATCCTTCCTCTTAGGTTATGGGACAGCAGATTTTTTTTGC
Source organism: Agonopterix alstromeriana (assembly GCA_963924505.1). NCBI lineage: Eukaryota > Metazoa > Arthropoda > Insecta > Lepidoptera > Depressariidae > Agonopterix > Agonopterix alstromeriana. Next base: position 6,309,422 of record OZ004671.1, on the reverse strand, counting down.
GTTTTCAATTTTGGTCCCATAGAGAAAGTTATTCAGTTTGATGGCCATTAACGGGCCAATGTTTATGGATAAAAACATGTATTTCTGGGCTCAACTATACTTTAGTTACAGTTCAGGGTTCCTTTTTTTTTTCCAAAAACGTTTCTTATAGTTAAATTAAATACAAAATTTCAACTTGCGGAGATTTATAGTTTTCGAAATATACATTTTTAAAATTTGAAATCAGAACACACTATCTACTTTAACGCTTGTAACCCGGCTTTAATCCATCAAACCCTTATATACGAGATGCAATACATAAACAATTGTTATCACAGCACACAAGTTTCACCAGTGCCTGATGAGCAGAGGTTGGATTCTGCCGGTCATTGCAGGGCTTACTATTTACTACGGGGTATACTTTGAAAACATGAATGCATAAAATTATGAAAAATTGCAACGGTAGTAAATGTTACACACAGTAGTGAACGTCATATTTCAGCTTTGGATTTGTCACATTATAATTTCTAAAAGTCCTTTTTTACATTGCACTGCGGCCCTGGAATGACCTCTGCTGATGAGTTAAGATAACAATAGATACAATAGGTGGTTCAATAATATTGCATATTCAATAATATTGGGAGTTCAAGGGTATACTGTAATAACATTACCTTCTGTATTATCATCTATCATATATTCCCCAGTTTGGAAGATTGCGTTTTCAAGTCCTGCCCAAGACCTAATTTTTCAATCTTTAATTCGAAATAGGACAACATGGCTGTAACATGTTTATAATGAATAATATTTGAAGCTTAACTCTAATAAAATTTAAGTAAAATACTATTTTATCATTCAAGGTTCAGGATGTCCCGGCCTAGACCTGCACTTCTGGCGTAAAGTGTGCCGAGCATGCCACTGCAGCAAAGATGTTCACGATGTCCAAGATGATGATCTTTCTGGCTGGGCTCAGTTTGAGTTGCTCGGAACGGCCAAGCCGAAGAAAGCTTCATGTAAGTGTTAATAAACTAGTCATGGGATAGTGCAGCGTCAGTGGCGCCTGGAGGGTCAGAGTTTTAATCAACACGGACAGTGTACCATTTACCAATAAGTTTTTCTAACTAATATATGTAATACTGACTGGTCTAAAACGGTGAAGAAAAACATTGTGAGTAAACCTGCATATGCTGAAGAAAAAATTCTGATATGAATGTGAAGTCTAACAATCTGCATTGGATGTGTGGTGGACTAACGCCCATAAACCCTCTCTCTGAGGGTGGCCAATGCCCTGCTGAAGGCACGCATGTATTTTGGTTGTAAGGGCTTGGTCATTGACCAATAGCTACCGCAACCTGAACAGATCTATTGTAGATGAGGCACGCATGTAATGACTGATGATGAAGCGTGGGTTTACATGGCTTTAGTAAAATGTGCAATCAGCAAGTCTGCAAGTGCTAACATAATGCACAATGGCAAGTCAAATTCAATGATATGCCATTATTGACTCTAAAAAAGAAGTCAGCTTGTTTGTTTACCTATGACTAGCTTCTTTAAAATGGGAATACATCACTAGAAAAATGACACATTTCTGGTTCATCTTCATATATAAAAATGGATAACACCGTTTGACCAATTGTGATGAAACTTTGGTGGGTTGTTGTGCAAATGCCCGGGAAGGTTTATGGCAAAAAAAACCTTTAAAAAAACCGCATTTAATGCATTACCGTCACAGCTAGTAACTTATAAACTTAGCTAATAAATAAAATCTACACAGCAGTGGCAAATTTTTAAATATCTGCTAGATTGTCTTTCTGATATCTGTCTGATTGACCCTGTGAAATCAAGTAGTGAAATCATAGTGTAACTAATTTAATAATGCTGGTTGGATCTCATAGACTGTCAAGAAACATATTGTATTTTTAAACACCTTTTTATTAATTTCAGTGCCATTAATAAAAATCCGTGGAGTGACTGATACACCTGTGAAACTGGATTGGGTGCCTCCAAATGCTTCAACTGAGCTGGTATGGATTATATCATATCTTATTCTATTCATATTGATTCTGTCATAATATATTCATAGGTATATAATCAATAGTAGATAAGTGACTATTATTGATATGTTTAGTCTGATAAGGAAGTTGATAGTGATGCCCTTTAATGCTCGTTTAAATCAATTATTTCAATTTTTTGACATCATTCTATTTGATAAGCTCGATAGCACAGTTGGTAGTGAACCTGCTTGCTGTGCCGAGGGTCGCGGGTTCGAATCCCGTAAGGGACTAATATTTGTACGACGAATATAAATACATATTTGTACCCAAGTCATGGATATTTGTATCTATATAATGTTTGTATAATAAAATCATAATACAAGTCCAGGCTAGATTCTGGCACTCAAAAACTCAAAAGGTTTTATTCACAAAAATATCACATGGATAGCTTTCTGACGTCATTTTTGACTCTACCACCGCGTCTGAAGGTGTTCCCTTGTAGAGAATGCGGCCAGAAACTCTACAACACACATCTTTTAAAAAAACAAAATATACAAAGCACACTTACAAATACAATATTAAATTACATATTCATTCATTCATAACATTGTCAAGACCAGACATTAGGTCATTCATATAATCATCGAGTTTATAGTAGCCTTTTTTACAGAGGACTTGCTTAACATGGGATTTAAACTTTTTGTCTGGCAAGTTTAGAATATCCTCTGGTATCTTATTATAATAGCGTATACAGTGCCCCATGAAAGATGCGTTGACTTTACTGACAAATTCATTTAAAAGTTAGTAATCAATGCTTGTGACTTCAGGTATCAGAGTACATGTCGTGCCTGGGGGATTTGGCGCCGGTGTCCGGTTCGGCGGCGGCGAAGAAGCGACGGGCGCAGCTCAGAACACAACTGCCGCCGCATGACGTCGCTCCAGCTATTCGCAATCACGCTACTGACGAAGAAAAGTCGGAGCACACGGTGAGTGCATTATTGGGTCTCTTCCATTATGCCTGGTCTGCCAGACAGATCTACTCATTCTTTATCTGATGATTGATTGGCAGACAAATGGTAGTTATAATATTATCATAGCAAGTTCGAATATAGTTTTACCTCATTCAATAAGTGCTAAACATTAATATTGTATGTCTGAGAGTGTTGTCGAAAATAATTATAATATATTTTTCACAACAATATTAGTAACTACAGCCTTTCTGATTACAGGAATATATAACGCGTATAAAAGAAAATGTCGTGGGCATGGGCAATGTGGTCAGAGTCGGGCCACTGCAAAGCGGAGAAGTTTATTCAGTGGAAAATAGTAAATCACATTCCACAACCAAGTCATACGCTTTGCCATTGAAGATATCAAATGTATCCAGAGGAGTCAAGTACAACATTGTCCCGAAAAATGCATCTGATAAGAAACTTGTATTGGATTCTCAAGGCAATGTTGTTAGCAGTGCGGCTAACCTGCCAGATTATAAATCCAGCCCAATACTCAGTCGTATCGTAAAAGATAAGCTACATATCATGCGCATTGAATCAGATAGGATTAAGAGTGCTGTCGAACATGGTCCTGTATATGATAAACTGTTCAAGAATCTGAATGATTTGAACATGCCTTATGCAAATGATGTATACTTGCAGCCCATTAAACTGTTCCGTGAAGAATACAACAAAAACCCACTATTTAAGGAAGAAACAAACGAATTCGTTAGCAAAGCCCTTGGAGCACAAATAATGCCAGATCTGTGGGCAACAAGTAATAATAATGTCATGGGTACAGCAAAGTTATTGGATGGTAGAATACAGAAAGGAACTATTTTCGCACCTAATGGTGAAATTTGGAGCTGGAAGCATGAGCCGACTACCCCAGAACATAGTGGTACTATTTGCTCTACAAAGATTAATCCCCAGTACTCTACCACCACAAAGCCTATTAACCAAGTGGAGCCACAACAGACTGCGCCACTGAGGGAGTATCTCAGAAATCACTCTGAAGAAGACCTTCCACCCCCTCCACTGCCAAACTACAATACTTATCCTGGCTCCAAACCTCCTTCTGTTGTTACTGATTGGAATAATTCCTTGGATAATGGACAACCCATTGATATTACTAGCTATCCTGGTCCTCAACAAGGTCACTATGGTGAACAAATTGACCCAATCATTGACCAACTAGCTGACATGACTCTAAGTCCAGCCGAGATGGAGTTCAATAGAAAACTGTACAACGAAGGAGTGCCATGCCAACGTTGCCAGAAGTCAATGTTTGCTGGCGAAGTCGCAGTGAAGGCCGAACGGGCTGGACAAGAAGCCATCTGGCATCCACAATGTTTCACCTGCAGCAAATGCGGAGAACTGCTTGCTGATCTCGTCTACTTCTTTTATAAGAATGAAATTTACTGCGCCAGAGATTTGTCTAACGTGTTGGAGATACCGCGTTGCGCTGGTTGCGACGAGCTGATATTCACGCGGCCTTACACTGCCGCAGAAGGCAGAGCGTTTCACGTGCAGCACTTTTGTTGCTATCACTGTGATGCGCCGCTCGGTGGCAAGAAGTATGTGCCAGATGATAAGACTGGTTTGCCGATTTGCTTGTCGTGTTACGATCAGTTCTACGCGGAACGTTGCCGCGCGTGCAGCGGCGTTATTGGGCCGGAGCAGCAGGGCGTGTCGTGGGGCAACATGCACTGGCATGCTGACTGCTTCATCTGCTCGGGGCGAATGTGCGGCAAGAGCCTACTCAGTGGCCGCTTCGTGGTCAAACAGGAAATGCCTTTCTGTAGTGTGCCTTGTGTTCAGAGTAGAATTAAGTAAAGCCATGTGTGAGTCGACATATTATTAGATTTAATGGAGTATAATGTATTTTGTACATTTTTGAATAAGTATTATTTTTCAAATTTACATATTTTTGATACTATCATATTGTTAAGGATAGTAAATGAGTAGAAGTAAATGTTAATCTGTATAATTATTTAAAAAAACGAATTGACTTTTACAAGTCGAGGTACATGAGGGACCAAGATGAAATTTTTATATTGTATGTACAAAAAATTGAGCTTATGAATGACATGACCAGGAAGCTGGAAATAGGTATTGGACATGACTTGATATTTAACATGAGTATTAATAAAAGTGATATTCTACAAAACATTCCTTATAAGTGCCATTATTCCACACATATTATATTATATTTTTGGGAAATAAATCTTTTGGAATTATGTAATTGATATTATTTTACCTTTTCAGTCACCAATATATTCTAAATCACATTGGCCAGTCAGGCAAAAATACACACAAGTTTTCATGATAATTCCTATACTAATTAAGAAATTTAATAGGTGACCCCCTCATGATGGGTAGATTACCATCTACTCATGGGGGTAGGGGGAGGGTGCTATTCCTATTTATTTTCAGGCAACATTCCTTATTTGGAGTTACTTAAGGGTTGAGACACATTTACGGATGGTGGGCCATACTATTTGCTCAGTGGGCGGGCCCTGGTGGTATGGTATGGGCCCGCCGTCGGTAAATGTGGTTGTTATGATTGTGCGCATAACCTACGAAGGGAGTCAATTTAGCAATGCATGAGCTTCATGGTCTTGAGCTTAGCAGCGAAAGTTTTAAGTGTCTGCAGTATTGTTGGTATATGGTGGATCCAAGTAAGTAGGTAAGTATAAATCTAAATACTACATACAGAGTTGAAAAATCGTATGGTTTGCGAGTGGAACAAATTGCCTGAGACTGTAATAAGTGCGCCTTCAGTGAACTCATTTAAAAATAGACTTGACCAATATTTAAGAAACTAAACAAGTGTAGTGATATACACGCATCAGCTCTAAGCTGCTAGTGTATCATAAATAATAATACGGCCAGGAGTGGAGTTGCAAGAGCGGAACCTATGCTCCAGGTTGGAAGTGTAAAATGTCATAACGCCGGGACCTGCTGACTGGTGCGCTTAGCACCGGGAATCAGCGCCCACAGACTCACCTCTCTACAACCTTAGCCGCTCAGTACATGTTGCCGCCTTGTCGCTCCTTGCGAGCGGCCTTTTTGGGGGGCCCATCAAATGAGTTGGCAAGTCACCGTCTGCCATTTTTGACTAACTAGAGACATTTGTTACGGCAGGCGTCCCGAGTCTCTCTGCAATAACCCAGATTTCCCAGCCCACCCCGTTCACTTTCTACAATAGTCTCTGCACTGAACGTGTTATGTCTTCTGGTGCGTTTGCATAATGCAATCAGAGATAGACCACGGTTGGTGCATCCCATCTTATTTAGATAAAAGTGTCTCAAAGGGGCCTCTATGTGTTAGACCTGTGTCCCCACGCAAGCCTTCCAAAGGTCCGGGCTACGGCCCGTGAAATACCGTAAGAGATACAATAATAATAATAATAACATTGGCAGGACATTTAGGGAGTTGAATACAAAACACAAAAGTAAAAATTGTTAATGCTATATTAAAGAATATTAAAATACAATATGCAAGTTAGGTTTATTTAGTGCTATAGCAACAAGCTTAATGATTTTGGTCACATCTCAAGCTTTTATTTTCAATTTGCCAAGATCATTTTTTAGTTTGTTCAGGTTCTCTTGCAGGGCTTCCTGTTTATTTTCTAACGCAGAGATGTGGTCGTCTGTCCTTTTGATTTCCTTGCTGATGTATTCCATTCGTTTTCCGACGTTCTGCCTCGCTTCTTCCAGGTCCTGTTTAACTAATACTGGTCCAATAAGCTTGTACACTTCAGCATCTTTCTTCAGTAGAATTAATTCTTCTTTTACGGCCTTGTTTTCATTCAATTGGCTGTCCAATTGCTGCTTCTGGGCTACTGCCTTATGATATTCTTTCTGCACCCCATTGAAAACCTCGAGCTCTTTCTGCAGTTTCTTTTGAATTTCTTCGGCCATTATGATATAAATTTATCGATTCAATAGCAATCGCTGTAATGTAATAGCTAAATGAGGTTCAATGAAAGTTTTTTCAGTTCACAGAACGAATATAGAAACACGGAACAGATAATTTTTAGGTTAATTTCGGTTTTTGACACAAACTTGTCACAGTGACAGTTGTGGTTGTTAGATTTTTCTTTTTTTTTTTTTTGGTTCAGTTCAAGGCAAAGGGTTATATATCCCATACAGCCGATGTCTTTAATAAAATTCTCTTATTTATATCAATTAAAACGTTGGTGTTCAACGTTTTGACGCTTCTTTGGAGTTTTTGGAGACACCCGAAAGACGAAGGAAACGGAGAGAAGTCCACAGGAAAGAGGTGAACCGATCGCTTTGCCGCGCTACAAATGACGGAACACTTTTCCTGTTTACGACCCATACACCATCATATTTCACAGAACTGTATATTGTTCACTTGCACGACACTTTGTTACGCAAAACAACACCAATTTTACGAACCAAAACTCACTATAAACAATAAAAATTCGAAGAAATATGAGGACTCCAAACGTAGCTGACAAATTCCCGCCAAAAACTCTGTTAGATTTTTCTTTCGGATAGGCGAAGAGTACATAGCCCATGCAGCCAAACCATTTATAATGGCAATGGGATCCAGGCCTTACAGCCGTTGTCTTCAGTAAAAATTGAATCTGTGATCGATATTGGAAGCACGCGCGTTGCCGCCAAATGTACAAAGTTTTCTTGAACCACGTTTCCGTATACTTTATATTCTATCATATTGGTCAATGAAGAGTATTGTATTGTATTGGTCGATTTACACATCCGATAATACCTTTTCCAGCTTCATGTATGACACAACTTTGTCGCAAAGCCATACTGCCTTGACAGTAGTAATGAGCAGAAATTATGAAGTTGTTATGTTATGGTTGAAGATGTTTGGAAAAGTGCTGTCTAAGTCTATACCATATTATAGTACTACGTCTCTAGATACCAATATCTATACCAGCGTCCTGGTTTAGCGGTCTAGAGTCTAGCCAGCCGTCTTCACACATTGACTTACTGTCACAGAATAAATACTAGTACTACCCGTACAGAAGAATCGATTCGAAAACAGATTCAAATAAATAGCGACTCTATCGAGGACTAGGACCCTGCGTCACAGTATAAGAAAGAGTATCTAGCACTATATCAGATAGTTACTATTATACCTTACCAGCTAAGTTTCCAGCACGTCTAGTATGATTTCTCTTCGATTCGGCTTTTTTCCATGCTACATGTCGCAGCAAGCGCGGCTTTCGCTGTCCGAAAAGCGCGGGAAGAAGTTATTTTCTATGCAGCAAAAGCGTCGCGCGCGTGTAGAGAAATCATTATACTAGACGTTCAGTACTACATACAGTAGGTCAAGTAGGTGTGAACACTCCCTGCCCCCCACCAATTTTAACTTCACCCCCTCTGGCAGGAGCGTGGCAACTGCTCAACGGTGTAATCCTGTCTCGCTCGCTCTCACGCTCTCGCACATGCTTACCTCTTCTTGTGAATTTTTCCCATTTGTATGAAATGACAACCAAGTGTCCAAGATGTGCCTGCGTCCAGGGTGGCTCCTAGTATCTAAATCTGGTAATCCGGGATATTTACAAAAAATATAATAAAAAACATTTTAAATTAAAATATTAAATTATTAACAGGTAAAACAATAAAATTAAAATACAAGCTTTCAGTTATCTTATACTATATAGAGATACATTGTGACTTAATTTATTTAAATTATTTAAGGCCTGTTTCACTGCTTCTTATTATGTTTTGTAGCAAAATATGTAGAACGATCTTTCAGATAATCTAAATAAAACTTGCTAACGAGTGGTGATTCAGGCCCTTAGTAATTTATACTTATTTAGCAACAAAACTTTCACAACAATACCGTTTGCACCTACTACTCTTTCCTATAGGTACTGTGCACTGTGCCTATATAACTACGACACACTTTCTTGTGAAAAGGTTGTCCTTATGTCTAATCTACAGTTTTTGGCCATATTCTAGCGTCCACGCGTAACCAGCATTGGGGTCCCCACTTTTTTCGGCTTCCTTATTAATAGTTTCAGTCTTTTTGAGAACTTGCTCTAAAGTATTATATAAATCTGAATTTTGTTCTATCGGTCGATCGTCACGAAGTTTTTCTGATCTCTGTTCAAAAGAACCACTTTTACCAAATCTTTCTCGAACAAATTTTTCGTACAAATCTTCATCGTCATCTTTTTCTTCTTTATTATCATCTTTTTTTCCGTCTTTAGCTGTGTAGTGATCATTTTTGTAATCGCCATAATAGCCGCGGTAGCCGTGATCAAACTCAGCGTCGTGATCATCCTCTTCTTCTTTTGGTTGTCTTTTCTCTCCATCTTGAGGTTTTTCATCACTATATTCATCAGAGTACTGGAAAAACTTCGGCTTAGCTTTGCCCTCAGACGGTTCCGGTGAATCTTCAATATCATAAGCTAAGATGTCCTTTGGTAGTTTGATTTCTGGTAATTTTATGGTTAAGTCATCAAACTTAATATTTAGATTTTCATCGTACCTATGATCGTTAGGCATTAGTTCATCTAGGGTACCAGGATTATATGACTCGTCATTACTGTTAGCTTCGGAAGGCGTTTGGGGCAATTTAGGTTCATTAACATGTTCAGTATTTTTATCCGTATCATCGTGTTTGTAATTTAATGGGATTCTTTCAAATTGTTGTTTTACGTCTCCCTTTTGATCTTCACTCTGCGGTGCAACTATCTTTTCATTTAGATTCTCACTGTCTGTTTCTTTTACACCGAGAAGAGTTTCTAAGCTCAGGTCTTCATTATTTGCTTTAAAGAATGCTTTAGTACCTTTTTCATTTGATTCACTACTATCTCTGTTGATTTCCACTACAGGTTTAACTTCGCCATCGTTGATATGAGTTTGTTTCCTTATGTCTTCATTTATTTCATCTCTCACATGAGTATCTGTAGTGTCTATAGAATATTTTTCACTGTTAAAATTTAAATTCGGGTTTGGAGTAGCCAGTAGTGTGATTTCAGGTAAATTATCGGTATTATAGTTTTCATTTGAATGTTTAGCAGGTTCAACCATTCCTTTTTCGTTAACATGTATTCTTTCGTGACTGTAATCACCTATATCGACATCCTTAATTTTAAAGGGCGAACCTGCATTTGATGATTTGTCACCATCATTTATGTAGGCATCACGTCGGTACTCTTGTGGTTTTCGGTTTTTCTTTGTCATAATTGCTATAATTTCTTCCTCATCTTCACTTTCATTGCTATTCTGAGAAAGCTGTTCAGATTTTTCATTTTCCTTATCATATGATGGTTTTCCATTTTTATAATCATCTGTTTCTCTGCTGTCATCAACATTACCACGGTTTATGTTAGATTTGTCATCTTCCTTGTTATAAATATTTTGTTCATTATTTATATTGTAATCTTTTTCTTTACTTTCCGGATTTTCTGTATGATCATTTTGGCTAACAGGTTTTCGTTCATTAATATAAAAATATTTTTCTCTACTGTCGTCGTCACTATCAGAATCGTGTATGTACTCTTTTTGATAATCTGGTTTTCGGGTATTTCTATTATCATCATTTTCTCTACTATCATCTCTAAAAGTTTTATAGGCCGATTTAGGGTCAGCTCGATTGTAATCTTTTTTATTGTTTTCTTCGCTATCGTCGTCTATATTTCTACTAGCAGATCTACCATTGATTAAATCATTACTTTTATTTTCGACACTTTCATGGGTCTCTCTAGAGTTATTAGGTTTCCTATACGACGATTCTTCACTTTCCGCGCTATTACTACTACCCGTGGTTGGCTTTGATAAGACTTCTTCATTTTTTGAGTAGTTATTTTCGTCACTTTCGTCACTTTCTAGTTCACGACTTTGATGCACAGTTTTTTTGTCTCTGTAACTACTTCTCTCGCTACTCTCGTCACTTTCTCGATCAGTTTTACCTTCTGTACTGGAATTATCTTCTCTTTCATCACTTTCGTTACTTGATGGTGAACGTGATTTTGATTGATTGTTATCTTCGGTATTGTACTTGTTTTCAACTTCAGCAATCTGTTTTTTTGATTCAACGTTGCCATGTAGGGTCTCAATATTAAAATTTGCCAAGTCTGCGCGTTGAATTACATTACCAATGTTTCTTTCAGATATTTGTTCCCTCTCTTTAGGTGGGTGTGAGATTTTGTAATTAAATATTACTGGAGCACTTGTAGCTACACTTTCAGCTTTAGTATGATCAATAACAGATCGTTTTCTTCGTTTTAAACTATTCTTGGCGTGACCTTTGTTCTTTTGTAGTACTACGTTAACGTTGTCATCTTTTTTATAAACATATTTTAACACAGTGTCGCTGTCACGAAATTGAGTTGCACTGCAATTTGCGACTCTTGAGTCCTTTGTACAGTTCTGAACAATAGATTGAGTTTCGTTAGATATATTGTTTACCACTACAGGCGCTTGTAAGTCTTCTTGAGTCAAATTCGACTTTGCCGTTTGAATGAGTGCATTATCTTGATAAACCGTTGTAGTTATATTTCCGCTAATAGAGCCGTGCCCATTTTCTCTTATATTTTCTGTTTGTTCTTCATAAACCGTATCATTTTTTGGAGGTATGTGTGCATCAGTCATCTGTAAAATATCACATTATTTTCAATTGTTCTTTTGTAATGAAATAAGAACATGCTTCCATATATGTTGTACTTACGTGAACTGCTTTGTGCTACAGTGCTACATATATACCGGTGATGGGGATATACAGGTTAGAATAATAAAACAACTATAATTCTTAGATTCATTATATTGTACTTTTATTTACAAAATACTAAAATTTAATTCATGCGTCCATGTTACAAAATACAAGTTGACTACAAAATAAATAAAAACAAGTGAATGTAGAAATTTATAAAGTTTGTACATTTGTCATCGAGATTACGTATAAGTATAAACTAATATTAACAGATTTTGATTGATATAAAATACATTAAAAAAATTGTTAGGTACCTATACAATCAATTCATCAAGGTTATACAACGACATCGAATATACATAGCATAGCATAGCATATGCTAAAAACTATATTCCTCGAGAAGGTAGTCAGAGATAGTTTGAAGCCTCATAACAACGAATATACAAACTTCATTAAAATGATATGAAAAGCGGGCAATACTTACGCTTAAAACTACTTAACTTTCTAATTTAATTCTGGAGGTGATACATATTATGTTTACTATCACAAATATGTACATATATTTGTACGTCAGGACGTTTGTATCTCTATATGTATTCTATATCGTCGTCTAGTCATAATACAAGCCCAGGACTAGTTCTTGGTACTTTAAACGTGCCAAGTTAATTAGTGTGGCAAAATACAAGATATATATTTTTTTATTTAGTTAATTTAGTTTGTAGTTTATAGTCTAATAGTTAAGGCTAGGAGTAGACTGTTAAATTTGAACTCCTATTTATAATAGATTCTGTGCTGTTGATTGTCAATCGATACCGACACGTTTTATCAATAATAGACTTCTACAGTAGTTGGTAGGTAGATAGGGACTTACCTATTTGTGATGTACCTAACGAATAACTAGATTTTTAACATGATATGTACCGACCCCCAGTCGAGTATTGCTCTCTAATTTTCAACAAAATGTATTTGTGATGACAATAATGTGGATTGTTAAAACAATAAGTGTTTGAGCTACAAAAATATGGCAATAAAGCGTTCGGCCACTGCTAGCCCTTTCTACATTAATATAGTACAAGTTTCTTATTCTACGATATAAATAAATTCTTTTAGGATGATCATGTAATAAATGTTGAATGAAACATCGGTACATTTGTATTACATGATCGTAACTGTTCTACTTCCTTTGACTTCTAAATTTAATTTGATAAATTTTAATTAAAATAATACTTATAACTTCAACTTATAAAAAATAACTTCAGAAACCAAAAAATATAAGATGTCAAAGGGAGATCGCTCAAACTAAATAGATGTTGATGCCACGTTTTTATGCTTTAGCCAGTCGCCTTTTTTTTTTGTTTTAAAGTTGCCTATTTGATTTCATTTCCTTAGCTAGGACATTTTATAGAGTTGAAGTAAAGCTAGCGCCGCTCCACAATTTTACCAGTACCAGGCCCAATTCTATAAGCGGAGTGGAGCCAAGCTGTGTAAAATCAACCAATCTGATTGCTCAATTTTCCGTATTTGCCAGAATCAAGCTATTTCATTACCTAGTTAATTTAAAACGTTTCCGCTCTGCTTCGCTTTAGTGGATTCCGGGCCTAACTTATTTATATTAGGCACTGTATTATTTAGACTGACATTTAGCCACAAACTGACCAACACAGCTTCGCTCCATTCCACTTTGGACCAAAGCGGAGTGGAGCGGAGCAGTGTAAAATCAACCTATCGAATTGCTAAATTTTCCTCGCTTGTTATAATCAAACTATTTTATTCTTATATAATTTAACGTTTCTGTTTCGCTCAGCTATTGTGGATTCCGGACCGAATTTTTTATATTAGACACTAGATTATTTAGACTGACATTAGCTACAAACTGACTTACCTTAAAAATATTTAGTAAAGACAATAGCGAATCACTTGAAATACTTATTAAAGTCTACGTATGTTTCGTCAAGAATACGCAACTGACTCTAAACGGAGGCCATCAAACTATATATTTAGTAGAACTGTACAGAGAAGATGACTATGGGTGTGGACATTTAGCTTTCATTCCTAAAATCGTATTCGGATACATTGCTTCAGCAACACGTGAATGTCACTGAAGAAATAAAGCAATGTATACCAAAATATAGGGAATACGTGTGGGAACCAGTTGCATTACTTTAAATGGCGATTGTACTCATGATATTGAACAAGATTCCCATAGGAAACGTTAAAGAAATTAGCGATAAAAAATTTGGACCAGCCATCAGGTTCCTTTGGTTAAATTGTTCAGTATCATGAGTACAATCACCCTTTGATTAAAGTAATGCAGCAGTCAACACTTACACCCTGTATAATAAGATTTTAGGACATGACTGTGACAGTCCTAATGCGTACGAACTAAATACTTGGTGCACGTGCGTCTACTTCTTGCCTATGTACGGGTCGTAAGTGAAGCTACTTACGAATTGTTTCGCGGGGCCGTGGAACGGAGCTGGTTCGGCCCATTTTGAGAAGTCCATCGATGGGATGATGCCACTTCTGCAGGGGACACGTGGGTTCCTAGAAAACAGGTTTAGTTTAAAAAATTTCAGTTAATTTTAACTACATTACATTAAACTGAATTGAGTCGAAAATTTTTCAGGTTTGTTTCAGACCATGAAACTGAACAACTTTTTCGACACGATTAAACCGGAAATCACAAAAAACACAGCTGTTCCATACTAAACTACAATGTCTACTCGACTCAAATGAATGAAAATTTCATGTTTGCTCTTTTATAGTTTGATGGTCTGAACCACCCCTATAGATTTGTCAACTCATTTACTTCATGACATTAAAATAACATGTCATCATCGCTTGGGTTTTCTTCGCCGAGGACGGTTTTTTTCGGACTCAACGAAATGTCAAAATATACAACTAAGCACTTTTTGCCGAGTTGGTAGTTTTTAGTGTATCATAAAGATATAAGGCTTACATAAAAATACCAAAAACAAAAATGGTAAAATATGCACAAATCATTTATTTATTGCAATTCAAAAGTTGACTGTCATCACAAATCCTCCGTTATAATATGTTGCCGTACTCTTCTAACGCATGCAAGTTGCTAATCTCTCCGTCACTTTGCGCTAATTTGTGTTTGAAATTACGTTCAGACCCACGTAATTTATAATTGAAAAATTAAAGCTTTAGAATAAGTCTTTCAGTAATGTTTTACACAACTATTATTATTAAATTATTAAGATAATTTCTCATTATAATTTTGGTACAAGTTCCCCATTAGTTTTTTTGTTATTTTGGTCACGCTCGTTTTTTAACAAAAATGTCCTCATGTTATTTCTATTGGTTTTCTTTTCTGTGGTCATAGCAGTGATTGTGACCATCCCTATAGCGAATTATGGTCATGAAGTTGAATTTATAAACTTACAGTTCATGGTCAGGCAAGACCATGGGGTAGAGTTGTACGGTGTCGATGATGTCGGTGTTATCGCAGATGACACGCGCGAGCCGAGACTTTCTTATCTCGACCAGCTGCTCCGGAGTGAACGAAGACGGTTGGTTGGGTAGTTCAAACCTGTAGAGAGATGACGAAGTAAAATTAGACATGTAATACAACATACGAAGGAGGCTTTTATTCTTACCTATCATATTATGGGAGGGCTATTAGATCGACCACAGCTGGTAAGTAATGCTCATATTTTTACACATACTTAATAGTATTTTCTTTTCGTTCTCCGGTATGCAGGTTTCATCTCGATGTTTTTCCTTCATCGCTTAGCTAGTGATAATGACAAACATAGCATAGCATATGCTCACGACTACACCACTAGTTGGTAATTACTAACATAACTTTAATGGAATATTCAGACCACGAATCTAAATAGTGGTTTATATTCCCCGAATACAACCGTACATAAATTCCGGATAACTAAGTGGTACAGGCCAGGAATCCAGGAATGATTGAGTTGCAAGCTCTCTTGGGCTCTCACCACTCTCGAGGAGGCGTAACATAAAGAGGATTATTTATCAGAATTCTTTATCATGCATATAAATAAATTATGTCAACCATGTGACAGTACGGGTAAGGATAGCCCTTATGTAGCCCGGTAGCTTAACTGCTCGCAACCCAGCTTTAAGATGGTCCCGTCTGCTTTTTTCAATCTTTAATTTGGAGGCTGTACAAATTGCAATTCGATTTTTAAAATAATATCGATTGAAAAAAGAAATTTAATGAACTATAATGTTAAAGCATCTAACTCACCAAAATCTGTCACCCCGCCTTGAGTAAGAGAACTGAGTCGCGATAATACAAGCAAAAGTAGGTCCCAACATGGATCCAGGCAGCGGCCTTTCCGACACTCCACCGGACCACAGATCCACATCGATCGGGTGCTCGAAAATCGACTCGTATCTCCTCACTGTTTCATTGGACATAGTACCGAAGAGATCTTGGAAGGAATCAGCACCGGAGAGACCGCAGAACTTTCTGAACTCCATGTATCCAGGGATGCCGAATTCTCGCCCTCTTTGCATGTTGAAGGAGACAAGGTCCATTCCGAATCGAGCGCCGATTTTCTTGAAGAGGTGGTTCGTGACTTCCTGTGTGATGGAGTCGTCCATGGCTTGGGCTACTTGGTTCATCAGGCCCATGACGTATTCGTCGAGGACTCCAGCTCTGTACAGGTCGTATGGTCGCCGGATAAGGTCTGACAATCTCTTTGATGCTGGAAGGAAAACAAAGCTAGTTAAAAACTGTATGGATTTGTAAAATTTAATGTGTTTCATATTAAACGGGACGCTTGGAGCTTGTAATGCTTTGAGCGGGGAAAAAAATCAAATCCTATACTAATGTGTCCTATAGTAATGGATGGGTCGAGTAGGTTTGCAGTTTTGTCTGGAACAGTCGATATATTTTTGCGATTTCGATATTGTTCAGTTTGATGGTCTGATTAGCCCTTTAAAAAACGGTCAGTATATTAAGAAGGAGCCTTTTTAGTGAATGGTGCAAATGGTTTCAGTAAAAAATGAATTTATTATCTTGGCTAAAATAAAATTTCGAATTATTCTTTGTTTGACCTTCGTTTTCTAGTTTGTTCGATACTACTTATTGAAAATTGTACTCAATAGTGTAACAGATTTTAATGTGGTTTTGGTCTTTTATACACCTACAATACTACTAAAAGAGCAACATTTCTTCTTATATTTGTAATCGCGTTCTAATCACCGTATATCTATGAAATTTTTAGAATAGTGGTTTATGGGGGCAAAAAATAATTTACTTCTCGATAAAGATGAGAACGTATTTAAAGGAGTTCCCGAATGGCCGCGATACTGTCACGTATACCTACAGAACCCAAAAAAAATATTACCAAGTAAATATTATTCATTTAGTTACTTACCAATAAACTTGTGGGCCTTGGACCATCTCTCGATAGCGGTTGGAAGCAGGGAATGTCCGAAACGGTAGGCGGCTGACGCAAAGGAAGCTATCACGTCTGGGTTCACAGTGGGATCGTATCCATCCCAGTGTCCCTGAAAAGTGTACATGTTAGTACATTTTATCTACAACAAAACCGCCCAAGTGCGAGTTGGACTCAACTAAATTTATTTTTTGTTGTTTAATTTATAATTCATTTATTCATTGCATTTCATATGAATACATAATAGCATGAGGTGTGCATGATTTTGACAGGCGGTTTTAGAGATTTTACCGTCAAAACTTTATATAAAATACACTAAAAATATCAATATTAATTAACATTTGACATAAACTTAAAAGTTTTTCGGCTCATACATTTTCAGAAAGTAAAATAATCGCTCTAAAATGATCTGTCAAAAGCACGGCGCTATCGTGGACGAACTATAGTCATATTTAAAGGGGTGGTAAAAACCATCAAACTGAACAATTTTCAGTATGGAACCGACATCGAGAAAAAATAATCAGCCGTTTCGTACAAAACTGCAGTACCTACTCGACTCAAACGTATAGGACGACTGTTTTTTTCGACTTTGTCTCCATAGTGAAAGTTGTTCAGTTTGATTGTATAAACCACACCTTTAAATATAATTAGGGTTTTTCGTTACACCCTGTATAAATGTTGTCACATTTTTTTCTCCATGTGCCTACTCAAAAGAAAAGGCTACTAAACTGACCTCCTTATCAAGCACCAGACCAAACTTGTCCATAACGTCCTTCCCAAGGAGAATAGGCAAGAATTCATTGTAGGTAATGTGCTGGATCTCGGCGATGTTGATGCGCCTGGCTTCTTGGAAGAGGGTCTCATCGTCCCAGTGCGGGTTGACGGCGGCCAGGCCTTCCGCCACGCGGTTGTGCTCTCTGGCCATGAGGGTGTGCATCACAGTTAGGACCAGTTGCTCGTTCACACGGATTTCACCTGTAAATTATTTGTTATTAGATAAGATGATTGTGATAGTTGTAGGCCATTTCCCTAACAGATAAGGAGAAGCTTTCTTTTTTTATTAATCAGTAATTTTTTTTTTTTAACTAGAGTTTACCCGCTACTTTATCCGCACTAATTATATACCAAATTTTAAGTCAAATCATAAGCTATCAAACAAAAAAGATTTCATCAAAATCGGTTCAGTAGTTTTATACGTGTAGGCATTACAGGCGTCTGACTACTAGTATAAGTATAAGCCAAACGTTGCCACGGTTATAACCACTGCATTCGACTCCACCTCTGATCGTATCTGTTATTGACTTTATTTACACCAAAACAAAATACAATTCACAATAGGAAACAAGACTGATTATGGTACAAAAAAGGCAGTCTTATCACTAATAAGCGATTTCTTCCAGACAACCTATAAAACTGCTGCTCCATACAGAGTCAAGTAGCCATTAACGTTTTCCATGGCTCCATATTGAAAGTTATTTAGTTTGCTGGTCTGAAGTACCCCCAAAGGTAAGCATTTAAGTTAACACCTTTATAGTGTCATTTACAACCTGTGAAGTGATAGTAAACTAACCGCTTAGACAATATAACTATGGACGAGTTACCCTTGTAATTCAACTAACAAACTTTTCTGACACTTTTTGCGGGGGACGAGGTAGCATAAATTACGCATCTTTGGATTTTATTCCAATACTTTATATTCTAATTTTTTTTGTTAAAAATAGTCTCATGTGAATCCAGATCGCGAATAGTTTGAAGTTATTGTTCCGCAGTTATAGGCTGTCTCGTTTAGTGATAAGGTATACAATTTTATGTAAATGCACATGATCTATTGATCTTGTAACGTGGCAGAGGGGAAATGCTACCGCAAGGCTGGTCCCTAGTTGTATGGTTTAAGACTAACCGGCTTCAAAGCAGTACATATTCTTGTTGGGCCTGGTGCAGCCCTCGTCCGGGATGTCGAGCTTCAGAGGCAGCAGGTCCTTGAGGCCGTACTCCTTGAACACGGGGTTCATTCGCAGCAGACCACCGTAGCCCATACGTAGCTTTCTGTAAACGAGTTGTTGGTAAGTTATTAAAAACCCGTCTACTTAGGTAGCACAGTATAATAAAGAAAATGGTACTCTCAATCAGGTACAAATATAGGTATTTTTAATAGCTCATCTTTTTTCTCTGGGATAGATTTTTGTGAACCCAGGGACTAACACTACTCTACAGTTTTTTATTATTAGTTTTTATACTGCAGAGAGCACTATAGTCATACCAAGATTGACGCTTGTATGTATTACCGTTTATACGATAGAGCGAAAGGAAAAAACTTTGAAAAAAACTAGTTTTTTGGGTGCAAATAGGACCCTATTACTAAGCCTACGTCAAAAGTCTAAAATTAAGGGGGGTTTCTCATACAAGAAACTCGTTTTTATCAACGTTTTTTGTTCTTGCTCTATCGTAAAAACGGTAACACATACAAGCGTTAAACTTGGTGTGATTATAGAGCAAACTATAACAATATAACAAAAATTTACCGGCCAAGTGTGAATCGGTCTCGAGCTAAACGTCCCGGAGAAAACAAAACTTTTTTCTTAGTTCAAATGTTGTGTGGTGGTGTGGTACGGAACCCTCGATTCGCGAGTAGCCCAACTCGTACTTGACCGGCTTTATTTACTTTTAGTTTTTTATCTTTGTCATAAAATCCAATTTAATGATACATATTCTGTGGAAATGTGGCTGCCTATAACTGTTCAGATGAAACAGACCTCCGAAGCTAGGAAGACAGACGGAGGGTTGGACGGACGCACAGCGTAGCCCTATGAATTGGGGTCCCGTTTTCACCCTTTGGGTACAGAACCCTAAAAAGGTTCATATGTAATTTTATAAGATCTTAAAAAGGAATAAGTAAGTCTTATGTCTGGGCAATAACTATTTATTGTTGAGCCCATACTAGAGAGGAGCAGGGCCCTAGACAAAGTAATTTCGGTTAGCGTTAACTACAGTAGAAAGCATAAAAAATGTATGGATTTGACGTATGGTGACGAAAACAAACGTCAAAATGTTTCGATCGCCAATGTCAAATCCATACATTTTGTCCGTTTCTACTAGCGTCGACGCTAATAGAATGTCACTTTGTCTAGGGGGCAGTTGCTTTATTCTTTATAGATCTCATGATACCGAGTTCAAACACAAGCCCATTTTACATTTAAAAAAAACAGCAAATAAAAGTTTACCTGGCGAACTTCTCAGTGACACCATACACGGTGTTCCCATCAATAGCGCCAGTCAGCGTGTTGAACGGGACCCTTGATCCTAAAACATAAATTACTCTATAAATTGAGTCGTCACATATAGCAAAACATATATTAATATCCTGCCATGTGGTTACATAGTTAGTTAGGCACTATTCCAGCCTGTCATGTTATGTGAGGTAAATTGCTTTTGCGTACGCAATTATGTTCAAATTGTTAAACGTCATTCAAATTAGGTCTCCTGCCTTAACTCGAATAGACTTGCCTCTACATTGGCATTACTTAATTTGCCCCCGTTTACCTCAATAGGTCAGTTTGTTTCAAATATCTATTACTCAGCCAAAGATTAATTTATCGCTCGACTCGTTGTAGTAAGATCGTGAAATATTGCGAGTTTCAAGCGATGATAATTGTAAAGCCGCCGGTTTGGGCAAATGGTCTCTTAATGCGTTGTTTACCTAAGCTACGTCTCGGCTCATAAGTGTAATGTATTGCCATTTTGCCAAGTCATTTGTCATACATAAGATATGTTGACTAATTCTGTAGTGCTAGCTCCCTCCATTAGTTAGCTCTAAGATAACTTACTGTGAAATTAATTGGTAACATCTAATCTACTTCACATTAGTTTTATGTAATTTAAATAAGTATTACATTAGTTGGCTGTCTGACATTTTATATGAACTCTACGGGACTAGTTATAACAGGCGATACGCTGCGCTTCGGGCGTTACAGAAAATTGTCCGATGAGCGGCAGCCTTTGATGTTCGTTGAACATAAATTGATAAAATTTTGCAAAACGTTGTTATAACTAGGCCCGGCAGTAAAACTACATGAAATAGAGACGGTACATTCATCAAGATTGTTTACATCTTTTTCTAATAATTAGAAATTGATTTATATGCGTTACCTAACTTACTCGTAGGTACACTTTTACCGGACAAAATCGTAACTCAAGATCATTAACATATCTAAGATTGGTGTTGTAACACCGTCATTCTCCTCACATAAAAATGTCATCTTGCTTGTAAGATAAGACATACAATTTTATAACGCTGCGCTGTTTTAAAAGTTCCAGGAGCTTTATAATAGCGCTATAAAACCCCATGTCTTTTCTTATAAACAAGATGAAAATGTTCGATGAGGACAATGACGGTGTTCAAACGCCCAGGAGAAACACATTAGTGTGCTAAGAAGTCATGAGGCGAATTTTGTTTAATCATTTTTAAGATTTGTGTCTTACTCGGACAAGATGGACAATGTTTACACCGGGTTGCGAAAGGAGCGCACCGAGATGACGCACACACGAAGTCTCATCGATGGAGCAAATTTAGTTCAGATAAACGTGCTTATAAGAGTCATGTTAGAGGACTACGTTGAATGAAGTATACACGTAATGGTCGGATTCACTTTCGCCTCTCACCGACCCGCAGCAGATGCTCGACGGTGCGGAAGTCTGGTCACATCACATGACACATGGAATCCGATAATCATTTTATATTTATCTATATTTTTTCTATAATGAACGTTTTGAAGTTGTTAAGTAATAAGGTAGCTGTCGTGAATTCTAAGGTTAATGGTATTTACTGCGAGCTTGTATGAGTATATCTTTTACTTTATTATGTGTAGTGACACATAATAAATTAAATTCAAGTTTGTTTACTTGTTCCACTTTCACGGAGTGGAGACCGATATTTTAGGATACTTCTTATTCAATCATTAAACCAAAACCCGGCAGTATAGGCATATAATTATTCACGATTATGTTCCCGAACGGTGGTTTATAAATAAGGCGGTTATAGCAAATAATTCTGCGCGTACAAAACCTAGTTTGCTGAATGATTTATTTAAATGATATGAAAACGACTAACTAACAACCATTTTATTTTATTCTGATGAGATTATTTACTGGATTATTGAGTATATCTCATTAAGAAGACATCATCATCAGCATATAAACATCCCACTGCAGGGCCTAGGCCTACCCTATCTAACCGACGACGCTTATATAGAGGTAATACAACATAAAGATGACATTAAGATACAAAACATCTCAATTAGAACTATAGTGTATTTCCCCATTTTCAGTATCCCACTACAAAATGCCCCTTTTTTAAAATCTTCTATGTTGTGTGTTCTTCTTTATCTACTCGTAGTTCCAACTTGTCGTCGAATAAGAAATTAGGTAGGTAGTTACCTATTAAAATTAAATCCCAAAATGGTGACAACAAGTTTCAATTTAGAAGAGCAATAGGTATTTGTATAAAGAATAAATACAAGTGTCATGTGTTCGTAATTTTGAATAGAGACTAGAGTATAAAATGTCTTAAAAGTGACCGCAGAGTGACCGAGTACAGTTTGCCAATCGAGTCGATTGACCGGTAGAGATTATTTACCGAGCAATTGGTCATGTGCTTGCGTCTTAGTTTAGCTTTGTTAAGTAGATTGTTGCCACTGTACTCTTATTGAGATGGCACAATAATTGCGGCGGTAAGCCGTATCGAAATCCGTTACGAAAGTTATTACAGCACAGTAGTTCAATTGGTAGTGAACTTGCCTTCTGAGAGAAGAATCGCGGGTTCGAGTCCGAAGCAAATACAAAAAACAAAATACAGACCGTGAGCCCTTAGAATAGGCTTTGGGTGTTGGGTAAAATAGGTTAATATTAGTATTTGGGCATTTCTAAAAAAAATGCCCGTGACGAAATTGAAGTCATATTTTTGGTAATGTTTTAAATAAGCTTAATTTATGATCTATTCGAATAAATATAGTCTACATTTTATTAAAATAGCAATGTTCTCGTAATTATTTAAAGGTTAAAAGAAAATTTTCAGTATTTTGTAAGGCATGCTTACTTCGTATTGCCCTATTGTCTTTTTTTTAAAATTGCCCATTTACTTTGAGTTCAAAAAGATTGTCACTGGCCGCGATCTTATCTATTATACGAACATAACCGATTTTACCCGACACCCAAAGCCTATTCTAAGTGCAAACGGACTGTATTTGTTGCATGGTCAATTCAAGTTCAAGTAGGTATTTGAATTCAAAGGATGTTTTATATATCAGGAGGTTTTATATATTGAGTTCAACTCAGGGTCCTAGGTCCAAGATAACTCCAATGTAAACTTTATCACAAACTATTAAAGTGCTCTTGGCGTGTACATAATTCGTTGGGACCTAGGAAGTTTCCCTCGTAGAGGTGCCCCTGGGCAAGTTTCTTGAGGTCTTTCAATGGTTCTGTTGACCGAACAGGGCGCTTCGCCGTCACTGGTGTGAGACCACACCGGTGACATTAGTCAGCAATAATAAGCAGTAACTGCTCCCTTACCAATGCTGTAATTGTCATTTCGAAAAAAGTACCCTAAAACCCTAGGAAAGATTTACTTCGCCATTATGTTGATGACTTACCCAGACGGCAGCCGGGACGGGGAGACGGGAAACCTCGCACGAAATCGATGCACTTGACACCAAACAGCCGGTAGAAGTAATCGTCATCCGGCACTCGGATCTCGTTGCAGTACGGGTGTTTTAGATGCAGGGGGCGCTTGCAGCATTCTTCCGGGTCGTTACGATTTATCGGGTCTGTGGAGAGTAATGCAAATTGGGATATTGGGTGTAACAATTTTGATTAGATCTCTTTTTTTACTTATTTGTACCAGGGCCTTTATACATTATCTAGGTAAGTACCTATACATAAGTATACCAATATATTTTATAGCCCAATAACCAGTTCATAACAAGCAAATTAAATAAATAAAACACACGGTAAAAGAATACTTATTATTTGCTTCATACGACAGTACTGGGAAAAACATTACCCCCCATTTCTGGGGCAGTCGGGTAAAAAGAGGAGGTCAATTCAAAGCCGAGAACCACACGACAGGAAATCTGACATAATCAACAGCCTGATAAACTATAGGTCTCTGCTTTTCACGCCATTTTCACGGGTAAAACCTGACTTATTTAAAATCCGCCGTGGCCCGATCAGTCTAGCTGTTTAATTACTTACCAAGAGGTGTTCCAGTAAGCGTGTAGTCGTGGTCCATGAACTGTCCCCAGGCGATGACCATGACGGTGCCGGCGTGGTCGTGGAACCCTTCGTCTGGGTGCATGGTGCGGGAGACTACGCGGGACAGAGGCAGGTCGCGGCCGGTGTGTGAGATACGAGGGGCGTTGATGCCGTCCGCGAACAGTGGCCCGATGAGTCTGGGGGTTTTATTACGTGTTAAATGGATTTATATCGCCAGCAAACGTCTCATAATTATTCTTAAATAGAGGATGCGGTAATCGAGGTGGGTAAGTTTGAAATAAACTGGGACTGGGACAGATGTATAGTCAGGAACGAAAAGATGTGTATCTACTTTAGTAATATGACGACGTGGAATAAAAGGGCATACTTCTTTTCGTCCTGGAGGTAAGGATACGAACCTCTGGAAAGGAGCGTTAATAGCACCCCAGGTGGGATGTTGTAGATACCATCTAGACGGCGGTACTTGCCTGCGCGGCACTCCACATGCGAGAACACTGGCGGGCACATTTCATGGAACAGAGTCCTGTAGGTAAGTATACGAACCTCTGAAAAGGAGCGTTGATAGCACCCCAGATGGGATGTTTTAGATACCATCTAGATGGTGGTACTTGCCCGCGCGGCATTCCACATGCGAGAACACAGGCGGGAACACATCATGGAACAGAGTCCTGTAGGTAAGTTTACGAACCTCTGGAAAGGAGCGTTGATAGCACCCCAGGTGGGATGCTGCAGGTTGTTGCAGAGACCATCGAGACGGCGGTACTTGCCCGCGCGGCACTCCACGTGCGAGAACACTGGCGGGCACACTTCACGGATCAGAGTCCTAGATGTATCGATCAGGGGAAGGCCCTTCTCGATCTCTTCGTAAGTTAGACCGTACCTGTGGAACAAATAGGCATGTTTACTTATATTATCTGAACAGTACTTAGAGATATGTAGCATTCACTTGAAATGTAGGCCACCAAACCGTCGTAGGCCAGTTAGTCTATATCTCTTACGCATGTTATGCCATGTTCTACAAACGGATGTTTGTTCCTCTATTGCAAACTAAAATTCAGCTATGAATCCTTACCTTATAAAATGTATTAAAATCTAAAATGCTATTAATTATGTACCGAACAATTAATCAGAAATTACAATAGGAATCAATAAATGGTGAATGAATGAATTAAAACATCAAAAGACACAAGGAAATGGCTGATGTTGATTGATACAATTTACAACATTTCATTGCGAGTAATTTAGTAACGATGTTCTTTTAAAATGCCAAGGTTTATTGCAATCATGTGAGTTTGGTGAGCAATACGTTACAACTGTAATTATATGTGTAGCATTGAAGATGTATGAGCTCAGATATTTGGTCATAAAATTAAACGAATATCTTCTCAAATCCTGTTTGCTTCATTCAATTATAAATCGAGAGCGTTTGAGTAATTAATTGAACGCATGTAATTTATTGCTATTTGAGGCTCAATAATGTAAGTATTTCGTAATCGTTCATAATATGAGTTAAACTCAATAAAACTTACAGACCTTAGAGTAGATTATTATTATGTATTTATAAAATTTAAGATTCATTTACATAATTATCGATCGGCTCGGCTTGGCTACGAAAGATGTAGTTCTTACCCATTGTATTTATTTCAAACGGTTAGAAGATTTCTATACAAATCTTCAATCAATCAATCAATTATACTTTATTTAACACCAAAAAACATAGTATAACAACAAACAAACAGGAAATACAGAAGGTACAAAAATCTTCCAAGCCAGTGTACGTTTGAAACTTTACATTTAATCGGAAATCTAACAGATACGTTAGATACTAGATAGTGCTTAAAAATTTCATTACATTTAATTGGATAGAATACAAAACAGAATAAAACTTAGTTTGTATATCCTCTTGATGTAGTAAAGGTTATTGATCAGGGAAATTAATTTATCTTTTGGTCTTAAATGTTATTTATTAAGATCAGGGACAGGTTTTAAAAGCAGTCCAAGGATTTAAAATAAGTCAATAAAGTAATTTTGAACTTAAATTATTATTTATAGGTGCTACCAGTAAGCAAGGGCTTTTGCACGATTACAACTTACAAGGTACCCGACAAAACGTTAAAATGTAAATCTTATAGATTTATTGATTATAGATTATAAAATAAAAATTGTAACTGTAACTTGGCGTGTGGATGTAAATTGAAAATATTTGCAAAAAAATTAGAATGCATTCAGGCCATTTTTAGAATTTTTGTCTGTTTATCTGTTTCTGCACACATCACTGAAAAACTACTGAACCGATTTGAATGGGATTTTCACAAAAACACAATTTAGGGCTTAGTTTGGATTAACATTTAGGGATTATTTCATCGCAATCGGTGCACTCAATCGAAACTTATAAGTATTTAAAATCAGTAGTCTGCGCGTTAGAAGTCGCGGGCGCCGCTAGTCTGTCTGTAATAATAAGTTATACAAGAGCGCATACTTAGAATCTTTTTAGCAAAAATTATGAGTAGTTATTATTACGAAACAAGTAATTTATGTTATTGTAGTTCACGTAACATGGCATTATTGTAATCTTTTACACATCGGAACATTCAAACGACTTTATTATGATAATAATTCCACCAAAGGAACACCCATGGAACACCTAACCATATTTTGATAGTACTGAATGTAAACATGTGCCGGAATGTTATGTAATTGGTCACTTTTCTTTCTCTCTTGTAGTTACGAAAAGGAACTGTGAAGATGTTTTTATAACCACCTACGTAATATATAAGCCTTCTTGACCTTTGCATGGTAACATAAAGGTTTTTAACTACACTTAGGCTATTATTTTACTTTTGATCGGCAACATTAAAGTTTTTATGGTTGATCTTTTAGACCAAAAGTTAAAGTATTGCTGATTTTACAAGTGAAGTAAGATATTATATCTAGTAGACTAGTTTAAGCTAGTTTTTTAACGCGATGTGAGCGACTGCCTTTGCGTGGACTGAATTCAATATTTGTTTGTATCCTGTATGTTTTGAATTATCTATACTTTTATGTTAAATGTCGTCCATATCTATAAGTGTAACTAGGTTATAAAGATAAACGTTTCCAATATAATGCCTTGCATTACTCTTGTGGAAAACCAAGGTGCTTATGGATCTTTTCTCTTACCAAGGTAATCGGAATTTCATACGGAATGGGATATACATAGTTCGAAACATATATATTTTTTACTTTCAACCCTGAAGTAGCTTTGGACGTAACCTTATCCTATAAATAAAAGTAGTTTATTTCAGTAGCAAACTGTCAATCTACATTAACATATTGTAATATGACAGGTAATATAAGAAAACAATAGCCTACACTCTGTAACTATCAAAGTTCGACCTAGATATGTCGATCAAATGGACAGATGTAGATACAATTATTAATTCTCTATGTTATATGTATCAGCCTTGGAGATGATACGCAACGATAACTATTGTACACAATAAATTAGCTGACTTAGTTGGTCATGTGATAGCTTTACCCAATACACTTTAGTTACGACCTTGCATTTTGCAAATTATGTTGCAATGGGGTAGGCAAGTAATGGTTCGAACTAAAAAAGTTTCTAAAGCAAACAAGACATATTTGAAAAAGTAAATTGTATACAATTGCCTTTTCTTCAAACTTCTAATAGTTAAGCAAACATACATGGAAGTAATGGTCGGTAAAATAAGCTTTGACATTACTGTACTCTGTCACAAAGTTTAACGACATTGTGAAAAATGGGCACGAGTGCTTTTAAGAGACCATTAGGAATTATGTAAACAATATTCAACGGTCTATTGTGATTGTGAAGCTGTATTCGGTTTTATCTTTCTTCTCTCTTCGTTCCCTCAAGTTACTTTTCTTCTCTAAGAGTCTGGGGCCGACATCAGGCTCCTTCATGCCATTCTGTATTATAGTCAGTAAGTTCTGACCTGATCACATCACATCTTTGGCCTTAGCCACAGTTTATGCCGAAGCGACGTGTGGCGGTGGCGGATAATCTATGTAGCACAATATAAATCTTATAGTACGTAGCATAGCGTCGTTTTTATCGTAAACAAGAATCGCGCCCGCGCCTCAGGGTGACGTCGCCTGGAGGCGCGGGCGTAATTCTCCAAACGACGCTGTGCTACGTACTATAAGGTTTATAATTGTGTTACTTTGAGTATCCGCCACCTCCACACGTCTCTTCTGCATAAACCGCGCCTTAGGTTTATGGATAAATTCTAAGTATGAGTGCGTCTCGTCGACTTTATTGGTAGATATTACTTGGTATGGTATGGCTTATCATGACAGTAGGTTTCCAAAGGATGTTTACTAACCATGGCATTCGCATCGCATATTTTCAGCTTTTTACTAACTGGTTTTTGTTTTGTACCCTTCACATTTCGCTATTTAGTTACATTTAGTCTGAAACAGTATCTTATAAAGCTTTTTTGTCAGAAGATGACCTACACCTAGTGAGATTTTAAGTAATCATTCATATCATTATTTATCATAATGTTACTAAATCTGTATAGTTTAATAATCGACCATACGTGACTGGTACGCCCTTCGTGCAGATTCTTCAATCGCATTCCAAATAACAATCAATTGATACTAGACCATAATTATTTATTGAGCTTCTTTATACTCGATTCATTCAACTTATAACGTGGCGTGTGTAAACTTAATGACTTTGTCCTTTACGTCACTCTGAATATAGCAGGAACTGATCGCCAGACTTCTATAATCATTTACAATGATATAAATCAGTAAGTGCATCAATCTTTACAGGAAATGTAACCTATGCATTATATTTTTTATCGTCAAGGACGACGACAGTGTAGGACAATACAGATGGCAGGGTTGTCACTAGCGCGCCGCGCCGATATTGGCGGTGTCAACCAACCCAATGAAAACTTTTTAAAAACAATTTTCCTTCCTCGTAAGAGAAGATAAATAAAGTATATTTGAATGGTTTATACAGAATTTTGGAGATAAGAATTCGACTTTCGTTCATTTTGTTTAAGTTGCTGGCATAATCCTATTTACCACGAAAAGAGTGACAACCGGTCGGGGCGCTTTATCTCCCTCTGTGGTCATACCACTGAAAACATATAATATAGGTATGATGCATTATAATGTAGTCTATGTTAAATGGTAGCCGTCAAGTAGCGTAAAGTTCCTATGACTGACTCATGCTCGATTGATCTCACTGTATACTGACTGTATAGGACACCGGTTGCGATAATGGGTCCAACGAGATGACATTTGCAGTTCCCTCTCACTATAAAGGCCACGTAGGTGACAAAGGCTGATGCTTAAGATCAAGGACCTTCTGAGCCTATAATTGAAGTTAATTTTTATTTTCAAGCAATTATCGGCTAAACGCTTGGAAATCTTTTTACGTGTTGGATACCTACAGTACCTAACTGCTCACTGGATGTCAAGCTTGATAGACGCAAATTTTTGCAAAATAAGTTGATTCTTGACTTAGAATTTTGAATTGATTTCCGCTAAGACAAAACAAATGAGAAACTTTTCTCGAATTATTTTTTAAATGAATGCCGCAGAGTTATTGATCCAGAATACATAGGAAAACAATTTTTCTTTGCAACGACTACTATAATAACAAATTATGGGGGACATTTCCGAAAATCAAGAAAACTTGAACGTTTCCCATGCTTGAAAAGCCATGAGCATAATTAATGAACAGTGCTGTACCCATAGACTGTGCCCAGCGTTTAAAAATTTGACACATGACTTGAATGGCAGTGCGTAAGGTTAGGTACCTATTTAATGGTTAATTTGTAGACGCGTAAGTCACAATAGTTTCGTTAGATATTGATTTGTTCCGCGTCGTGAGGGCTAGCGGCCGTGAATAGGAAGACAAAAGCGTAAAGCGGATCTGAGTCCAGATGGCTTGTCCACATTCAATTAATCTTATCGTTCAACTGTTCATGTTAGGATAAAGAGAGCCGATTGTGCAAGGTCATTAGCTTATAGACTTTTTCAAAACAACGGCAGATTGTTTTGGAGTAGGCTTGTCAAGGCGTAGTAATTAGCACTTAGTTTAGGTTGGTTATAGTATGCCTTAGCAAGAAAATATTCGTATGCCTGATTTTAGAAGTTGTCTGAATCTATTTGCATTAGAATTTTAATTATAATCTTATTAGGTAGGTTAGGTATGTGGGTTTATGTTTTGTTAGCAAATATACAGTAAGATAAATTACATCAGATATGCGATTACAAATGTTTACCAAAAACTTGTTTTCATATGTTGAGGTAGGTTACAAATTATAAATAATGCAACGACTCTCTATGAATTTATAAAGATACGATTCGTAGTTTTAATTTTGCATAAACATTACGAATTAATTAACAAGACATCTTGTAAGTTTATATTTGTGGTGCCGGTCGGTCTAATGCCTGAAAATAGTTAGCATAAAAAT
This sequence comes from Agonopterix alstromeriana, assembly GCA_963924505.1. Taxonomy (NCBI): domain Eukaryota; kingdom Metazoa; phylum Arthropoda; class Insecta; order Lepidoptera; family Depressariidae; genus Agonopterix; species Agonopterix alstromeriana. The sequence goes on along the minus strand of OZ004671.1, from coordinate 6,278,673 downwards.
CGATAACTGGACAATATTACATATGTAACAATTTAAAAATCGCAAAATAAAGTAAGGGTTTCCCTATTTATATGACAACAATTTTCAATGAAAACATCTTCGTTTAGAGTTTCTGTGCAAAAAGTTATCTGGTTTCACGTTTATTTGTTAATATATTTAGTGACACAAATAAATGTCGATTATAGATAAATTACTACATATTATATGTAAAGTAAAAGTACTAAAAACTTACGTGCGAGCCAGGTTGATGGAGATATCGAGGATCAGCTCGCCCACGCTGGCGAAATCCTCCGGCTTCCAATCGCCTTTGGGTTGTGATACCACTGCGAACAAAATTGTCGGTTAAGTCTGCTCGTTCAGTCTTGTTTGTTACCGTCACAACTTTTATCATAACTACGATCTGGGTGGGTGGCCGTTTCAGTGTCCATCAGAATTGTGCTTTGGAAGGCACATTAACGCAGTGGTGGACAATGGACGGTATTGTCTCATCCACTGTCCATTGTCTATCAAACTAAGTAAGAGTCTGTTTAGGCTTGAAAACTCTGGCAGCAAGTTGTCCACTAACTAGCCTCCACCAATCCACTCTGGCCCACGTGGTGGAGTATCCCATCCCTTTCACTCTAATCGGGAGATGAAATTTAATGCTTATGCCGTGTGGGACGTATATACATAGATGATGTTGATGATCATATTATTATGACTATTGAAAATATTAGATGTCGAGTTGGTCAAGTAAAGAAGGAAAACATCTTATCTGATTATGGAGTGCATCAAGTTATTATTAATACAGGAAATATTTATAATTATAACAGTATTATCGTTAAATAAGTTTTACCTTAAAATAAGTAAAGTTCATTGCTATTTACAATTATTTATAAAGACAACTTTTACATTATTAATCGCAAAAATGTTATGGTGAATGAAATAGTAAATATATTCATAATTAATAGTCAGTTGCAGAAACGCTCATTAAAGTTTATCCTCCATTAAATCTCTTGCTGTAATTTTTTGTCTTGTTGACGTAGTAAAAACTGGTAAGAGTTTTAATGGAGGATTAACTCTAATGAGCGTTTCTGCAACTGAGTGTTAGACACCTATATTTAAATAAGGTTGAAAAATAGAATAAAATAAATACTGACCAATTCTGTTTCTCGCTTCGTGATACGCCTGATTGATTGCTTCGTATGTGATGCATGTGTGTTGACCCTCGTAACCGCTGAAAGAAAGAATAAAGTTTTAGGCTTGGAATATTAATATTGCTAAAATATTGTTTTACGGAAATCTTAAAATATAAAAATTGGTCATCGTGTTTTAAACTTTAAAACAAACTATATCGGCAGCAAACCACTGCAACTGACAGTTGATTCCTGTCCCAATTTGAACCAATGCAAAATCTAGACTATCTACTGAGATGTGCTTTGGTGCTCTTTTAAACTAGTCATTTCCTCACAAGCGCTCTCGCAGTTCGAAGGACCGCTAATGTGAAAAGGTAGTTATATTTGTTGACCAATAGATATTATGTAGGTATATGGCTACAATAAAGTAAGTACGTACATCCGAACCGCCGCCGCTTTGATTCTAGTGGACGCGTTTAAAAACAGGGTAATTGGCTCCGTTGCCTACATACTTTGAGGCCAAAAGGTCCCACAGTTACTTAATGAGATGGAACTCATTTGACGTTACGTTACTTCTCGTGTTGTTATTATATTACGTCAGTTTTACTATGAGTACTTTGCGTTGTATGTAAAATGCTATATAAACAAACTGAGAAATTCTTTAAACCTACTTCACTCCAGACAGGTTCTACATTAACTGCCAGTCATTATCTAATCTGTGCTTCTGATCTACATCTGGTGTCATCAGAACATCGATTTAATGTCAAAGATCGCCCAGCATTTCATGGAACTAATGATGAACTAAATAAATTGATGTTTTAGATCATTTACAATAAGTAATTGATTAATTAATCTCTCTTTCTATTTCCTTCTGTAACTCTTTTAGGAAGTCTTTTTCTATTGCAATCGTCTGCAAAAAAATTTCATTTTTGTTTGGAATCTTTCTATTTGTGAAATTCCAGCCAATGTTTACATACCTATGTTTTTGCATGGCTCTGCTTTCTTCACAGTCTAAATACCTAGTAAAGATACACTTTAACATTTTCGATGTTTGGTGGGAATTGTTATGTAAAGATGAAAATGTCATTGAACTCTCAAGCTAAAGGTTCACGGATGTATTGTCTAGACTTTAAATCAAAATACCCGTTCCACTTGCATAACGTTGGCTGTATTAAATGCAGCTCTATTGACTTTTTAATTTTATAGATGCATTTTTAGTTTGGTAATATAATTCATATAAACTGTAGAAGTTTATAGACCGTAAATAATAAATTTGAAGTGAGTTTTTAATTTGATAATTACATCATCACCTACACGAGTTTTAGTGAATGTTTATCTTGTTTTGTAAACAGTTTAGATTACTTTAGAATATTCAAATTCACGTGATCGTTGAGAAATGTAAGACAATAAAATGGATGTTACCGCACAAGTACCGTTTTCCCACGTAATGCGGGGGCCTCGGCCGGATCAACAGTGCAATTCTCACGCCTGCGTTATTTAGGCTCATTCTAAAGAGCAATCTGCTCTAAAGTTGGTGGACATGTAGGGAATTTAATAAATGATTTCAATTGGATGGTACTAAGTCGTCATGAACTAAGAGGTTAAAGGTTAGGTAAAAGCACACTTAGCTGTCATTTCATACAAATGGGAAAAATGTAAAGAAGAGGTAAGCATGTGCGGTGCGATATTGAGTGAGTGCGAGCGAGATAAAAAAACGCCATGGCCTACATTTTCCTACACGCTTCCTATCAAAATTTGTGAGGGTAGGGAGTGTCTGTACTGTATGTTGTACTAGATACTCTTTCTTAAACACTGTGGTAAAATTAAGCCTAGTGGATTCCCTGAAGCCTTTAGCTCCCATATTATCTGCTGCATGTTTGTTAGAATATATGGATAATGGATATGCACTAATAGATATTGGTTATAAGAATTTTCTAATTGTTGTTTGGTGGACTTCTATAAATTTTGTAAGTTGTTTTGTAACTAATAACTATTAGCAGCATTGACAGGTATAACAAGCATACTCAAGAAACACGCAGGTGCCCGGGGCATATACAATATTCTGGTATCTTGATATATCAGGGCGTGACTACTTTAATGGTTATAGAAAGTGAAGGAACCTCGCAACTTGACTCTCATATCTCGTTTAATTAATTTTTCACAATTTAGAGCCTAGCAAATTGGACATGTCCATTAAACTGAAGCGGTAATAGGCGATTATTAACAGGAATTTAAATCCGTATATGATATCGTACTTGAAAAGGTTGTCAGCGAAAATGTTAACGGATGGATTGGTAATGCGTCTTTTGACATTAGCAAAATATTTCAGATTTTGATTTGAGATATTTCAAAGATATAAATGGTTTTATGCAGAGCTTCGTGATTCGTGATCGAAGTGTATTATTTTAAACAATTATAGTCAACGTCATCTTTGATCTATCACGGTCTTGGAACATTCATGTTCTCTATAAGTATTGGTACTACAAACGACACTCGAGACTTGCAAGAGTCTACATTTTAGTTGGTCAAGCACGTCTGGACCACATACTTCTTACATATGGATAAGTTGATAGGCATTTTGACGAGTTCTTCGGATGGTTGTGATGGTTTATCTCTATTTAATTCAAGTAGAGACTTGGAATAACCAATCCATTACTTAGATATGACAAAATCATTACACAACGGTCAAGTGTTAATCAAAATATCTTATCTTATATACAAAACCGACCTTTCTATTTTAACATGAGTAGCAATTTAGGTGTTATTGAATGTTTTAAATTCGCACGAGTTCGTTAATGAATGAAAGGTATGGTTTAGAAAGGATTTTGAAAGTAAATGCGAAACCGAATCGAGTGTTGCCTCATAGAGTGGAGATGAAAGCAATTTTTGATAGTACCTTTTTTAGTTACGACATTCTGACATGGGGTCAGTTTACCGAAACATGCAGAAATCAGCAGTTAATACAGTTCAACAATGGACGTCTGGGTTATGAATATCAAGCTTTAATTGTTAGCCTTAACGTTACATAATTGAATGATGAAGAGTATAAATGTAACATAGATTTTCATCGTTGTTAGTATATCATACGATTATCTAAAAGTCTGACGAATTGAAACTTCAACGCAGACCTTAAATAGGTAGTTCGACAGTCCAAAAAAATTATAGCCTCGACTATTACTTTTTTTATTTAAATTAAAGATGCTAAAATACCTACTATTTAACTCAAGTTTTATGCAGACAATGATATTTTTTTTTCATACGTAAATAAAACCAAAAATGAAGTAATATAAATACCGATCTTTTGTCTTTTCTACTGACAAGTTGACAAGCTATACCAAAAGGTTCTTTCTACTACTTAGAAATCTGTTACCAATTACCTAGTTGATATGAGTAGAGTTTGAAAACACACGCTTACATGATACAATTATCATTACAAAAACCAACAAGGTTTATTAATTCCATTGCCAAAACAAACAAATGACCCAAAACCTAAAAATCTACAAGAGAGAGACAGTGAAGTATGTCGCGGAAGTGTGTCAAGTTTGTGCCGTGCCGGCGCGGCGCGGCGGTGCCGGTGTCTGCGCGTGACGCAATGGTGACAGTGAGAGAGATGTCGCACTCCCGCGCACTCTGCGACATTGAACACTGGATGGCCGTGCTATTGTAATTAGTTTAACTGTTGGTTGATTAAAAGCGACCTTAAAGTATCATGATGCCAATTTATGGAACTATGGATATATGGAATGTCTTATAGACGGATCGTTTGTCAAACCTTTAATTAGATATCTGTTAAAAGTTCGATAGCCATTGAAGAGGAATTACGGTTTTAACCAGACACTGTTTCGACGCTTACTCCCTCCGAGCATAATTCCTGCTACAGGTTAGAGTCACTGCATCCATTTATCATCATCCTGTCATGCATTTCTGGGTGGACTAGAGAGTTCCTATCTTAGTTTAGCGCTTTTAATTGACCGCTTTAGCACATGAGTAAATACCCCACTGAGACAAAGCTTTATACAATCGCGCTACGATATGCACACTACAAGGCGCGGCGCGGCGGTGTGTGCTTGGCATTGCACCAACGAGTTCACGCCGACGACGAAGACTATACGCCGCCCGTGGGAAAACTAGCTCGGCCAGTGGACAATCTATGGGCAAGCGGGTCACGTGATAATTTTTTGCGCTTCTTTAGCTTCTGTCTCTGTGAGGTATTTACCTAGAGCCATATGGGCTTCAGTATACAAGCAGTCGCTCTCGTTGAAATCGAATATGATTATCATCATTGTTTGGTTAACAACCAGTCTCATTATCTTGTGTAATGTTAATAATGGGTAACTTACAAGTTGCCCTTGAGTAGATTGAGGCTATAGTCGTAGGCGGAGGTGCGACCAGGACCGGTCAGGTAGAGTGCGCAGTCGCTGTCATCGCCGGCTGCTGTCAGCGAGGCCAGCGCCGAGGCGTACGCGCATGACAGCGCGAGCAGGAGCGCCCTAGAAGAGAGAAGGAATCAAAAATTACTACAAGTTCATTGTTACGGCTAAGTGAGTAGACAGATACTTAATCATCATTATACCCTTTGCAGGGTGAAATTGATATCATTAGCATCTATGTATGATATCATAACCATGATAATTAGATTCTGCTCTCGATTCTAAACAAACTACTTTCTAGTTTTGCGTTTATTCATTAACACGTTGTATACTGTAATGACTACTCGACTCAAATGTATGCAACAGCAGATTTTTTTTTGCTCCGATCGCTTTGATCCCATAGTAAATGTTGTTCAGTTTGATGGGTAGACTCTTAGTTTAAAGGATGCTAATGATATCAATTTAACCCTTTATATGTCCCATTACACAGTCCATCACGCGTGCCCAATGTGGATTGGTAGACGGAACCTACGTACTTAATAAGAGAGGAAATTTAAATGTTTAATTGAATATTCATCTGATTCTGTCAGGTGGAAGCTTGTCATTGGCCTTTAGAAAACTATTTAGATATTCATCATTGTATTATAGTTATCCACAATACAGGGTCCAACTTAATATGCTGACACTAAACAACTTTCTCTATGGGACCAACATCAAAATCGTGAAATAAAAATCAGCTCTTCCATACAAAACCGCGAGCCTACTCGAGCCAAATGTATGGGACAGCTGATTTTTTTTCGCGATTTCGATTTTGGTGCCACAGAGAAAGTGGTTCAATATGACGGTCTGATCATCCCCTTAAAAAGTGTCAGCATATTAAGAAGGACCCTGTATAATAAAAGGGTAAATGATGAGGGATGGAATTTTGACCCTCGGACAGGATCATATTCTTCAAAACATCTAACGTTCAGATATCTAAAATTGGACACCATTTCTAAGCTTTAATTTATGCTAGGTGTGGTTCACCAAAAATTCACACCTAATTAGATGATACAGCATGGACGCGCTTCCACTGCACTACAGCATCATGGCTGCAGCAAATCAGTGACATTTGCATAGAAGTGCAAAGCCACTACCACTATGTGGTTTTCGTTTCCAATTTGCAACAACCGTAAAATGTTACGTCAAATGCAACTTGTCTATATTATAAGCTGCATTTTGAAACAGAACGGACTGGCTTCAACAATATTGTCACAATTAAGTGTTTATAGATGTCAGGCAATTATAGGCTCTGCGAGCCCTATCTCAGCATCTGGGTCAGATTTACCGTCTCCTTCGTCTTGGTTTTCATAACCACACGATATTTTATTACGTACTAACAAAATATTGTGAAATCTCTTTTTGAGCGATATGAGAGTTTATCATTTAGATTGTGTGCCTTGATTACAGAAATTCATTAAAAAGTGTAAAATCTGCAATAGTGTAAAGCTTAGACTCTTAAGGTACTTGCATGGTATTATCATCATCATCAATAGGATTTAGCCCACAGCTAAATCCTAGCACGAATAAGGTCAGAGGGTCTAGGCCATACATCATAACGCGCGCGGGCCCAGTGCGAAATTGGTAGAGGCAAGCTGATGCTGGTGATCAACCTGCTGTCAGAGTATTTTCCAGCTGCCTCTTGAATCGACTTCATGATTATTATGCAAGTGATGTCTCAATGGTAAAATGTTTTCTTTCATACTTCTCGCGTCCGTCTTGAGTGTATTTGAACTCAACTTAGAACAGACAACTATGTTTTAATTTGTGACGTATCGTATTTAAAAATGGTCACGTCTGCCGCATCATCTCGTGGATGTCCTTGTTGTCTCTCAGAATTTGTTACACCATCAAACAACTAAACTTAGTAGGTAATAATATGCAAAATATGTTAATGTGTTGAAGTAGGACGGATGTATTAAGTACTGAGTAGGCAATGTATTCTGTAACTGCACATTCCTATTTTAAAGGTAACAAATCAATCACATCATTATATTATAAAGTCCCTTTTTTAAGTACGCATGTCTTCATTTCATGGTGAAACCAACGGCTTGTTTCTGAAATATATCTTTTAAGGAGAAAAGTGTGACATATATTGTTTTCTTTCTGAGACAAAATTACTTACGCGGCTGTTAAGTATAAAATATCAGGATAGGTACTCGTATGTCTATCGAACTGTTCTAAAACTGCCCCCCCTAGACAAATTGACATTCTATTGGCGTTGACGCTAGTACAAAATGACAGAATGTATGGATTTGACATTAGCGATCGTCAAAATGTTTCGATCGCTAATGTCAAATCCATACTAGGGGGGCTGGACACCTTATATGAATCATATTTCAAAATCAAAGGTGTAACTGCAAGAGGCATACCACGTACTTAAATGGAACACCGCTTAGTGATCCAACTGTGGTCAGGGGTGTATTTCCAAACGGAGCGACCCAAGCAGATGTTTTTCATCGCCCCTAATTATAGTCACTAAGGGGCCGTTCATAAATTACGTAAGACGATTATAAGCATTTTCTAACCCCGCTCCCTCCTATGTAAGTAATTTTGTACCAAAATTGCAAATGAAAGATAGAAAAAATAAGACTTGCTCGGACCCCCTCCCCCCAAATCGTCTTACGTAATTTATGAACGGAAATAAAGTGGAATTGCATCATTCGGAAAATATACCTAGAATCTTCCACCGAGACTTTAAACTGACATGTAACTTATTTTGTAGAAGCAAAGCGATCCACCTCGACATAAATTCTATTATTGTACGGTCTAATGACTGTAATAAATGAGAGTATGGAGTGTTTTAAATATCTGAATGTATTACACACTGGCCAGATTGAGTAAGCAAATCCTGCTTGAATTTTCAAGACATTCAACTCGGGGCAGTTCGCAGTCCTTCAACAACAGGCGCCTCTGGTACCTCTCTCGCTCTTTGTTGAATACCTACGTATCTGGCTGTTGCTATATTTGGCAAACAAAAAGCTTTCCTAAAGTCTATCAGTACTACTTGTATCTAATATATGTTGGCCGTTTATCACAAAAGAATAAGGTGCCACGATACTAAATACTTATAGGTACTTAATTGATAAATTGTCAATTGAACTATACTTTTTACTGCTAAGGTGTATTCGGTTGCGACAAGCACGCTATAAAATACATTCTTTGTCACAAAAAACATTTCTAAGGCTCTTTTTGCTCATGTTGGGCCAAGTATTCGAAGTACTAGGAATATTGAATTACTCTATTAACACACAGACAGACCTATGAATTTTAGAATACATTTAAAGACCGGATATCGATGCATGACAGTTGTTAGGTAGGGCTAGTGCAAGCCGTATAGCGTATGTGTGATTGGGTTTTGCAATATAGTTCCTTAGTATAGAAAAAAGCTAAAAGTATTAAAGCAAAAACCCTCCTAAAATAAAAAAGTACTTACATCTATACTCCATTTAAAAAAGCAACGAAATATTAAGAAACGGAGATTTGAAACACGTCTTCACACTTATTCTTAGAACAGCTTTTGTACCGTCCAAGATATGTCGGTTAGTATATGTTATTATATATCCATTAAATTAATTACATTTGGTACTCAGAATTGGCCAGAAAGCTAAATAGGAATCGGAAAATCTCGTCGTCCTTATTTGGAATGAAGTATTGATAGCTCTTTTACAATTTCTCTAATACTAGACTATGATTATATCCAATTTTATGTCATACTATTTAAAAACTGTAAGAACGAGTCCAGTACGGGATAGAGTATCGGAAAGCCTCCGAAACCAAAAATATTGTATCTTATTTTTTTATATTTTTGGATATTTGTTCGAGAATGACACAAAAACTATAGCACTGATTTGGATGCGGTTTTAAAGCTCCAAAACCAATCTTTTAAACTTCAAAACTGCGACACTTCAAGCCGAAAACACTACGGAAGGCAGCGTCATCAATTCACTTCTAAAATAAATCACCTATTGAAACTGCAGATGTAATACCTCCTGGGTTTTTTAACTAGCTTGCAATTTCTCTACAACTATCTAAAAGTAAGTATTTAGATAACATATAATATATCCCTGTCAGAACAACCGGGAAAACCGTCCATCAACCTGTCGATACATACGACACGCTCTCATATATATTCTATCACTTGAACCGAACCGGCTTCAATGTGAAATAATTGCAATGGACTACATAAAACATACGCGCAATTTAGCCAATTAGGATTAAGAATGTACCTACGCACGTGTTGTAATATGGCTCTACAATTGAGAAATATTTCAGAAATTATATATTTTTTTTACGTTTGCCATCTTATAATAGTAGGTATGTCAACCTTTCTGTTTGGTTACTTGGTTAGTTAGTAACGAACTTAACACAACCGCACGTGGTCATTTTATATACCCATAAGCGTAGACAGCTGGCTACAGTATTCATGAGTACAATCACCCTACTGTCTACACTTGTACCCTGTTTACATTGATAGGGATTAAAAAGCATTAATTTTTAATAACCTTCGTTTTTAAGTAAATAAACTTTCACAAGCTCTTCTAATTAATGTTTAGTATTGTAATGTAATCTATTGTTTTATATTATTTTAGCCAAATCATCATAATATTGTTAAAATTAAAATATAGTCAAACAATGAGTTGTTAAGGTAAATATTTCATTTTGGATACAAAACACTTTTCGCAACAATAAGGAGTCGAAAATATAATAGTCTATTGTAAAATTTGTCTGAGTTTTAGAGATGTTATTATGAACAAGTGATTCATATAAACAACATCATTTAATTTTGTATGTGCATTAAATGGATCTTTGCATCAAGTTAATGCTACGTGGTTCTGGCTGAATATGGACTTTCATTGCATTGTTGGAATTATAACATTCTTTGTTTAAAGGTTTTAACAATGCCGTAACCATCAAACTGTATCCACCGACTGCAACCATCCTGATCTGATCAATCCTTCTCGTTCGTATGCAAATTGTCTATAATCTCGGCCACCACGGTTAAGGCTCTACCTACCTCACTTGCCTAGCGATGAATCTTGCCCACCAACACTTCCGAGTGAAGATTTATCTTTGCTTAGGTTTATAGATTATATCGATGCGCAGGCTGTTCTTACGCAAGCGCATCCATGACTAACCCACCCAGAATCAGGTACATTTTAATGTTTCCGTTGTCGTTAGTCGAACTAGTAGTCGACCTCGTTGAATCGATTCATCCATTTATCCCTTCACTGAGAACTGATTATTTTATTATTTTACGATTGCAAAATAACCTCATCCATGTAATTAGAACTGCGGAGTAACATTGTATTTTTAAATCCTTGCGATTTTTGTGTGCAAAAATGATTACCACTAATAAAATATATGAAATACTTTTATTGTGAGTTAATAAAAATGATGGATAATAAAGTGATTTCACAATCAAATCTGACCTTACGATCCAATCTAATGATGCAGTGTCCAATAGTGACATTGAATATCTATGAAAACATCGAAATTTATAAAATAAAAGGCAAGAAAAAGAAATGTAAGTGCCTCCTCAATTGTTGTATATCAATAAGTTTATCAATAAGTAATTTTTCAAATATCTGCCTTAAAAGTTCGAATCTACTTATAATATTTCCCAACATAAACCACTTAGAAGAGCTCTACAACAAGGAATATACCCAGAGCACGTTTAGTTTAGTTTCATAACATTACATAAGCTCCTCTAATTGCAGCGACCAATGCCCCAATGACCTCAGGTCGGGGCGGTGCGTGAGCGCATCTTCAATTACGTGATCTCGATGATCGGTAGAGGCAAACGGCGGGCGTTGAATCGCGTATCGAATCATTTGATCCTCGACCTCACGCTGAAACTACAAGGTTGTGGATGTACGCAATGAGATGAACTAATTTAGGAATTCAAAAGAGTCCACAGCTTTAGAAACATAGACACGAACGGCTACAATACAGGGTCCTTCTTAATATGCTGACACATTTTTAAGAAGATGATCAGACTGTCAAACTGAACAACTTTCTCTATGGGACCAACATCGAAATCACGAAAAAAAACAGCTGTTCCATACAAAACTACTTTAGCCAAATGTATGGGACAGCAAATATTTTTTTCGCGATTTCGATTATGGTCCCATTGAGAAAGTTGTTCAGTTTGATGGTCTGATCATCTCCTTAAAAAAGTGTCAGCATATTAAGAAGGACCCTGTATAATAAGTCTAAATACAGATTTAAATTCCTCTTTCAACTATGAGTAAATTTAATATGAAAAATGTTTATTGCTTTAAAAAATGCATAAATCGAATACTACTAGTAGTACCCACATAATTACATACTACGGCTACTATAGGGCTAGTATTTGCGTATCTGTGCAGGTATGTCGTATCGTATGTTAATCGCAATCTAACTAAGCTTATGCTTTGCATTGATTGTAGGTAATTGGTCAATACGTTTACCATAATATTCCATTCGTAAATAGAATCCGTCTTTGCCTTACTTCTGTGAAATCTAGGGTTTAGTCAATCTGAACTGGAGTACGATTTTTGAAAGTCATGCGTTGAAATCAGTAGTAGAAAATGATCTAAACAGTACGGAGTTTGTGTATTCATTTGGTCATGATTTCGAATCTCAGGATTTAAAAATAGCACTCTATTATGGCCAACGAATTTCGAGTGTGTAATTTATCGAATAATTCGAGAATTTAATGTACCTGTCTCCACTGAAATAAATTTGTATTAAACTATACTTTAACATTATCGATTGTGCAACGGTCGACCGGTTGAGATGCGCGTGCGATGCTCCACGTTACGTCATCACCTGTCACTGTGCTTGTAATGTTCTAAAGTACGATACAAATACGAAGTCCCACGAATCAAGCTACTTTCAAACTTATGCCATGGACATAATAGTTTTCTTAGGAGTCTTCTTGTGTGTAACGCACTGTAATATTATGTTCGTCGGTACTTTTATCTGCAAGCCTTTACAAGTAGAGAACTTGTAGTCAATTTATGAGGTGACCCACATTCAGATAAAGGTTACCAACTTTTTAAGGACGGCTACCTTCATTATTGTCTGTTTATCGAAATGACAAAAACAAGTTCAGAAGATCGCTGGATAAAAATGCTGACCATGTCGACTGAGAAAAGAATGCTTCGTTATGCCCATAGACGAATTAACGCATTGGCAATCCAGCCAAGAATATTTTCATCATCAGCCTATTATACGACCAATTGAAGGGCACAGGCTTATCCTTAAGGATGGTGTAAATGCGTTAGTCCACCACGCGCGCCCAATCCGGATTGTTAGAATTCACTTACGCATCACACTTTCTTCGTCAGCGTATGCAGGCTTCCTCACGATGTTTCTCTTCACCGTTTAAGAGCAGTCGATATTACGTACTAAGTAACAAAAACTTATTGGTACATGGTATGTCATCCGTGCGGATGCAAACTCTGACTATCACGATTGAGTGTCCATACCACTCGGCAACGCACCGCTGACGTTCTCGACGGTCTCGGCGATAAAATATCGATAAAAAAATCAAAATAATTAATTAACATTGTAGAACTACAATTCCACTTCTACTGTTGATTCAAGGTTGGAAAAGGTTTCTGACAACCCTGAAGATGATAATTGTATGTAAGCTTTCAGTTTTTTCCAAAATACAAATTGTCAGCACTGATTTCAGTCATTGCAATAGTTACCACTTCTGCATAATGCAACACTTGCATCTTTGTAGAATACTAATAAGTATTTATTGTTTTGACCAAATTGTTTGCGCTGTTTTTCGTAATTCCACAAGAACATTAGAGATTTGTTAATAACTTAGGCTCTGTTTACTCGGAGTAGAACGATTTTAAACCCGACGTTCATTTCGTAACCCAGTAACCTTAAACTACCTCTATATTGGCCTTGTTTTTAATGTATTGGAATTTATTCAAAATTTTTTTACAATATTCCTAGCGGTAATTACACAATGTTTAGTGTACGCAGTGATGTCCTTATAAGTGAGAGAAACTTAAGAATATTTTAAGATTAGCAGCATAAAACATTTTGTAAGAGTATTATAGACTACCGGTTGGTCGTATGACATCTGCAACACACAAGCTCTTTAGTAGCTGTTTAAAGGCGAATCACCACATTACAGCTACTGTAAAGCTTATGTGCTACTTGGGATGCGATTGCGCTAAGCGCTGTTGTAATAAGCGTAAAAATACCATCTAGAGGGTGAAATTGATATCATTAGCATCCTTTTAAACGAAGAGTCTACCTATCAAACTGAACAACTTTTGCTATGGGAGCAAACCAATCGGAGCAACAAAAAAAACAGCTGTTGCATACATTTGAGTCGAGGAGGCATTGAAGTTTAGTATGGAACAGCTGATTTGAAAAAACAAAGTCTCATACATATTAGTCGAGTAGGCATTGTAGTTTAGTATGGAACACCTGATTTTTTTGCGAGTGCTTTGTAGTTCCCGATATTTCGGAAGATTTACAACTGCTATTACAAGAGTTACAACCAAAACGCGGTAAGAACCTATAAAAAATGATTTGTTTCAACTCGAACTGGGGTCATAGATCAAAGATCTCTTACGAATGGAATAGATCCGGTTAGTTATCAAAATGATTCGGTCTCCGTAACGTCATACTCTCGCTTTCATTGCGGCCGAGTATACGTACACTGCTACTGTAGGCCTACCATGAGTTTTCACTGTACGTTACTAATGTAGTTGCGGCGCCAATTTTGTATGATAGAATTAGATCTCAATGTAACCACTAGGTGTACTATACGAAATTAAATAAAAAAACTTTAATAAAAAGTATACTACAGTGTAAACTCATGACAGGCCATGTTAACCGACTGTAGGTATTTCATTTAATAACTATTCTTAAATTCACGAAAAAAATTATTTAAGGACTACGACGTAAGTTTGTCTGATAAATTGTGCTCAGGCTGTTTTCGGAAGTACCAATAATTCGGAGCGCGCTCCCTACAAACGAAGTCTGGTTATATTTTCAACCATAAATTTCATTGACTTTCAATGAAATTTTTCAGATACAATCAAGAAACTAATCTCTATGCCTGTATGTTGTCAGAATTACGTTAAAATAAATATTTTCAATGCTAGGATTAATTTAAGGTTTGTATGGAAATCTTTGAGGCACTGTAACTTTTTAACTAAGTTAGTATTCAAAATATAATCAGACTTCGTTTGTATGGAGCGCGCTCCGAATTATACCCTCTTAAATGATCAACACATAATTGGTTAGAAACTGAAACAAATAACCGTTATGAGTACCATATGCATAGAAACAATTTTATTATTAGCATCAAACTAAACGTTATAGGATTAAAATTTATCCAAACGGAACGAATTTTGCGCATACCGCAATGATAAAAATACTAGAATTGATTTTTTAATTTTAAATTCTTCTTAAATTATCATGTGCCTTGTACAGGATACAGGTATTCCTCTAACGAATAATGGAAAATATTTGTTCGTAGGTTTAATAAAAATTGGCGCCACGGTTGGCAGTGTGCGCTAACCAGGCGATTTAGTCAAAGTCGCTCAGTTGACCATTAATTTTACGATCGAATTGATTTCACTTCTATTTGGTTATTTTTAAAACTTCTCTTTTGCACTCTCATGCAATGGGAGTACAAAACGGAGTAAGACTTTACCTTTATTAGTGATAGAATGTCTGTGTCCTGTAGTGAAATTCAAAATCAGCTCCGTAGTGTAGTGAAAGTGAAAATTCTAATGCACGGAATGTGGATTGAGTTAAAAATGTATACATTTTTATGGATAGATAAATACTGAAGAATTATCATCAGCCTATATACGTCTCACTGCAGGGTCCAGCCCTTATAGGTACTAAAGAATAATATCACAGAGAACTATAATTACTATTATAATCGCTAGGGTAATTATGAATCATTCTAAGCCTAAGAATTGTGTCTCTTCAACTTATACGTACACTTTAGTTGGAATGTTATAGTTGGAAAATAATTTTTGGGGTTCCGTACCCAAAGGGTGAAAACGGTATTCTATTCATAAGCCTACGTTATCCGTTCGTCTGTATGCCCTACCTATTTAGAGCTGTAACTTTTGAACCTTAATAGCTAGACACTTGAAATTAAGTTTCACATGTGTTATTATGGCGGATTTGCTAGCAAATATCTAATGAAAATGTCAAAAAGTTAAAAATTAAGGGGGGTCCTCATACAAGAAACTAGTTTTTATCAGCGCTTTTTCCTCTTGCTCTATCGTAAAAACGGTAACACATACAAGCGTCATACTTGGTGTGATTATAGAGCAAACTCTATAACAAAAAATAATAAAAACCGGTTAGGTGTGAGTCGAAAACTTCCAAAACAATTGATATTAGGATTAGATACTGTATTCAAGGATGAGAAAAAGCTCAAAACATCGCTACGCAGCCGCATGCGCAGCTCCGTAGCTCTCGATCGTAGCGGATCTGCTACGCGGTACATAAGACATCAACGAGTACAGCAAACAATCCCTAAAATTGCTACGAATTTCCTAACTAATTGTTTAGTGTTTATAATAATTAGAGGTAATTAAAATAATAGATAAATAAATACCTTGATATCATTATAAACCCCATCACTCCTCACTATCCACAGAATTGTTATATGACCACTAGATCACTAACATAGAGCACAAAAGTCACAGATCCTTCAGTTTAAAACCTTTCAGTCATTATTGTTCTAAACAGATTTATAAATGAACTGTTAATGGGGCGCGTGTTAACGTTGGTGCGCCGGCGACTGCACTGCGGCTGGACCGTTGTGGTGGAGCGTCGAAACCTGCGCAGGCGTCGAAAGTACGACCACCACCTAGTCCTGCCACTGATACCTACACTAGTTCAACTTGGGGTATGTAGGTAACATCTAATCATTGTTAATTACATTTGTAACGCCTAACGGTTTTATGAATGAATAAATTGTGTACCATTTTTTTACATTCATTTTATCAGTAAAATAGACATGATTTGTGCTTTACTCTAAACTTTTTAATTTTTGTCTTTAAAATACAGTGAACCAGAAGATTTCGCAATTTTAAGTAATTGTCCTATTTTATCTGTTTAAAAGTGTAATTAGTTTTTCTTTATAAAACTGTCTAACATTGTAGAATATAGTCCTTTTTGTTTAATTACTATATAGGGTCCTTTTTAATATGCTGACACTTTTTTAAGGGCATGATCAGACCGTCAAACTGAACTATGGCTCCAATAATCTGCTCTTCCATACAAAACTGCAAACTTACTCGAGCCAAACGTAGGGGACAGCTGTTTATTTTTTCGTGATTCCGATGTTGGTCCCATAGAGAACTTTGTTCAGTGTGATGGTCTGATCATCCTCTTAAAAAACTGTCAGCATATTAAGTTGGACCCTTTATAGTTTTATTTTTTTATTATTTTAATAATTATGTATATAGGTATACAACGTGTTAATGAATAAGCGCAAAACCTCATACACGCCAACTGATTTATAACAAAATAATTAGATTGAAACAATAATTTCATTATTTTGATACTTAAAGTTTAAAGTTATTCGCATTTTAAATTTTGGAGTAGATTCCGATGTTGGTCCCATAGAGAACTTTGTTCAGTGTGATGGTCTGATCATCCTCTTAAAAAACTGTCAGCATATTAAGTTGGACCCTTTATAGTTTTATTTTTTTATTATTTTAATAATTATGTATATAGGTATACAACGTGTTAATGAATAAGCGCAAAACCTCATACACGCCAACTGATTTATAACAAAATAATTAGATTGAAACAATAATTTCATTATTTTGATACTTAAAGTTTAAAGTTATTCGCATTTTAAATTTTGGAGTAAAAATGATTTGTTATCATTTCAGCTATGAATGAAAGCGCTAACGTGCTCATGAATACATTTTAAGAATCTTGTTTTGGTAGTAAGTAGGGTGAGAGTACCCAAGCGGCGGGTTGAGATCAAGTTAAGTCAATTTTAAATTTTTACAAATAAATTATTTAATATATTGAAAAAAAATTATCTATTTTGAAACCATGATAATTCAATTCTGCTCTCGATTCAAACTAATTTCTAGTTTTGCGTTAATTCACTAACACCTTGTATATAAATAAATTTAAAACGATTGCAAGTATTTTTAAAAGAGTGCTTTTTATGATGTCATCGACGCAAAAATTTAATTCTGATTTTATTTATATTTAAACATTGTGAGCGCCTAAATATTACAACAGCTTTTATTATAAGATTTAATGTTTCAATCCAAGGTAAGAATGTCGTATGCATAATATTTGGTAGTAATTTCATTACCAATTTTATGTTGAATTTTACTTGCGGCACATAGAAGTTCGAAATTATAATTTTACGATATTGATATTTGCTGTAGTGCTATAAAGTCTTATCTTAAACTGCTCAATAAGCTACTATTGCTACTTCTCAGTACTATGGCCGTTGACTATACACGAACGTGTTAATACCATTGCTCTGCCAAACAAAGCGACGATTCCAACAAACTATAAAAGCTTAAAAGAGCTTGTTTTTCTCTTTTCAGTTAAAAGGTTTTTATGCAGTCGGGTTTTTTGTTTTTCTTAATAATTTAGTTTATTTCATACTTTTTAGTCTTGTTTCGGAAACGGTAACATAAAAGTACTACAATATTTATATATTTGGAATCGCCTGTTCACTAGCTTTCATTTGATACCCATATTGTAATTTTAACAAAAAAAAATTGTTTATTCCACTCTTTTTTTTAATTCGCAAACGCCATATTACAATAATATAGCCTATGTCACTCTCACAATTTTTACAAATCTAATGACACCTAAAACGTCAAAATCCATCAAGCCGTTTAGGCTGTAGGGCGTGCCAAAGAAATAGACATACAAACATACATACATACATATATACATACATACATACATACGCTCGAAAAACATAATCCTCCTTCTAGCGCAGTCGTGTAAAAACCAAAACATTTCGAAACTCATTCATTTCCGTACTAACTTATTCAAAGTTGGTCGCGACATCTCTAGCGCCACCTATCTACATAATAGCAGTGGCGAGCGTTAGGGCCTATTAAAAATAAATTATTTATTGCCCATATAAAATATTTAGACAACAAACAAACTCGCTTTCGGATTTATAATATTAATTAAGTAAGAGCGGATGAATTATTTAATTTAGTATGACTTTTTGTGTAAGTATGTATTATTTATTGTAATAGTTTATAAGACGTGTTATGTTGTAGAGTTTTTGGCCGCATCTTCTCCACAGCGACCACATGGTCCAATCCGCGCCTATAGCTTAAAAAAAATTGACATCTCAATTATACTTTATTGCACACCAAAACAGAACATATATTTGAATAAAGAATTACAAGTAAGTACAAAAAAGTCGGTCCTATCGCTAAAAAGCGATTTCTTCCAACCTAATTGAAAAGGTAATATTTTATAGATGAAGTTAATTGTGATGATGATGACAATGAAATACGAACAATCGATGGTTATGAGAGCAGATCGAATAATTTGTCGTTCGTAGAGATAAAGATTACGTAATCACCGGTAGTTCAATTTGTTTCATTCAACCAGAATCTAGCATGCAATGATCGTCTTGCAACTTATTGACTTTAGACTGTTTTTATGCACGTTACATCCCGAGACGATGTTGCGCCAAATAATCGGTAAGTAGCTATCTGTGTCAATTGCGACATGACATTCGCATCCGTTTTCAAATACGGGTTATTGGATTTACACTTTTAGGTTTCAGAGAACATAATTAGAAACAACATTAAATGGAATAATAGCGGAAATCCTTTTGACAAAGGCCTCTTGGGGTATTTTTTTAAAAATACCGACCTATAGGACCATCATCGAAATCCCACATACCCATACATTTGGCTCGAGTAGGTTTGCAGTTTTGTGTGGAACAGTAGATTTTTTTCGCGATTTCGATTTTGGTGCCTTAGAGAAACTTTTTCAGTTTGACGGTCTGATCATATCTATAAAAAAGTGTCAGCATATTAAAAAGGACCCTAAATAAAAACTTGTCCAACCAACAGGGTTAAATTGAAATCATTGTTTGAAGTTCCAAACAAAGTGGGCCTTGCTTATAGTTTGTATGAAAACAATTTTTTAAACTAAGTAACCACAATTTTTAAAGTATTTTATCCATGCAGTAATTATCCTTATGATTAGTAAATCGATCCCTAAAAGTGTGTCTAATAATGATTTCAATTTCACTTATTTTTATGTACTTATGAATATCAACAGTACCATATTTTGTTACCAGTTACCATATTTGTTGGCTGGGCTATTGCAAGCAAGGGTCGTTATGTAACACTGCGACCATTGCTGGTCTTTTGTGTTCGACCCAAGCTCACCCATATTTTACACATACATCCGAACTATTTTTTTATTATTCTCGGGTATGCAGGTTTCCTCACGCTGTTTTCCTTCACCGCCGAGCTAGTGATAATGATAAATACAACCGTACATAAATTCCGAAGAACTTAGTGGTACAGGCCAGGAATCGAACCGCCGCCTCGTGGTTGAGTTCCGTATGGACTATCATCGCTCTAACAGTACCATAAGGTAAAAGTCTGGTTTTGCAGGCGTCAGCAGGATAAGGTATACTAAACAATTTGTAACCATATTTCATTTAATTATCTGTACATGAAGATTCACTTTCGGTAATGTACTATTTTGGAGCTTTCACCGTTATGAATTCGAAATTATGCCTTTCACGTCGATCACGTGCTCTTCCTCTCCTCTCTAATGTAGTTATGAACGAGAAAATAATGGTTATTTTGTTAGCATGTTAATAATACATAATTGAATATAATGATTGTGATTATGTTTTCTATGGAAATGTACAAATATGCGAATAAGTATTATTCCAATTGAAGATTTTGTTGACGGTTTACGGTGGGCATTCGGCGAGTTTAGACCTGCAATATAAATCATCAACTCTGGAAGTAAATCATGCATGGCAGGCAAGGTTACTCGCCACTGGACCACCACGGCAAACTCAATCTCACAATGTTTTATTCAAAATAATATCACATGGATAGCTTTCTGACGTCATTTTTGACTCTACCACGGCGTCGGAAGGTGTTCCGTTGTAGAGAAGATGCGGCCAGAAACTTAAACTTTTTTTTTGGCAAGTTTAGAATATCCTCTCGTATCTTATTATATTAGCGGTATACAGTGCCCCATGAAAGATGTGTTGACTTTACTGAGTCGAGAATGTGGGAATACTAATTTATTTTTATTTCCGGTATTGAATAACTTTGTATAACTATATAACTACACCAATATAATTGTATAACTATGTACGTCACTGTTTTTGGGAAAATGTATGCGAACATATAATATATTTTCGTTCGGCTTTTCAATACGTACCTTTTTTACCCTTTTCGTCCCACTGCTGGGCAAAGGTCTCCCTAAACTCATCCACATATCTCTATTCTATGGGTATATACAGGGTCCAACTTAATATGCTGACAGTTTTTTAAGAGGATGATCAGATCATCAAACTGAACAACTTTCTCTATGGGACCAAGATAGAAATCGCGAAAAAAAAATCTGTTGTCCCATACAATTGGGTCGAGTAAGATTTCAGTTTAGTATGGAGCAGCTGATTTTTTTTTCGCGATTTCGACATTGGTCCCGTAGAGAAAGTTGTTCAGTTTGACGGTCTGATCATCCCCTTAACAAAGTGTCAGCATATTAAGAAGGACCCTATACAGGGTCACACTTTTTTAAGGGGATGATCAGACCATCAAACTGAACAACTTTCTCTATGGCACCAACATCGAAATAGCGAAAAAAAATCTGCTGTCCTATATAAAAATGGAAACTTACTCAAGCCAAATGTATGGGACAGCAGATTTTTTTTTCGCGATTTCGATGTTGGTCCTATAGAGAAAGTTGTTCAGTTTGATGGTCTGTTCATCCCCTTACAAAATTGTCAGCATATTAAGAAGGACCCTATATATTTCTATACCTAGATACGTTTGAAGACTTCTGTCAGCAATCGGTTTTACGTTGCGGTTCACTTCAAAGCTAACCGAGCCCCTGCCTAGCCCGCACTAAATGGATACTATTAACTATCATTACTGTACTATGGTTTCTTTGATAAATCTTTGATCAAAGGGTTCTGAGCGAATACGTGGTAGGTAACATTGTGACTTCACGTGACGTCCTAACGAATCTAATATGCATTTGACACTTATCGAAAACCAGTTCCTTACTTGGCTGCCCCAATTGATTCGTACTTATCATGAAGGCATACGAGTATTTACGTTCGGTTACTTATGAAATACTAGTCCTATAAAACACTTGAATTATTGAAATCTTTCAAGTTGTGCTTGCAATAGTTGATGTTAATCGGTTTGGTTAGAGGATAAAGCTAAAGTTTTAATGTAATCAAGATAAAAGACCTGCTCAGTGCTCATGTAATTTGAAGAGTATGTAAAACTAATATTTATTGAATCCTGTTGGGTCTTTATTATAGTCAGTTGGTTATATCACTGAATGAGGAAGACCGAGGATAGAGTTTTGTGGCGCGCCTTGGGTGAGGCCTATGGGTGTAAGGAAAAGTATCATTAACCTTTAAACCACATACTCTACCCATGAAACTGTGTAACTTTTAGAATGGGAGCAAACCTGTCAGAACAAAAAAAATCGGATTTTTCATACTAAACGGCAATGCCTACCCGACTCAAACGTATGAAACAGCAGATTTTTTTTTGATCTCACCGGTTTGCTACCATACTAAAAGTTGGCAATGGACGATATGATAAAATGATAGTAATGAATCATGCAGTGCTACCCAAATACAAAGGGTTTTTAAAAATTTTTAGCCTTTTTAGCTTTTGTGTTGGTAACAAACTTCTACATATAGGGTCCTTCTTAATATGTTGACGGTTTTTTAAGGAGATGTTCATGTTAAGACCATCAAACTTTCTCTATGAGATCAAGGCCGGTGTCACGAAAAAAAATCAGTTGTTCAATATAAAACTGCAATCCTACTCGATTAAAATGTATGGGACAACTGTTTTTTCAGAAAGTTGTTCAGTTTGATGGTCTGATCATCCTCTTAAAACACTGTCAGCATAATTATTAAGTTGGACCCGGTATTTATAAAAACGAAGACCCAATTTTTTTTTATTTCTCTTTTTTGTTTATCAAACAGCAAATTCCTTAATATCTATAACATCAATATTTTAATTCTATTGTTGTAGGCTTATTAACCAATCTTTTGGTACATAGATTCAAATATTTAGCATCAATTAAGACTGCACAGTAATATACTTCCCTTTTTGTAATGAAGTAAAGATCATGGTTTGATTAAGTTACTAGTAACGAATTAGAGAAGTGCATTATTACGCCAACACACGTGGGAACCCTCGATTGTCTGATAAATGCAAAAAAGAGTGTGTCGGAAATTACATCCGTTAAGCATAACTCACAGAAAAAGTTTAACTATTCATTCAATTGCTATTGTTATGATTTGGCTTATTGAATGTTGCATACCGACTTGTTGGTTATACCTACATACGAGATAAATTCACAACCCTGATTCATTTAAGTGTTTCCAGAATCTAAAACTAAGTACCTAATTATGCTATCCTAAACACTCTATACTTAGCTATGCGAATCGTCTTTATAGATAAATACATCATGCTTTAAAGAGCTTTTCAAACTATCAACTACATAACTTTTACGCCAACATAGATATTGAGAAAAAAAGATCTGCTGATCCCCATTTGGGTTGAGTTGAATTGCATTGTAGATGTCTATAGAATTGCTGATTTCTTTTCCGCGGTTTCAGTTGGACCCAGAGCGAAAGTTTTTAGCGCGATAACACTAAAATATACCTACCTGCCTTTTGTTTCTACAAAACTTATAAACGATTTTTTATCTATCAGACTCGAGTGTCAAGTATCACATAGGTCCTATATTTGGCATGCATTCTTGTTCGCTACTTATTAATAACTCGTTGTTCCGTTCATGACCTAGGCCACGCGTTTTAAAATTTGTATAACAATGGTAACATTATATATTACGTACTTTTTGTGTTAAGAGCTTTAAGTTTGTTAAACGCAAATTGTGTAAGGTAGTTTGTACATTTGTTATTAACCTGCTTTTTATTAATTTCATAAATGATATCCTTCTGAAGGGACCAATAAGACTAAAATAAGTCCGTGAATTAAGCTGGTAATAAATAAGTTTCATAATTTTAACCAGGGCATATTGTTTAAAGCCAATTATCTAGCAAATTATAGTATATTTAAAACAATGGACCTATTATCTCTTAACCTATGTATACCTAAAGTAATAAGCTAAGCAAATACACAAATGTACATGCGTAGAGATTAAGTTTATCTAACAATTAACAAGACAATAGACCAAGACATTAAATAAATTGTATTCAGAATCTAAGGGAGCAAGAAGACTTACGAATGAAATATATCAAGCAAAGGTGAGCCGAAGTGTTGAGAGAGGCCGTCCGAGGCAAACATACCATGATCTAATCAATTATCTTTTCTGAAAAGGGTAAGTGCGTAGCCCCTCAATCGAAGGAAGTGCATGAAAAGATGTATGAATGTGAATGAGGCTAAAGAGGTTTGTCAGAGTCGTAGCGTCTGGCGGTCCGTAGATTCCAATAGTAATAGTTTGGTGACAAGATTCACACCTCTTCGGCTTTCTTTCTATGCGATACTGGTATATCACGTTTCATTTTTATTTTACTTAGCCATTTTCAACGCGTAGGCCTCCTTTAGTCTATGCGATTCAGGATCTTTTAATTTCTTTATCCTTTTCACTCCAGCTGTTATTTTAATACCCTAATACCAACGCATTTGCGGTCTTCCTCTGATTTTCATTCCGATTTTCACCCCACGGTATCCACTATCCAGTGCTTTGCCCCACGAGCCTTCTTTTCTGGCGACATTGGTCATATCGCCAGAAAAGAAGGCTCGTGGCCACTTGAATTGCCACTTGAGCTTCGCAATATGCGTCATGAAGTTTCAAGTTTCATTTGCTCATTACTTCCATTATAATCAAAGACGCTTTAATCATACAACAAATAAAGTTGTAACCTTGACAGTTCCACAATCAAAACTAGACAATAGTAAAAGAGTGTGAAACCATAAATTGATGTCTTCATCTTATAACCATTGTGGTATCGTTTTGTTGTCATATCACATTGCGACATCAAAACGTGGAGGTAATTTCGAAACGAATACATTTTATACATCTATTAATTTAATGGATTGTTTTGATGCGTTTAGCAGTTACTGTTTTGATTAAATTATAATTTAATGATTTGAATGATTTAATTGTTTGGTTAGAACATCGATTCTTGATTGTCTATTTGAAAGCTTTATTCAGACTGGAAACTACTAAGGTAGGAACGTAAAATCCGTTATTATGACGATTTATAACTCTAACAGTCTTAGCATTCTCTTTTTGTAAGCTGCTTAAGTCTGTCTGAAATTAAGCATAACCATGATATACGTAAGTATGAGCGGTCAGAACAAAATTATAGAGTGCCACGCCCGATCACGACCCACGAATAAATACGTGGGTTTATAATTATTGTAGTCGATGCAAACATCTTCGAAAGCCTTCTAAGCTCGCGTAGTAATGTTGATTCAAATAGCTGACACACGATCCCAAAGCAATGTAGTTCGAGGTCGGTATCTAACGAGTATTAGGCAGTTAAACGTCGATTTGTCTTATCAGCTGTCGACGTGTCGTAACTCAGCCCCGGGACAATTCTACTGCTCCCAGACAATCATTAATCAAACATTTCAATAGCACCGACGAATTGCAAATCTTGACCTGTGGTTAATGAAAAAGGCAATACTCGTAAATAAGTCGATATTTAAATTAGTACGAAATAAAATAATGCCAACACCCAAAATGTTAATTCGTCTGAGCATCGTAAAATGTTGAGGTATTCCGAGTTATGTATGAGAGTAGGTGTATTATGCAAAGCTGTGTTTTAATATCTTTTAATACGTCTCATTACGTTATAATGTAATGTTTTTTTAAAAGTTTCGTTTTGGTTAATGAGTGCCTACATATGGAGATATCTACCAAAACATGGCAATGCACAGTAATGGCATTATTTTGAGAAAGGTCATGTACTCGTACAATAATTTTTCGTTTATGCATTGACGTTTTTAGTAGTCGTCCCAGTTACACTTTAAACAAAATTCGAACATGTATGTAGGGCGGCCTGGGTCAGAGCAACATCAAATTCAATGTCACGAAGTTATCTCATTAATTTTAGGGTTCCGTACCGAAAGGATTGATACGATTTTACACCTATCTGCCCCTTACAGCTTTCTTGTACTTACATAGGTATTTATTCTCACGCCTGTCTTTCACTGGGGTAGGCAGAGGCAACGGAAGGGATGTAATCATTTGAACTAAACAATTTCTTGAGCTGAAGATGTTACATACAGATGAATTCCTAATGGTGCGTAATAATCTTCGATTATGAAATCCTGAGCAATATTGTAAAAGTTGTTCAGTTTGATGTGTAGAGTATGTGGTTTAAAGGCTTTGACTATTTATATGTGGACTGGTTACGCGTGTAATTCTACTAACAAACATTTCTGCCACTTTTTGCGGGGGGCGAGGTAACATGAAATCCGCAACTTTGGATTTTATTCCCCATAACTTTAGATTCTAATTTTGAATGTTAAAAATCATGAAAAGTAGTCTCGTGTGAACCCCAAACGTTCTAAGTTCGAAGTTATTATTTCGCAATCATAGGCTGTCTCGTTTAGTGATAAGGTGTAAAATTGAATGGAAATGCACAAGATCAATTGTTCTTATACCGTGGCAGAGGGGAAATGCTACCGCAAGGCTAGTCCTTATAATAATTAGTCAAAGTTTAAAGGTTAATGATACTTTTCCTTACATCCTCTATATCATCGTCTGTCTCATATCTACGTCTGTTGCAGTCATGAGTGGGTTTGTTGCAGACAAAGTTATTCGAAAACTACGGGAGCAGTATCTAGTGATAACATGAAAAAGTAGCAGGTACATAAACTTGAACGCAAGAGTCATGCTCGCACTTGGCCAGTTTTTTTGGGTGCGGCGACCGAGAGTGGTCGCTCCAGTTTTCACTCTCGATATGACTGCGGGGCAGGGACTACTCTGTACGATCGTCATTTGTCGTCGACATTGGCCTTCTTTGTTCAACGAATATCAGCTATAGCTCTTATACAAAGTGAAAACTAAAATGCTTTACATACTTTATGGGGCGCTTCGGACCATCAAACTAAGCAACTTTTATTGTGGGATCAATGGTCAAAAATCTACTGTCCCATACGTTCGAGTCGAGTCGCCATTGACGTTATCTATGGAACAGCAGATTTTTGTTTCACGTTTTAGATGCTTGCTCCATATTGAAAGTTGTTTAGTTTGATTGAAGCACCCGGTTCAATATGTAACGCATTTAATTTTACACCCTGTATTGTAGAAGATATTATTAAATTGAATTAAGTACTTTATGTTTTTTCTAGAGATCTCAGAAATACATTTTTTTCGGCGGACATATTTAATGTAGGTTTTATATCTTCTACTGCTTCATCATCATCAGCATAAAAATCTTTCAATTATATTGAGGGTATGTATTTTTTTTTTGTATAACAGAAGCAGTAAGCACACATTTGACTAGCATTTCCTTGACTAGATTTGACAATATCCGATACAAACAGATGTTGAGCAACTTGAGCACCATACTGATTAAATACTTACTTACGTAATAATAAACAAATCTTGCATTATAAAGTAAATGACATTGGATCTAATTTAAACCAGAATTATTAAAAGTCGTTCAATGAAAAACCTACAGGACTAGTTAATTATTAAATTAAGAGTCGAGAGCACGTTTAGAGTGTTGAGACCAGAAACAAAACGGAAAAAAATTCTTTTATATGCTTGACAAAAAAAATACATTTTTGTTTGTATGTACGAGGCTAGCTAGCTACAACTTCTTATACAGCTGTTGGACGCGTTTATAAACCTTTTATTTCAAGCTATGTAAAGCTTTTAGACACGCAGCCACCTTTCATAAAATGATTGTCATCGGGTCATTGCACAATTTAATACTCTAAAATGCTTATAATCTGATTTAGCTCTCAACCAATTAAGAATGTCAGACCACATGTCATGTTGTTTTGTTCGCAAGGCATATCATGTGTGACAACATTATTGCACCGCTTTGCCTCCAGCTGGACCTAGATTGATAAGTTTAGATTATGAGTGTCGATTTTGAGGTGTTGGACAACATCATAATGTAACGTGTCGAATTCAAAAGACTTCGAGCTTGTAGATGAAAATGGTTGTTAGCGTTGACGGTGCACATAATTGGACTAGCTTATTATTCGTTTATGACAG
The DNA here is from genome assembly GCA_963924505.1 of Agonopterix alstromeriana. Classification (NCBI taxonomy): domain Eukaryota; kingdom Metazoa; phylum Arthropoda; class Insecta; order Lepidoptera; family Depressariidae; genus Agonopterix; species Agonopterix alstromeriana. Next base: position 6,250,706 of record OZ004671.1, on the reverse strand, counting down.
AGGAGAATATATTTTGTTTTGGCGTGAAGAAGGAATTCACTGTACGTATTTCTTGTAACTCTTAGGACAAAATACCTTGGAGGCATCTTTTATTTTTAATTTTTCGACTAGATTTATACAATTTACCGAAACCAAAGTCATACCTCAGAATTCCTGGATAGTTTATCTAGTGAAATCCAAAATTGGATACACGATTAGAATTACTTCACTCGATAGAAAATCGTCACATATATGACGTATTTTCATATATTTTAATCATTTGTCTCGTTTTAGAAGAACTTTAAATAGTTACAGATTTTTGGTGAAATCATAAAAGAAATCTATAAAAAGTACTTTTGTTAATTCTTTTTAATCGAAATTACAGCAAACGTACGCACTTTTCGGTGGGCTGGGCAATCGCGTTTCTCATAGAAAATATTCGTCTAAACCTATGGCGCCTTAAGATCTTTTTACGTACGAAATGAGGAGACAAAGTTGTTCACTTTCATGCACACACCGAAGACGCGGAACTAATAAATTGTTTATAGAAATTCTATAAGTAGAGTTAATTTTCCGGTTTGTTCAATTTTTATTGGATGATTTTCTGCAATCAGTTTGGGTAAGAGCATGTCTGTTGCGACACTCAATGTACAAATAGCTCGCGAGACTGTCGGTTATGCAAGATGATCCAAGCAGGCGAGCACCATCGCAGATGCCGCCGCTAATTCTTTTGTGTCGGACCTTTTGTCTAAAACGTCCGCACAATACTTACTGAAATGGAAGCGTAGGTACTTTTAGCAAGCTCAGACGATGGTGCAACGAAAGCTAAGTTAGAACTATACTTAAGCATGTAGGTTACGAATGCAGCTTGCCTTTCATGCAGTATACACTTACATTGTAATAAACTCCGTGATCAGCATTCGAATTAGTTCATGAAATTCTTGGGTTGGTAATATGTCTTGTAAAGTTTGACAATAACATCCGCTCTAGAAATCTGATAGCCGTGGGAATGCGACCTTCAATTAAGATTTAAAGTGTAAATAACATTTTTATTGATCAGTTTGGTTGAGGATATTGCGCAAAGTACAAGTTTTTGTATGTACTGCATATGGGCAAGTTTAGGAAATATCTATTAAATCCTATAGTATCCGTATGCTACGCTATTAATCTACATTGTCCGTGAATTTTGTTGAAATGTTTCCTCTTACAGCACCGACCTGATTGAAGTCAGTGAAACTTTTTAAAATTAATTAAATCTAATTTCAGTTAGATTGAAATCAATGCAGGTTTTAACATTAATTAAAATGCCTGCGTAATTTTAATGTCTACGTATTTTAATTATGTAAGTAAATAGCTACCTAATTAATTTTTGTAAAGGATGCTTTTAGCAATGAACATTCTCTATTGGTCTAGAATCAATCCATGCAAAAGGCAATAAAATCTTTTAAGAAAATAAAGCATTGGACATGGAACGATTTATTTAAATAACTAAATCATGTGTATATGTAGGTACATTATGTTCATATCGTATGTTGATTCAATGAAATGTAATTCTGATCTGATAGCAAACCTCATTGTTCAAAATGTAAATCGATAACCGATCGATAGGTATCTACATGTGATATGTTAGTAAAAGACTGTGTAATGAGTACTGACTACGAAATTAAAATATATCTATTGATACTATCGGATAGAGGAGTCGTTTTTAGGACAATCGCTAGGTACGAATAAAAATAGCGTAAAGCATGGTACAGGAGGCAATGCTTAATCCCGACCGAATAATTTTGTTACAATACATAGTTCATCCTCTCTATCTAGAGAGGATATATATACTTAAGCACTGCGCACTTATACATACATTCAACTTGCAACATAATTTAGTGATCCACTTACTAGTTTACTTTCATTTGTAAAAAAAATTATGACAGGTCTTATTCAGAGCGTTGATCAAAGTATTCTTTGGTATAAATACATAATAACCAAAATACATAATTGGTTAGACTTAGCTGAAAATATTATGGGCGTGCGCCGACTGCCTTTATTTAAAAGCGAGAATTCTATGAAATGGCATATGGTGCTCGAGTTCTAGCCACTGCATATTTCTGTTAAATAAATCCTTTTACAGACGTTTGATGAGGTGTTCTAATACCAACACACTATATGCATTTTAAAAGATTAACGATCATGTCTAGATATTTTGACCACTTTTTCATAATTTAAGGGCAATTTAATTCTAATAGATCACCTATTAACTCAGCATGTGATAATTAAAAGAATAAATAGCGAAATCTCAAAGAATGTAAGAAGTGGTTTAGTAACACATTCAATACATGACGCGAAGCAGCTCTCCTACAAATTACTTTGCTGCAGTCCTTAAATTCCACATTGCACTAATTGATATATATTTGTGTCTAATCATTGGTTAATTAGCAGTAATCGAAATAGATGGAGTATTGAAGAAATAACCTACGCCAAATGATTACATTTTTACATGGAAATATGACTTTGTGGCGCCAATTTGATTGAACTGACATACCAACATTTAGTGGAGGCTTTTATAGTAGGTAACTGTGGTTTTGTGGGCCCATCCTGACCGGAGACTTGCACGCGAACGAAGCTTTTGGACGCTACCCGGTAGTGCGCCAAAATACTAGATTGGTAAAACATAGAATGATATGCCATCAACTCTATAGAAGAAGATGGTATTATTGTTGGGAGTTGAGAGTTGGGAGTTGGGCTTTAACATACTTGCGCCTGTGCCACTACGACCATCGCTGGTCTTTTTTGAACTCCCCTTTTACGGTACCCTACTATCCTGCAGTAGGTTTCTAACAGGGAGGGCTTGTATCTCATCTGAAACTTAAAACTAAAAATAGCTCAATCTAGAATTAAACATTGTTTGTAACAAATCAATGGGTTCTTACAGCGTTTTGGTATATTAGAGTTCCCGAAAACTGTATTAAAAATAACTCTATTTTTTCCTCTACATTATATCACAGATCGCTTTCTGATTCGTGATTTTTTGACTCTACCACCACGTTCGAAGGTGTTCCGTTTGTAGAGAAGATGTGGCCAAAAACGTATACCTGCCTACCTAGATTTATACTTCGTTTGGACATCAATGGAGCACATTCACAAAGAAGATGCAAGGGAGTTTCCATCTCCTTGCAAAATCTGCAGCTGGTAGAGTCATTTAGTTTCAGCGTATGCATATATTTGTATATAAAGATTGTAACTAGACAAGTATATCAAAATACATGTATATACGCATTCATCACACCAATACTTGTCTCTTGTGGAATTTGGAATCGCAGGCATAGTTTCAACTTCAATAACAACTAGGCTATCGGGCTGTCAATTCAAAATATGTTACATTTACATTAAGCAAACAGTTTCTAAACTATATTCAAACATTTTCAATCTAAACACCTCTCGAGAATTGTATCGGCTCGTTAGTCAGTTTATTCCATTGTATCTCGACTACATATCATATGTGATCAAACCCACGCCCAGTTAAAGGTAATGGCTTAAGGGAACAGAATGAGCTTTATGTAAAATACAATGGTCATACACAGGACAAATCTGATCATTCAGAGAGAGAAAAAACTATATTGCAGACCTGACGAGAGTCATAAAAGTACCTAGTCGTAAATAAGTAAGTAAGTAGTAAAGTTTATGATCTTCTTTTTCTTATCGTGTGGGCAAGCCCTGGTGTCAGAGTTTTTTCAGACCGCTTTACTGCCTGTCTTGGTTTTTCTGTAACGACTACTACCACGAGAGATAGTAACCGGGACTTCTTTTCAGACAATCAGGTGATTCGGCCTGCAATGTCCTAACCAACTGGGGAAAAGCCCACGATCTCCGTGTCAAGTGCCCAATGCTCTTAACCATTAGACCACGGAGGCAGGTTAAGTTTAAGATAATAGATTGAAATAAAAAAGAATAATATTTAAAAGGAAATCCCATTTCACATAAAATGGAAGAAAGACAGACAATTTACAGACTTACGTTTTTAAAACAAAAGGTGTTTCAAGTATAAGAGTCAACCCTATCCCCTTAAATGAAACTGATTGGGTGACACAATTTAATGCGTTAATAGTCTTTACTCTACGTGGACAGCGATTTAATTTCGATATGTTCTGCAATATCAAATACCTACATAGTTTAATTTATTATATGTTCTGACAAGCCTAAACCTTGGTGCCTAAATAGATTTATGCACGTGGGAATAACATTACGAGTAAACTTACGTTCGTTTAAATGTTTTGTTAAGAGTTGTAGGTAGCTTACTCTAGAGTAGTAGATAAGCGGAAGCAAAGAGTATTTATGATATATTGTGGAGTCTATCCACTCTGCGGAAGTATCGAATGTAATGAGTATAATATTTCAAAATCCAAAATAAAACTAAGATATCAAAGAGAAAGGAAATAGCGGATAGAATAACACCTAAACGACAAAAATAAAATTACCAATACAAATCTAACTCCAAATTATGCAAAAATGTTGCTATAATCATAGAACCGTAAAATGGAAAGTGGTTGTGATTCGCGATGATATAACATTAAATTTGATGTCATGCATCTTAGGATTCTTTTGTTCATTATTTTATGTATTTGAGTTTATAGATGGGTAATCGAAGTGATGATGTCCCTGAATCTTTAATATATAATTAATGATTTTGTTCATTACTTTATTTATTTTGAGTTTTGAGGTCTCGATATAAACTTGTTATCAACCTATTAGTCATGGATTTCCGCAAAGTAACCTGATTAAATTAATTATTTTGAATTTACAAACCTAAAATGGGTAATCAAAGTCACGCATGTCACTGAATCTGTTACTGTATCATTTATGAAATTATGTGTTAATAACAAACCACACCTACATGCGACTTAATAGACAGTCTCTCGAGACAGGGGACTTAGCATTTAACTCAATAAATATAATTACATGTTTGCATATAATGCTGACCTAACAGCGCAGCGTAACAACATTAAGTGAATCGCTTTACAAATTATTGTTATTATACCTTCAATTCTGAAAGTTCAAATTACAGGACATTATAATCTAGATTTTATTGGACATCCACCTACAAGACCATTTGGCATTTGCAAACACTCGTTATAATAATAGTGCTGTTACATTTATTATTATTAACAATAGATATTAAAACTTGACATATTCCTACGCAAACTTACATGAAAGGTTTTAGCTCGTTAGTAAAAGCTGTACTAATACTTGAATCATCGTCTTTATCTTGCAATTTGTGTCGAATCATCATACTACTGAAACTAGTGAAAGATCTCCGTCAGTAGATTATAATCAGTACCCAACGGTAGTTTAATGGTACCACCTTATGAAAAGAGATGAAATTGAAAAAAAAAAACAACAATGTTAAAGCAGTCTACCGAAATGTCACTTCTTCCTCGCGGACTTGATTGAGTGGCTAGTGGCTACTGAATTACAAGTCCACTAAGATTTCTCCTAAATGCCAGCACAAGCCAACCGCAAAACGCTAACAATTTACTTCGATAGTTGATCTATTTCATAATGTCACAGAAAAACTTGCCGTATTTGCGGTTGAAAAATAAAGTGGTATCTTAGAAATTCTAACAGTCAATTAGCACGTCTTTTATGGTTACAAATAACTTTTTGCTTAAAGATCCGGCGAGCAAGAAAGTCAGGCCTTATCATAGCCTTAAAGTGGAGAAGTTTATACTAAAATTATCAACTCATGTGATTGGCGCTACAGTTGTAAATAAAATACGTGGTAATGTAGGGAATTATAAAGTTAGAAACTTTGAAGGGCACCTTTGCGTTTGCAAGGTGCGCAGCGTGAGTGGGGCACGTGAAAATTGGATCAGTCTACGAAGCTCCGCGATGCAGTCATGTGACTCCGCGAAGGTCGTCAGAAGATTCGAGGGAGGGGAGCTTCGACGCATTCAAGTTGAATGCACATTGCACGTCCTTTCTTCTACCTTCCAGCTTAACAGCAATCTTGGATCTCTTTAATTTACAAATCTGATGTCCGTATTAGGGATTAAATTGTTTGCACACAGTCAATTTATGTCGAAAAACAATATGCCGTTTACCTAATTGTCCAATTATTGCTGAATGAAATTGTGAAAAAAAATGTAATCAGAAAAATTATCAAATCACAATTACCTCACGATAAATAAAGAAACTTGATCGTTTATTACCTAAAGCTTTTAAAAGGAACCAATTATTATCTGCGTCGATTTCGTACATCAGCGTTTCATCGATTTATTTTTTGCAATCTATTGCAGCGTTCTCGAGTTTAAGGTAGGTATGCGTTTGGACCTTTACGCAATGATCTCGGAGTAGTGTAGCTCTTCGGCCGTTATTAAAATAAATCATATAAATGTACGAGCGGTACCGAGAAGCGATATCATCTGCAACCTTGTACTACTTGAGCCAATCATAGCCCATCCCCGAACTAGAGCAGACAGATATATTGCATTCTTGATATACTACACTTACGCTAGTCAAATTACCATTGACGTTTCCGCATTTATCAAATTTCTTCATAGAATAGAGTAGGGTAGGTATACCTACGCATTTAAAATCTTAGTTAAACGTTTAAACTATCACAATTTGTAGAAATGAAACATTGTTACGGCTCAAGTTATAATTTAAATGAATTTATGAGACGATAAGTAATAAAATCATGGAGGTCATTCTTGCAAAACGGTCATTAAAAATACTTCGAAACAAAGGCTACTTGCTAATGGATCGATGATGCTGTTTGCAGTAATAACAAACAACGATAAATAAGTTAACGATTGAGATAATAGAAGAGGATGAACCAGCCCAGTCGAAGAGACCCATTTAGAAAATGGATCGTCTAGACTATAATTATGTAATTTCATAGACCAATTTTGCTCACGAATATTTTCGAGCCCGCGAAATATTAGATTTGATCTTCAAAATTGTGCAAACAGTTGACAATAAATTCAGAAATCACTACCCACATAGCTCACATATCAGCATACATGTTGTAAAACATGTAACTAAATTGTCACAGAGCAATAGGGCGCGGCGTTACAAGGTGGGTGGATTTAGTACGCATTTCGTAAGCTCGGGTCACGCAGCAGACGCGGGCAGCACGACCAGCGACGCTGCCCCGAGCCGGCCCGCCTGACTAATTGGCTCATACGAACTATATTAATGATCGTGCCACAATACATAATTTGCCTATTGAAAAATTATGTTCTCCTAGCAGGAATTCATTGAACAAGCATAATTTGTACTATGCATAGATTAATATCTTAATTGCTTGTTAGGCAAAGGTTAGTTCGATTATTTCGTTTTATTAGGGAACTGATTTGTAGGAAACAAGCACTAAAATGTTACAGCCTCCTCACGCGGTCCGTATTAATTTACAAAAGAATTGTAAAGCAACGTTTTTAGTGGCGCTAAACATAAATTCTTGCATATTACGAAATCGTTTTATCTTGATAGAGATCTCAATAAAGCAGGTGATAAATCTAAAGTAATTTCTCAAAATACCGATTTTAATGACTCGTTTTCTTATCTGTGTGATCTAGCTAAGATTGGATTAAAATTAGGAATGTCTACATTATAGCATTTTTTAAGGACGATCGTGAAGGCATTGACAAGAAATACATGCAACTAAGCTTAGCGGATCTATCGTATGCACATGGGAATGTTTAGGTAGTAGATTCATAAAATATTCATAACATTTATTTATCTTCTCCAGTTCTAGGACGGAGTGCTGATATGATCTGTGCACGACTGGTCCATAATCGGAGCTGTCAAAATTGTGGCTGTGCCAGGGTCGGTCGGGTACGTGTCGATTCATTGATTTGATAGTAGATATTAGATACATTTTACCGGTTCGAAGGATAAGATACCAATCTGAGCATTACATGAAATAGAAAAAGAGAAGCTTTTAATAGAACACTGTCCTTTCTTGCAAATACCTTTGTCTCGGCGGTCGTTTTATACTAATAGGAAAACTTGAAAAGAAGAGGTAAAGATGTGCGATACTGAATTAGTGAGACAGGAGACAAGAAAACGCGTTTTCTACCATTTTACACCACGAGGGAGTGAGGTGAGGGAGTAAGAAATTGGTGGGAGATAGGGTGTGTCCCCACTGTAGGTGTGTAGTACTAGATACTCTTTCTTATACTGTGAGATTGAGTTAAACGGAATCATTGTGATTTTGTTGTACTAGAATCTTGATTAAGTTAATAATTGGTTCACATCACAAAAGTTATTTTTCTTATATTTAACGTGTACTATTCTAATATTTACTACAGTCAGCTCGTTATGCAAGTAAAGATAAAGTTATTAACTCTCTTAACTCTCAGGAACGTTATTTGCGTGTATCATATAAATTATTTCCTCTCTTATAATATGTTATCCTACCCCGAGGCGATCCTCAGTGAAATTACGATTTTGTAACACAAACGCTACATTTGCAATAACGTTTCCCTACATCAGTCACATGCATATACAGAGTGTATGGAAAAGTATCATTAACCTTTAAACCACATACTCTACCACTGAACTCTACATCAAACTGAACAACTTTTACTTTGGGAGCAAACGTATATCAGCGCAAAAAAAAATCTTCTGCTCCATGTTTGAGACGAGTAAGTATTGCAGTTTAGTATGGAACAGCTGACTTTTTTATGCGCTGACAGGTTTCCTCCCATATTAGTGAAAGTTGTTCAGTTTGATGGGTAGAATATGTGGTTTAAAGGTTACTGATATTTTTCCTTACATAGATATCGGAACATACGAATACTGTGTACAAGCCAGAAGACGGCCTTTTCCGGCTCCAACACAAGTGTGAAAGAGACAGCAAAACAAAATAGTTTAACAATTTGTGTAGATCGAACACATAGTCACATAGAAATGTCGATGATTACAAGTACAAATTGCCTATATTGTACGCACAATTGGAGCTGAAACTAAATTTAAATACCTATTAATTTTATGCTTGACTAGCGGCTTTTGTAAAAACCCAATCAGAATAGGTTCTGTAGTTTTTAAGTGATGCGTGCGTTTGACAAATAGATAAAAATTCAAAAAATGGTCTCAATACATTCCCTTACGAAAAAAGCGTTCAGTAAGCAGCATGCAAAAATATGACTCGGGGAGTCATATTTTTGCAAATATCTTCAATGTACATCCACGCCAAGTTTACAATTTTATTAAAATAATGTATGGATGTGCTGTCGAGTGTATTTATATCTTTCCACACGATTTATATCACTCTATCGAATGATGTAAGCGCCTAAAGCTATATGTGACAGATAGTTTTAGCGAAGACCCGATAGCACAGTCGCTACGGTAGTGAACCTGCCTGCTGGTCGCGGGTTCGAATCTCGTAAGGGACAAATAATTGTTTGATAAATATGAATATTTGTACCCGGGTCATGGATGTTTGTATCTACAAATGTATTATATATCGTTGTCTAGTCATCATAATACAAGTACAAGTCCGGCCCCCCGTTTGCGCTAAGTTAAAACATCGAAGTTCTATTCTTATCCAATTTCTGTTCTAATCACATTGCAATCCAATTACTATTCACCTGTGCTGAATTCCGCATCGCGCTAAACTCTATGTAACTGATAGCCCTTAACCTCTGAGCGATCAGTCAAAACGGCTCTAACGGCTGTCAAGAGCAGTACCGCGATTAGAGCAATACCAAATGTGTCAAAAGTTATGGTTCGTACGTAGTCCAATCACGGTTCAATTACCGAATATTTACCGCGATTGCAGCCCAGGCTAGATTCTGGTACTTTAAACGTGACTAGATAATTTGTGTGACAATGTCCAAGATATTTATTTATTTATTATAACAATAAGATCGATGTTAGTTCTGTGACAAGAACTTGTTACAAATGTTATGTATGCTGTAGTTTATACAGTAAGCATTACCTATCAGAATAATTATAATCCTTTGACATGTAGTCAAAGGCTCAACAGTATTGCAGCTGCAACTTACTGACTGACAGATGTTAATTAAAAAATCCTATAGGTATTATTATAAATGTTAATTTCGCTTTGTAAATCCTTGTCGAATTCTGTCTTGTAAACCAGTGGTTAAGAAATAGTAAAACATTTTATGTCTCGATTACAGTTAACAACACTAGCAATTGCCTGCGACTCCGTTCGGGATAGCCGCAAACGCAACGCAAATGCTTAGGCGGAATTGAGCAACAAACGTTTCTGAAAAACATGCAATCATCCGCACTTACAATAGTTACAGGATAGTGCATTAGCATCTCTCTTTGATCACCTATTTTTTGTTTTTGGTGTCCTATTTTTATGAATAATCGTATTCTATCAAGTCGATGGCATGTCAATTTAAATAGCAATCATAATCATGTCATTCAATATTAATTTATGTTTTGTTATCAAGGGCCTTTGCTTGTATAAGTAGCTTGGAATAAGTAGCCTAAAAATTTCAGAAGTCGCGGCAAAAGTCCTATCTACCTATATTTCATTCCATATAACGACGAGAAGATTTTCCGATTCCTATTTAGCGATAACTACCAGAAAGATATACTACCCGCCATGTCTTGGACATTACTAAAGTTGTTCTAAAAATAAGTGAGAATAAGAGTTACAAATCTCTGTTTCTGTAATACAAAAACAGTTTTAAAAATGTCGTTGCTATTTGGAAAGTAAAATATTAAATTATCACACAACATCAACCTCAGCAGAATCAAAGTAAAAAATGCGGTAAGTTATCTGAGTAGTTTTGGTATCATGTAACTTAATGTGCTTAACATTACCATATAAGTACGCATGTTTTACTCGTTAAATATAACTTTCTGCACATCTTCGGCTTCATCTACGCTTTCCAGGAGGAGAGATGGAACCAAGATATGGCTATGGAGTCCACCTTGAATTAAAAAAGAAAAAATTTGAAGCTTGCGTAGGTATAGGTATAATTATGAATAAATAAAATCTGACGTACACTGCTGAAAAAGGGGCAGTGAGAGGGTGAGAAAGTGACCGAGGATCTTGACGTTTCGGCTACGGGTGGAGCGGGCCGTAACGCCAGGAAGCCTGGTAGACCTGGTCTCCGGTGTCAATCTGCCCGCCAAGCGAGCCGCAGGCCGAGCGTTTTCCAGGATTTATTCGCGATCGAAGATAGCAATTACCGCTTTGTGTTTGATGCATAAAGGACATAGTAACACACAGGACAAGTAAATTACGGGAAATTGAAGAAAGGTTTTATTCTTCTATTTAAAAAATTAAAATCTTGACTAAATCAATGACCCTGGTCCACATTCTTTCGACATAAGTACAGCAACACTAATATAGGTAGTAGTCTGTTATTTAAAATTGTTAATCAAGCTTAAGAGGTATCCCCAACAGAACGACCCTTTCAGAACCGTCTCACCACTGATAAACTACTCTAAACTAATCATTTTAGTAGGTATACCTATTTTATACTGGTTTGTCCTTCATTGTCACTGTGGTGCCTTCTAATCCAAGGAACTCAAATTCGAAAATCTAAAGAATTCGCACCAAATTGTGAATTTATCTAATTACTTAACTCATCACTTGTCGACGGGCTCACCCCCCGTCACACTGGACAGAGTTTCGGTACTACTGGTGAATTGTGGATGTTCTGAGGTTTCACAATATTTCTGACTACCCCGTCGGGGAATATAGTCGTGAGCATATGCTTATGCTACTTAACTCATTAATTTAAGTCTTAAAAATGTACTTTGTAGCATTATTAGATCTTAATATTGTCTACACAATGGTGTGAGTCTTCAACTTATAACGTAGATGCCACTAGGTGCACATAATTCAGATGTTTTCCAATATTTAGGCTTTCTTTTGAACACAGTTTTCATATGTATTTTATAGAAAAATAAGAAATATATTTCATAGCAAATAAAGCCCAGATGTGAACGATCATAGCTATATTATTCATTATATTGTATGTCTTTCTAATAACGAGAAGGTAGCTTCTAAAAACCAGCAAAATATGCCCGGCCCTGCGTTTACCCATGTAGAGCGTCTTAATAGCAACCGTAACAAAAATTAAACTTTGTTTAAAGTGCAAATTATGTTAATATGTAACATGTAACATCGTTCACCGTGTTTTGAACACGAGTATGTACGCGAATGTTGCGATCGCGACGAGAGAATAACTGAAATCGTGAATTGAGATAAATTCCGTGCCATTTACCAAGTCCCATGAATCAAGCTATTGTATAACTTTTTGCACAGGGCTTAGGGTTTAAGTTAGGTACTTTTTAGTGAAAGAGAACATTACGTATCCCAAGGCAGGGCACGCCGCTGATTGATGTTTTACATTATCTCGACGTACGATAGTCAATTTTAATTCGTATAAATTGCTCTGTTGTTTTGTCGGGTTGTCTATTACGGCCTTTTATTGGCTCGCCAGCTCGGTTCAACGTATAGGGTACTTACTAGAATGCATAGAATAGATCAACTAATATAGCAAAATGATATCATGAGGATTTAAGTTGGTACAAGTCATTGGGCTTTTTACTGAAGAAGCTGGAGTTTTTAATAAGATTGTGTTAGTAGTCCTCGTGAAATTGATTCATCAAGCATTCATTGGAATAGGGCTTGACGAATGCTACAAGGACTCATGGATTTAAGGCTTAATTAATAATAGGTAGATGACAAGATTGTATTGAGACCTCCGCTTCTAAATACCTAGTAGACAATATTGTATTACGTTATGCGTTGTTATGTTTAATTAATGTCAATAATCTGCGATTAATTTCACTGAATAATCTGGGTCGGTACGACATGACAAATGGTATTTTTAAAGATAAGTCTATGATGAATTTTTGCGTCAGTAAGTCAGTTTATAACCAAGCGTGAATGAAGTACGAAGGCTTTATAACACAGGTGTGCAGGCACGGTCGTCGCCTGCGGGCGCTTCGCTCACTGCACATTTGATGTCATTAACATTAATCAACGCAAAATGTAGCCTTTAACGCACTTTAATTAGGTTATTATTTTGCATAACGCTATAATCTAGTTATTACATATTTCTATATTAGGATAACTATGTTGATTTATTGTGGCTTGACTTAAACAAGTTCAAAATAATCTATAAGGGAACCATATTATTAGGCAACTAAATCTTACAAGCGTTAAGCAACTGCACCAATTATTTATATCGCGATAAACTTAACTAAGCAAACAATTGAATTAAAATAAATAAAACGATAAGTTTATTATCAAGATCACGCCGACACCCGAGTTGCCGTAACGCTAAACGAGATTGTTAGCGTTAACAGCATGAGGTCCAAACTACAGTTTTATTCGTCACTTTGAATCCGCAGCTAGAATGGCGTAACCAAACGCATCTGAAAGATCGTTTATCGTCTCAGTTAAACTGTTCAATTAGTAAACACTAGCATTTGCAAGTGAAGGGCGCATCTTGCATAAAACCTACTGGACTTTACACGAGAAAGCTCCATTATCTGAAGATGTGCAATTATAAATTTATTTTGCAACAGCCATAATCGAAATCTCAACAATAGTTACGCTGTGTCCAAAAGAAGCAATCTGTGCGAATTAAAATGAAGAAAGATCTTACGAAAGCGACTCATTAATTATGGCAGCTCTTGTCGGCCTACTACGTAGATAATGCGAATTTTCCGCGCGATAAGGCGAGACGTAACCGAGATCTTGGCTCATCACCCATTTTTTCTCACAAAAAAAAACTACCTTACATTGAAATCACACCGTTTCAAATCTAATCTTATTATCTAAACTACAAAAATAGTATTTCTACATGGCTACCGTATGCAAAATGTAGCTTGAGATACCTAACATTCTTAGCCCATCGTTTAATTTCCGTGTATCAAATTTAGCGACAAATCTACCAAACTACGCTACAAGCCGACGTTGAATACATTGTTAAAGAAACAACAATAAAGTGAATTGATATGCAGCCTGTAACCGCTCTAGCTAGTGTCGAAACAAGACGTTGACATATGTTGATATTTAGAGCTAGACACTGGACTTTCAATTCGATTGTATTCCAAATTGAGTCCTTTCTATGACCTGCTAGACAACTTTACCACATGAATAAATACCTCATAGACTTGCTGCAGCGCACAAAATGATCATTCAATGATGTTGGATATATTGTCCACTGGCTGATCCGGATTTTCCACGCGTGAAGTGTAGGTGAACTTGTCGGTGAAAGGTCACGCACTCACGCCTTGCAGTAGTGTACCTATTGGAGCGCGATTGTATGAAGCTTTGTCTCTGTGGGGTGTTTACTCACGTGACTTTACTGTGAAATGTTCTGCGTGGTTTATAGCGTTAACTGAACACTAAATATACTGAGGTACAAGACTAACGGCCATGTTAAGCACGCGATTTATTTTTGTGCGCAGGCGTCTAGCAAGGCAGTAAAACGCGTTTTCTGATAGAATGCATGCTTTTTACAAGCTTTTATTTGATATTCATTAGTAAAGCCATAAAAAAAAAGCAAATATTATTTTTTCTCTCTCTCACTATTCAGGGCGGCAGTCCAGGGTCCTAATGTAATGATAGTCAACCTCCGATAGAAGATGGCATCACGAAGAAAAAAAATATTTCATGACGACGCACGCGGCAGAACCCCAGAAACTTAAAAATGCAGTTCAAATGTAAGGAACACTTGTATAATAATTAACCTAAACCATTCATAAGCAGCTATGATTTCAATATCACTCGCTGCGTTAGGATCTCCTACAGAAAAAGGTGGGGATATTCCAGATTTTGAGTAAATTCTACCAAATGCCGGAAATGTTTGTATAACCCAGTTATTTGGTAAAGCCACAGAATAAATACTAGTAGGTACTACGTAGAACTTGGTTCTATATGTCGTTCTGTATTCGCCCATCGGATCAATCGACATACCGACATTAAGGGAATATAATTCGGAGCGCGCTTCATACAAACGAAGTCTGGTGATATTTTCAATACTAACCAATTAAAGTCAATGACATTTTTCAGAAACAGTCTAGAAACTAATCTCTATATTTGTATGAAGTCAGATTTTCGCTAAAATGTATAGTGTTAAAATTACAGTGCCTCAAAGATTTCCATACAAATCTTGAATTAATCCTAGCACTAAAACTGTATGTTTTAACGAAAATCTGACTTCATACAAACATAGAGATTAGTTTCTAGATTGTTTCTGAAAAATTTCAATGGTTAGAATTGAAAATATAACCAGACTTCGTTTGTATGCAGCGCGCATTTACGGGTATAGTTAAAATAAAAGTAGTTACCTATCGGTATACCTTTGCTGTCTTACCACTTCATAAATTTACCACCTGTAATTAGATTGGCCTTGCAATATATGAATCTAGTGCTAGATCTACAGCTTATTCCACATAATTATGAAGTCCAGGATAGAACTCCTATTCCCTACGTCATAGAGACGAAAAAGGTTTGATTCTGGGAGATCGTAAGCTGAACGGATTGATATGTGAGTTTTACGCCCCAATCGAGTTTACGACAATTCTGTTGCATTGCTCGGGCAACTGCGCATTGCTGAGATGGTAAAACTAGATCGAAGGATTTATAAGGAGTTGTAGGGCGAGCGGTAAATCGATTATTGCCCTTATGTCGAAACTGAATTTAATTTCCATGTGTGCGGTTAGAACTTCGAAGGCTAGTCGATTGGTTTGGTTTGGTTGGAACGCCTACATTATGAAATAATATTATGGTATTGTAGTTTTAGCTCTTTATAATGTTTTCACAAATGCACACCTGAGTTTGACAGATCGTTTTAGAGCTTTATTCTACTTTTTTAAATGTTTGAGCCGTAAAACCTTTAATTTGATGGTAAATGTTAATAATTAATCTTGTATATTTTTAGTGTATTATAAAGTTTTGACTGTTCAAATAGCTGTAAAAAGTAAAATAAAATCTCTAAAACCGCCTGTCAAAATCACGGTGCTATCTTGGACGCACTATAGTGTAACGTAGATGTTCTGAGTTTTCAGAATATCTCTGACACCCCCTCGGGGAATTGTCGTAAACATATGCTTATGCTATTTATCCATGAAATCGTTTGATTGTTATTTCGCCTCTGGAGACCCTTACTGAATTGAATTCAAAATCAAGGCGTACGTGCTTTTCATATAGCTTACGCCACAATCATTACTTCTCCTTGACATGGTAATAGTCTACCTTAAACAAAGAACCCAGTTTCACGATTTCAAGAAAACCGGGTGTGTCGTTATTCCGTCATCTCTGCCATTTACCTCACATTGAGCAAATACTGATCGAAGAGCGTGAAATTAGACTGTCCACGATTATACAAAACTGTTAACTTACCTGTGAAACTGTTTCTTATTGCGACTCGATTCGATGCTCCAATAGGGGAGTTGACTACATAAAATATATTTTAGTTTTAACTGCTCAGTAAATAAACCGTTTGAAAATAACGCTAAACTACATTTACAAAAATGCTGTTGCTTGAATACTATTTTTAATAACATATAAAAAATATCAAAACGACGACGAAAAACAATAACGTCACCATTAAATTTTTAGTACAATATTTCATACAAAGCACGCGTTTTGACGTTTGATAAAGAGTTGTTAATTTGACTAGTTGGAAACTCGCGGCTTGAAATGGTCATTGATTTAGTTTTTCGTTGGTTTGAGTTCATTGTTACTTGCAATCGTGTTTTGTTTTTGTAGGTGTCTTCAAAGTAATTGTAAAGCATGTTTTACTTGCATTAAAATAAATTATATATTTAATCTCGTAGAATTTATTAACATTTAATATTGTCTTATAAAACATTATAATTATAGTGGTACGTCATTGGTAATCAATTGATTAGGTATAGGAACAATGCGATTCGTTAATAGAAATAAAATAAACAACAAACAAATAATTAAAAATCTACACACTACATTATCTACAATATGTATAGGAAAGTCATTTAATACTTTTAAGTTAAATACTTATTGACTATATTATAGTCTTAAAATATGAAAGAATCCGCTCACAACTTTATGGAAGAAAAGAATCTATGCACAAAGTTGCACTCTTTAAATGAGATTCATAACAAAGAATTAACACCTTAAAATGCATTGCAGCTCGCTTCAGGTATGCCATAAAGTTTTGAACGGACTGTAAAAACAATTCCACTACTCTATAAATACAATTCGGTATGTCGAGTTCTTCTCGGTCTTCATTTTTTACGGATAGATGACATAATTTCAAGAAACCAATTTAATTTTTATTGCGATTCATCGAGTTTATCAATTTAAATTAATTTTTTAAATTACTTTGATCTCTAAACGCAAAAATGGTGGAGAGAAAATAATTCGAACTCCATAGAGAAAAACTACTTACTGCTTTATTTAAAAAAAATCCTTACTTCTCTTTCTAACTCTATGCTGGAAACAGAAACGGCAATATCAAATGTCAAATTGTGAATGAATGTATTTTTTTTTCATAATGGCCAGTTATGTTAAATTGATTTTAAGTTTACCAAGGAGTGCACAGGTTTTCCAGTGACGTCACTGGACGGACCGAAAAACGACGTTATTTTATGAAAAAAATCTGTAATCCTTTCATTTTAAAATCTCTGACATAGAAAATATTGTTATTGAGAAAATTATCTCGAAATGGTTTTCGATTCAGCCTTCCAAAAAAAACTTGACATACCGAATTACAGATAAAATAAATTACCTTTCTGCTTCTCTCTTCTGTAGATCTTCAATCACATAGGCACTTTTAAGTCTAGGTAAATCATCTATAGGTATAGGTAAACATCATACATTGCAAATAGCCTGGTAAGCCTCGACATGGTTCCCGTCTTCAGGCGTAATGGTCAACTGGCGACTGGCTTTAAGGAAGACAGCGACTCCAGGTCGAGCCTGTATCGGCTCCGTGTCGCAGACCTCGCCGGAACCTGATATTATGATGATCAGACTTGGACTTGAACGGATTATAGTGTTGTAGGAATCACCGCTTTCCACCTGGGAAGAATTAGATATGCTGTAATGATATTCAACAAGGTAAGGAATTATGTTCATGGACTCATCACTACCAGGTTTCGGATATCTTCTTCCGTGGGTTGTAATGTTTTGTTGTTGTGAATAATAAATATGATGTAACATGTTGCAGGTAATACATTAGCTCAGTTATAATGTAATTAAATTAACTGAGGAAAATCTGTGATTGGCCTTGTATTTGTTTTAGTTTAAGGAATAGCTACTTGTATTAGACTGTTGATTTTCCCAATAAAGATATAAATAAATAGATTTTTCGGCGGGGCGGAATGAAATCGCTGAGAAATCGCCGATCTAAACCGCCAGTGTGGAAGTGGTCTTTAATATATAATGTAGATTATTTTAAAGAAACGGTTTTCATTGAAAATTGTATTTTTGTGGTTAAGTTATTTAATGAAAATAAATTTTAATCACTACATTTTGGGTTTGATGTCAATTTTAATGTGTAAAACTGTTGTGTTTTGGTTTGTGTTCGCCACTGCTAAAAAGTGGAAATGTACCCAGTTACAAGCATATTACTCAAAGAACTATTCATATGTTCAAAATTACCTTCACTTTTAATAAACTTGGCGACAATGGGATGGAAGAGAATGAAATAAGTCGGAAACTGACCCTTATTTTTACAACAGCAAAGTCCGGAACAGGCGGCCTCCATATACAACTGTTCTCATCTTCCATCTTAGGGTTGAACAGCAAATTCTCTTTCGTATAACTGGTGTAGTCTAACATCCCTACTAGAGTGGGCAAGTCTATGTGTTTCGGCGTCAGCCCTGCGCGAACCACGTTGTCTGAACATGCCATGCATTCTACACAATCTGGAGACATGCAATGGGGTTAGGTTTACAAAACTGAATGGATTCGACGTCAGGTATGTGTGATGCGGATAACCACTGTGATAATTATATTATTGAAGCATATACAGGGTCCAACTTAACACGGTGACAGTTTTTTAAGAGGATGATCAGACCATCAAACTGAACAACTTTCTCTATAGGACCAACATCGAAATCGCGAAAAAAATCTGCTGCCCCATACAAAACTGTGATCCTAATCGACCAACATGTATGGGACAGCAGATTTTTTGTTCGCGATTTCGACCTTGGTCCCTAGAGAAAGTTCTTCAGTTTCATGGTTTGATCATCCCCTTAAAAAACTGTCAGCATGTTAAGAAAGACCCTATATTGCTAAAGAAACATAATTTAATTTTTTTTTTAAATCTGAATACATCAACAACAACTCACAATCAACTCGTTTTAGGAGCCTTGCTGGCCTAAGTCTCTACGGTCACGAGCAATCTCTAAATTATAATGCTGGAAAGATTCTTTATGGTTACACTGGTGTGGGTGATGTAACAAGGTGGTGTGTACACACGTTCTTCATATTAGTCACATTAGCGGATCCATAAGCAGAAACTATACTTCTTCATCTGTGTATATAGCTTCTTAATATGCTGCAGTTTTTTAAGGGGATGACCAGACCATCAAACTGAACAACTTTCTCTATGGCACCAACATCAAAATCGAGAAAATAAATAGCTGTTCCATAAAAAACTGCAAACCTTCTTGAGCCAAATGTATGGGACAGCAGAATTTTTTTTGCGATTTCGATGTTTTTCCCATTGAGATAGTTTTTCAGTTTTGATGGTTTGGTCATCCCCATAAAAAACTGTCAGCAAATTAAGGACCCTGTATTAAATATAAAAAATTTTGAATCACTGTTATTAAACCTGTATAAAAAGAATTCAGTTTTAAGTTTACATTTGACAAGTTGACATACAGTACGTTTGTTACAAAAATTATGAATTTTATTGTATTTACCTCCACTCAAATAAGCGTGTGGTAAGTTAGGCTTGAGGAAAATAGCCTGGCCGGGTCGCAGTTCCAAGTAGTTCATGAAGTACGGCGCAAAACAGCCCACGTCGCCAGGGAAATCAGCATGCAAACGATTTAGTAATAGATACAGAAGACGTGATTGTTTTGTTGAATCTGTAACAGAACAAACGAAATGGTTAAAATACTTATATTATTATATGCTATAAATACTTACATTTTAAATAATATGAGAATGAAAGATTGGATCACAACAAATTAGGACATATTCTCCCACCACATGGAAAACTGGCACAACTACCATGGCACAGAAATATATTGCTTGATTTTAAAAGTACTTCATCATCATCATCATTAGCCTAAAAAAGTCCCACTGCAGGACACAGACCTACCCTCAGGGAGGGTGTATGGGCGTTAGTCCACCACGCATGCCCAATGCGGATTGGTAGATTTCACATACGTATGCAGGTTTCCTCACTATGTTTTCCTTCACCGTTTGAGACCTTCACAGTTAGTATTACATACTTAAGTTAGAAAAAGTCATTGGTACAGGGCATGTCGTCCGTGCGGATTCGAACCCGGACCTCAAGATTGAGTTTCCATAGCTCTCCGCAACGCCACCGAGACGCTCGACTGTGCATAGTCGGGAGAGTTTATTTAATAGCCTGTCAGCAATACGAAATCGAGAAGCCAAACAAATTACCTTCCTTCTCCAGTCTAGTCAGTAGCTTCTGTAAAGCTCCAGCTATAGCATCTCGGTCGCACGACATCAAACTCTCGAAGGCCTGCTTCAACACCTTGTCATTATCACCTTGCTCCTCACATGCTAGGAGTCGGTCTACACTCTCTTTTGATAATATTTCCTTGAGTTCTGGAAGATCTGGAATTGAAAAAAGTATATAAAATTATGTTGTGGGATAGTTCTTAGTGTTCTTACATCAGAAAAAATAAGGATCTAGCTAGCCAAATATGGTACATACATAATCCAAGTTATCTTTATTTGGAACAAATTAAAAAACACAGTTAAGCAGAGCCAAGAATATGAAACACTATCCAAATATGTATAAATGTGAATGTTTGATTGTGATTTTTGAGCTGTATCAACACATGGGATACCAAATGAGATGGGCTCTGAAAAAATCAAAGACTTTTATTAACATTTTCATAATTTGACACAAGCCAGAACCAGCAAGACTGTTTATTAAGATATGTAGTCTAGGCACTAGGGATTCTCATTACAAATAATGTTGTCTGCCAATGTTCAACATTTAGTTGATCAATTTCAGTAAATGGATAATGATGATTGGAGAAACATAGTTAATATTTAAGTTTCCCAGTAGTCATAAATAAGTTACTGATCTTGAATCATTATAACTGGAAACTTACACACTAGCCCTACAGATTTTGTTAAAGCCAATGCAATTAATATCAAAGGAGACATGTAAAATACATACTTTTTATAAACTCCTTTATCTCAGATACTGGTCTGAAACCACAGAGGGCCTCAAACGGTGTCAATGCTATAGCAAGCTCTGGTTTGTGGTTGGGATCCTTGTACATATCCGGAGAGTTCGTGTGTAGTTCCTCTGCATGATCCTGGAATGTTTTACAATCAATAATGAGTCATCATTTAATAATACAAAGAACATTTTAGCCTGATAACTAGACACTGGTTTCAATGTAGGCAGCAATGTATTTGTAGAAAGGACTTTGACTATTTATATGTGGACTAGTTATGCGTGTAATTCTACTAATAAACATTTCTGCCACTTTTTGCGGGGGGCGAGGTAACATGAAATCCGCAACTTTGGATTTTATTCCCCATAACTTTAGATTCTAATTTGGATGTTAAAAATCATGAAAAGTAGTCTCGTGTGAACCCCAAACGTTCTAAGTTCGAAGTTATTATTTCGCAATTATAGGCTGTCTCGTTTAGTGATAAGGTGTAAAATTGAATGTAAATGCACAAGATCAATTGTGCTTATACCGTGGCAGAGGGGAAATGCTACCGCAAGGTTAGTCCTTATTAGTCAAAGAGAAAGGAACATCGTTATTAGAGGCAGTGCAGTTTATGTAGTGTTAGATGCATGTTATAAATACATAAGTCATTGCACTATGTGAGAGACATGACTATGAAAAACTGCACTGCTTGCTTAAATATCCCTTAATTTCATTCTCTTTATTTTTGGTAATTATTCATTTTAATTTATGTTATGACATAAGTCTAGCACTATAGAATGTTTTTAAATTTCGTGTAGGGTTGAAAGCCGTGCTATGCATTTAACATCATCTACATTTCAATACTATTTTTTGTTCATTCTGTTATTAAAAATAGTATATGAGCTAAAGAATTACTGAAAATGTGAAATTAGCATTATTTTTCAATGTTTTTTGATGAACTGAAAAGACACCATTTTATGTAGTCAAATCCAAAGGGTGCATACGCCTGACTGCATTCCCTTTGCTCGGCTCCCCTAAAGTATCCCCAGAAAGTGTGAGGTGAGGTGGGGTATCTGAAGTCAGAGGGGGGCAAGGAGTATACTATTACCAATTCTGTGGTTATGATTAAGATTAATTGATGTCAGAGCAAAACATACCTTTTTCGGATGAGCCTGAATAGACAATGCCTTCCGAATAGATAACACTTTTAACAGAAATGGAACAGAAACACCAAACTGTTTCCGCACCGCTGGCCCGATAGCATCTAGATTGTCTTTAATGTACTCGGACAATAGCACATCTCTCTCTATGATCAGTGCTGGTCCATTAGGGTGGGTTCCCATCCAAAGTTCAGCGTACGGCTTCGACGGGTCTATACTTTCGTTTTGATTGGCACTTGAAAACAGTTTTGCAACTGTACTATTGTTACCCAATTTACCCCAGTCGTAGTTTTGAACTTTGCATTTCAGCTCCATATTGAACTTCTGAAAACAACAATACGTTTATTATAAGTAATTTTTATACTAGAAGAGCTTATAAAATAGAGATTTAGAAGCCTCAACTTACTTTGTTCGGTTCTCAATACAAAATAGTGACGTGTACTTTATCTTCTTGACTCACGAGTTCGCATGTAATAAAGCTAAATTAGTAGCAATTATCTACGGGTTCGACGGTCTACATTTGCCGATAAACATTTTACTATTTATTAAATTAAATACCTACAAAACAAACTCGAGTTTCTTTTAGTGTTGCCAATTTTTATTTTCACTTTACCCTAGGCTTGCTCTGAGTTTCTCCTAGATTTAGCACAATTTTCAGAAATTACTCTAAAATCTTTCAGCATCAAATCTAGCACAAAAAAATTAAACGGTTAATATTTACTAAACAGCAAATAACTTCAGTCACAATCCATTCTTTTTCAGAGTTTTTGTCTGTATTCCTATAAATAATATCTTTTTCACATTTCCACTAAGGGACAAAGTTTCTTATGCTATTTTTATGGACGGAATGGTGGTCACTGTCACTGTCACCATTTGACACGGATAGTAAAATAAGTAATTTAGATCCTGTAGAATCTCACTACAGGGCAAAGGCCTCCTCTCACGAATAAGGGTGAGAGGGAGTGCTCGGCTATACTCCACCACTCGGGCCCAGTTCGTGTTGGTGGAGGCAAGTTAGTGGTCAACTTGCTATCAGAGAATTTTCAAGCCGTCTAAATGAGCCTCTGACCTGGCTTAACGAGTAGTTACAACGCCATCTGACGGAACTATCCGAGACCAACTGCTTAACGTTCCTTCCGAAGCACGGAAACGCTGGAGATGAAATACCCCTAAACGGTCACCCATCTAAAGACTGACCGGACCTGGCGTTGCTTAACTTCGGTGATCGTTTCCAATACCGAAGCTCAGCTACGTCAACGAGCGGTTGTAACAAGGATTCTGACTACCTCAAAGGGGAGGACAGTCGTTCGTGGGTGTCCGTGACTGTTTACCCCAAAAATTACCCTAAGGGTCAATTTCCACCAAAAGAGGCCTCGCGACTGCGCTCGGGGTTTCCTACTCCACTATTCCTATTATTTAATATTTTTACCTTAAAACTAGGGTAAAATACCCTAAGTTGGCAGCACTAGTTCCTTTTTTTTATAAGTAATATTTTTCACGGCTCCGCCTCCGCTCTGGAATAGCTTTTTTAAACATTTTTAACGGCTCTGGATACTAGTCTTTTTGAGTTCATATATTATATTCTTTCCGTGCTTCCGTGTGGGTCGCGGCGCGGCCAAGAAGCTTAAAATATAGCCGATACACAGACGCGTACGAAAGCACAATTTTAAAATTGGGAGTGGGGAACTATTGAATTTGCGAATTTTTAAACCTCTATTGATATTACGACGAACGGGCGCAACGTAAAATAATACCTATTTCAATACTAAGGCCGAGATTCAGAGACGATTTTTTTGGTCTTAGCTCGAGCTAAGCGTGGCGAAAATGTATGGATTTTGACATACGGGAGTCCGAACTATGACGTACAAATCGTCTCTGAATCTCGGCCTAATCTACATCTACACTAATATTATAAAGAGGAAAGATTTGTACCTATTTTTGTATGTTTGTATGTTTGTAATGAATAGGCTCAAAAAGTACAGGGCCGATTTAAAAAATTCTTTCACCAATAGAATGCTACATTCTTCCAATTTGACATAGGCTACATTTCATTTTGAAAAAAATTAGGGATCCTTGGTAAAATTTGAACAATGTAACCGAAGGTGTAGAAAAATGAGTCTTAAAATTTATTTGTCTACCCCGTGCGAAGCCGGGACGGGCTGCTAGTAGCTAATAAAGTTGACAGAGACAACGGGCCCCACGTACGGGCCTCTGTGAACTCTATCGAATAGAAAGAGAGCGAAGGCGCGAAAGCGCTGTATAACGCACGCTGTCATACGACGGCGGCTGGTTTGGCTGTGGGAAGACAATGATTCCAGTCTCGCATAACATAGTATTACAGGATGTAAATTCTGCTTGCTTCTGATTCTGAGTGCTTCAGTCAGACCATCAAACTGAACAACTTTTTAAATGGAGCCAACATGGAAATCGCGAAAGAAAATTATGATTTTGGGACACCTGTAAAGCGGGGCGTAAAGACAAAGCGGCGTGCCGGGAATAATTCGTATATTAATGGGTTTACACTTCACTGTTAGTTTTCCTCTCCACATATTCCCTGACATCATCCTTAAGACCACTTATAATATCTTGCTCCGAAGACTTCTTCGCCAACTTCACAGTTTCTAATTTACCGTCAGTATTAATTTTATTTATTTTCGATTTTATCTCTACCATATTGACACGCTTTGAGATCAAGGGGGGTATGGCGAATCCAGATAGACCCCTGTTAGTTATTTCCACATTAGGGCCCTCTTCGAACGGCTGTTCACAAAATCCGGGTTCATTCTCAAAACTTGATCCGGATTCAAACTTAATACTTTGCCTGGCATTTTTGTTCGAAGGACTGTATTTTAATTCTAACTCATTAATATCCAAGTAAGGATATTTCTTCATAATGACCAGCTGTTCGTATTGGCGGAGATCTTCTTCGCTTAATGCGCTCGTATTTTTCTGTTCAGTATTTTTGAGCGCGCGTACATGGTCATAAATATTCTTTCCGATATCTTGAGTGGAGTCTTTGATCGTTTTTAAAGCGTTTTCTATGTTGGTTGCCATTTTTTTGCTTCGATCTACAATATTAGCGCTATGTACAGGGATGTCCCATTGTGGTGTGCCTGGGTTATAAAATAATTTGTAAGCAGACGAAAAGTCGGTACCTACTCAATGCGTAAAGAAAGACTAGTCTTACTGTAAGTAAGTAGGTTATAGCCTGTAGAATCCCACTGTAGGGCAAAGGCCTCCTCTCACAAATAAGGGTGAGAGGGAGTGGGCTATACTCCACCACGCGGGCCCAGTGCGTGTTGGTGGAGGCAAGTTAGTGGTCAACTTGCTGTCAGAGAATTTTCAAGCCGCCTTAATAGTCCTCTGACCTGGCTTAACGAATAGTTACAATACCGAAGTTCTACTACGCCAACGAGCGCTCCTTCTCCAGTCGTACTGACAAAAAGTAACCATCCTAGCTAGGTACATCCTAAAAGGTATTTAAGACAGGTTTACTGAACACGCCTACAAAGGAAACTGTAGTTTTTGAATGCATGACTTATTATAATTGGCCACTAGGGCCATTACGTAGAAAGTTATTTACTAAACTTATAACTCCGCATTTGTTTGTACCTTGATCTTGACCCTATTTAAAAAACCGTCAGCATATTGGGGATGCTGTATTATAGTTATAGTATATGATTATTTAGGATTACAGTTTTAAACTGGTATTCATACGGGCTATTATGGAGTTTCTATGAGATATTACTTACTCTTTAACGTGCTTATTACCTACGTAACATATATTATAAAGTGGATCCAAAAAATGTAAAAAATTATACTCACTGTTTGCATACAATGAAATATCTGAAGTTTCTCTATGCAGAGGAAATGTGTAGTTGAAAGTGAAACACAGCAAAACGCACACTATACTCAGCACAGCTGCATTGTTCTGCATGGCACTAAAGTAGGTATAGAAATAATCTACAATTTGTTTGGATTTTATTAAATGTTGAAATACGTTTTTTTATTATTAAATGTGACATTGATTTTATGCTGCAAAGGGAGTACGCATAGTGATTCCATCAAGGAATATACTAGAGGATTCCATTCTCTTTGGGAGTACTGAAATGAGTAAAACCTTAGATTTATACAGGTTTTAATTAGCAAAAATTTCAGTATAATCGATAATGACTTGACGTTGACTTTCATTGACATAGAGGAAGAAAATCAACAAAGGAGATTCATATCATTCTCCCGCACTATTTTTCTGAAACGTAATCTTTAAAAAACGCTGGCGGCTTTCGCACGCGGTTTTATCTTCGAAGAGGTACTTCTGGAACCTTTTCAGTTTCAGGTCCTGGCTCAACGTCCTCACCAATTCGAGGTGCATTTGCAGTTGCCAGTTCGTCTTCGATCTCAATAGGTGGCGGTGTCACCAACTCTGGTTCGGCTTCATTCTCTCCTGTAGGTGGTGACGCAAAATTCTCACTGATGAATCTGAGGTCTTCTCCTACTCCTCCTCCTAAGGGTGCTAGATGCCGGTTGGAGACTGTAGTTTCACGGCCATCTTGAAATCGAACATATGAAAAATCTGGATTGGTGTGTAGCAGTTCAACTTCCTCTACAATAGGCTGGTATTTGTTAGATCTATTAAATTTCTTGATCAAGACTTGTCCTGAATTTGTTAGCCACGTTGGAATGGAAATACCATTCGTAGATCTACGTGGGTGCGTAAACATGCGTTCATGTGGTGTACAATTTGTAGATGTGCAAAGTAAAGAGCGAATACAATGTAAAGCTTGGGGTAATACTTGCTCCCAACTCTCGACTGTCAGGTTTTTGGTTTTAAGTGCCAACTGTATTGTTCTCCATAGAGTTGAGTTCAATTTCTCTACCTGTCCATTTCCTTGTGGATTGTACGCAGTGGTTCGACTAGTGGCAATGCCTCGGGAATGTAAAAAATCTTGTACTTCGGCCGAAAGGAAGACCGTGCCTCGGTCCGAATGAATGTAGGAAGGCATACCGAAAATCATAAACAAGTTATTAAGGTGTTTGATTACAGTTTTCGAGCTGACATCAGAGCATGGAAAGGCAAACGGAAACCGAGAATATTCGTCGATTAAAGTAAGTATAAATCTATTATTAGTATTTGTCGGGACTGGGCCCTTAAAGTCAATGCTAAGGCGTTCAAAAGGTGCCGTTGCTTTAACGAGTTTTCTTTGATTATCGCAGTTTTGGGTGAATCTGGGCTTAATTTCTGAGCAGGTGCGGCAGTACGAAGCACAGAGTACTTTTTTATATGGTACGAAGTAGACACGGCGACAGATCAACTTACCCATAGTTGAACTCTATGTTCATGGACATAAGGTCCAACTATGGGTAGGTTGATCTGTCACCGTGCGTACAACTGGGATTTTGAAGTTTATGGTTCAATCGTTTCGAAGGTTCCGTCCGACCATAAATACCTACCTATTTCCATTCCATTCTCTTTGCCTATTTCTACGTAGTACTTCCTATCTCTATGCCTATTTCTAGTTTCCTAGTTCCAACCGAAAATTCTTGGTCAATTGTTCCGACTTCCCTTGAGTTTTAATTGTGATCTTCCACTACCAAAATCTCCCAATGAACACACGGCGCCACATCAAACTATACAAAACCTAAATAAGCTGGCCGCACGAATAATATAAATCGCCCGGCCAGCTTATTTTGGTTTTATACTGGATGAAATTGATATCATTAAAATCCTTTTAAACTAAGGCCGACATTCAGAGACGATTTTTTTAGTCTAAGTAGGGCGAAAATGTATGGATCTGAATCTTAGCCTAAGAGTCTAACCATCAAACTGAACAACTTTTACTATGAGAGCAAACCGATCGGAGCAAAAAGAAATCAGCTGTTCCATACTAAACTGCAATGCATACTCGACCCAAATGAATGCAACGGTAGATTTTTTGTTGCTCCGATCAGTTTGCTCGGTATGCTCCCATAGTAAAAGTTGTTCAGTTTGATGGCTAGACTTTTAGTTGAAAAGGATGCTAATGATATCAATTTCACCCTGTATAGCTAGTCAGTCACTCACAATATCTGGTTCTGAGGTGAAATGAGGTGTTTTGTATTTAGTTCTAGATGAAACATAGGTTAAAGTTTACTTAATAACTTACTTAATAAGTTTTAGGCCAATTACTTAATCACGATAGATAGGTAAGATTAAGATGCTTAGGTTACTTAGGTTTACCTGTTGTATTTAAATTTAACCACCCTTATTCAGATTTTTAAAGGTAATCATCCAATAGCTTAAAATTAAAGTTCCAAACACAATTAAAAACTTTTACTTTACGCCTTTTATATCCCGCCTTAGGGGGATGGGCTATGTGAACAAGCGATCTGATTGGCGGCAGTTCACGATTTCCTCTGTTCCCACCCCACAAAACAGGAATTAAGGGCGGAGCTTCTAGTACCCGAGGGACATCATAAACACCTGACTCGGGAATAACAAGCCACGTGTCTCTTGCGACCGTTCTTCGCGTATTATAAACGTAAAGTTACCGTGCATTATTTAGTAACTCAAGTGTGTAAGTTAAAAATAAGTAAAGTTCACACAATGACCGATGAAATAAAATCGGATAAAACTACCGAAACGACTATCCAAAATCCGCGGCCGTCTTCTCCGAGGAAATTCTTCGCACGATTGTATGGACACCTCGAAGAACCAAAAGCTAAAAGTCCTGAAGCACAGGCGTTTGATAGCGAATCTTCTTCGGATGTCGAGGTGGAGGAAAGTGATGTGAGGATGGAAGGGCTAGACGGAAGGGTTCCGACAGGTTGGCCGCTACCGCCGCCGCCGTTGCCGTTGTGTCCAAGACCAATGTTACTGCCTCATCAACAGCTGGCGTTTGGAGCTGGGCTTGCCGCTTTCCGTAAGTTCACTTGTTTTAGGCTTAATTTACTATAAAGCTACTTAAACATTGGAATGTGTGTAGTTTCCATATAATCTTATAATTAATAGGTAAATTCTACACCTTACACTAATAGTAACTGAGGGTGAAAATATATGAAATAATTGGCTATTTGTCAATTGTAAAGGCAAAATATTAAATATATTAGATTTAGTAGCTTATAGCTTCACAATAATAATATAATATATTTTATGCATTAAAGTAACTTGTAAATATTTTATTTTTCAAAAATAGATAACATTTTTTTCAAAAATTGACACGCGGCCATGATTGAGCATCGTTTGACGTCACATTTCAAACAATAAAACGTCATGTGAGTTGATGCGTGGTTAGCTTTACTTTGATTATTGAAATATGACGTCACAGTGTCACGTGATCGGCTGTTTTCGCGCAAATCTCAAATTACTGAATGAAAAATATAGTTTTTTTCGAATAAATAACGCATATTGGCTGATATTAGCTGGGTAATAATTTCTCAAATTTCTAAATCTCGTCGTCTCCAATTTCCATTATTACCAGTATTATCCCATTGATTGCATTGTATGATATTTTCATACACTATCTGTATTTGTAGATTGTGTGTTTTAGATCTTTACTGGAGGCCATTATTTCTATTTATTAGGTGGGTGATGTTTTAGTTTTAATTTAGGCACACTTCGCTTCCAATCTAAAAATATCTAAAAAATACAGACCCTTTGGCCTTAAGTTTCTAACGTAAAGAGCAAGTAAAGAGATATTGAATAAATATTAACCATATCTCTTTACATTTGAAACTCTTTGGTCTCTATTTTTATACTTTAGACTGGCAGCGGAGTGTGAAAAAAATTTTACTATTGCCATAAAATCAGAAAAAGAAGAAAATTGTTTTATTTTTATTTGAAGCAAATGGCGGTAATGTACATTTTTTTTGGCAGAAGTTGCTAGTATTGTACAATCTGCGGTACCTATATTAAAAACTTTTTTATTCTTTAAATAAGATTACAAGTCTGGGCTAGACTTGGGCTAGATAATCTGTGTGACAATATCCTAGATATTTTATAACGTTGTTTTTATATTTTTTAGGGTTCCGTAGTCAACATGGAACCCTTATAGTTTCGCCATGTCCGTCCGTCTGTACGTCTGTCCGCGACTTAGCTCAGAGAAGTTTAGTACTAGAAAGCTGTAATTTGACATGGGTATACATATTAGTCATCGCTGAATAGGTCTTTTAAAAATATTGTGGGTGTGGGAAAAGCATTTTTCGATTTAGGGATCCGTTAGCCAAATATTGAGCTTTAAAGTGAAAATTGTTGTTAGAGTCAAGTGCCTTGCCAGCTAAACGGTTTACATATAACGAAGTTAAAAGGAAAACTATCACCGCTAAGTAGGCTT
Organism: Agonopterix alstromeriana; assembly: GCA_963924505.1. Lineage (NCBI taxonomy): Eukaryota > Metazoa > Arthropoda > Insecta > Lepidoptera > Depressariidae > Agonopterix > Agonopterix alstromeriana. The sequence goes on along the minus strand of OZ004671.1, from coordinate 6,219,952 downwards.
TACAAATTAACGAGTAATAGTCGACCAACTTGCAAAATGTACTTTTTAGACTTTATTAGCCGTTAAACCGTAGTATAAAAAAGCCCCCTTCTAAGTCCTTATATTGAGACGGGCAACTGCGGAATCCTAACAGGAGCTTTTTTCCCCGTATTGTAAGTGTTTTGTTAATCTGTGTGACAATGTCCAAGATATTTATTTACTTAAATTACGGATTCCTATTTGAGAACAACGGGGTAGCCCCTAAAATACGGGGCATCTGACAACTCTAATTGATATACGCCCTTACGCCGTTAGTACAACGACGCGACGCGGCAAACCGCGGTAGCGAAACTCCGGTAAATTTGTCATACACTATGAATTTATCTTGCATATGTTGCATCTCTGTCTGTATAGTATCCCTGTTATTCGCGATCCTCAATTCACGCGGATGCCGCATTTCAGTTTCCTTCAATATCAATAATATTTCGCTTTTTCGTGCGCAACGCGTTTTCCTACCGCGGTTCGCCGCGTCCGTCGTTATGCTAAAGGCCCTGCCCTGTAATGCGCTCCATAAGAACGAAGTTTAATTATATTTTTAGATATTGACAATTAAAGTATTCTAATGAATTTATTTATCACGGTCCATAACTTAATCTCTGTGCAATGTTTGTCAGATTTTCGCTAAAATGTAAACTTAGGTAGTACTTATTTAGTTTCAAAGTTTCAGTAAAAGATTTCTCCTGCCATTGAAACTGAAATCTGACAAACCACAGGGACAGAGATTATAGTATCAAGATCGAGATAAAGAATGACATTGACATTAATTGGTTTGTAGAAATTGAAAATAGGACCTAACTTCATTTGTCATCGATTGTTGCGTGCTCGGGCGCGCTGCAAGGACTATCCTCTTCATCTTAATACTGGGAAAAGGGATTTGCGGTCAAAGCTAGCAAGAAACTTCGGCAATAAAGCACTTTTTTATCTGTAATATGTCTCATTATTAGATTGATATTTTAGTTTTAATAAGGCACACTTCGCTTCCAGTCTAAAAATATTCAAATAATGCAGACTAAAGAGTTTCTAATGTTAAGAGATTTTAGATTTACATTAGAAACTCTTTGGTCTCTATTTTATATACTTTAGACTGGCAACGAAGTGTGAAAAAAAATTACTATTGCCATAAAATGTGAAAAAGAAGAAAATAGTTTTCTTTTTATTTGAAGTAAATGGCGGTAATGTAATTTTTTACGACTAAAGTTGCCAGTATTATACAATCTGCGTATAAAATCTTTTTTGACCAACTAAAAAAGATTGTAAAATTTATTGCATCTTAACTATTATAAAACTGTAACAGAAATGTGTCTGTACATTGAAGATATTTACATGAAAAATATTACGATTTGGTTTCTAGGGATCCCGGACTCCAAATCAACCTTTTTTAGAATATTTGTCTGTCCGTTTGTTTGTTCGTTTGTTTGTATGTTTGTAAGAGCATCATGCGAAAACGACTGAACCGATTTTGATCTGACATAAAATCTGGTATATAATTTATGCGGGCGAAGTCGCGGGTAAACTCTAGTCATTTAATACAATTGTTTACGAACATCATTGATGTAAACGGTTTCACAATAAAATTATTAGCACATAGGTATGATAATAGCACTTCCAATGCAAAACCTATATAATATCGGTCTCCCAACGTGTAATATCCAAAAGCAAAAACAAAAAAAAGACAACGCACGAAAATGTTTACAGTTTATTATGATAAAATTAATAAATTATGTACCCAATTATATTAATGTTACTACCGTAACCACTGCACATGCCTATTATGGTAAAATGTTTATTGTATTACCGTATTGGGTTGTGTTGGGTTGAGTTTGAGTGAGAGCTGATTATGTTTAGAGTCTGAGGCCGAGATTCAGAGTCGATTTTTTTGGTCTTAGCTGAAAATAAACTATTCTATTCTATTCTAGCTCGAGCTAAGCGTGGCGAAAATGTATGGATTTTGACATATGGGAGTCCGAACTATGACTTACAAATCGTCTCTGAATCTCGGCCTGAGAGTAAAGACCAGCATGTCTAGTATGATTTCTCTACAAGCGCGCGACGCGCCTTCGCTGCATAGAAAATAACCTGTTCCCGCGCTTTTCGGAGAGCGAAAGCCGCGCTTGCCGCGACTTGTAGTATGGGAAAAAACCGAGTAGCGCGCAAGTAGAGAAATCATGCTAGACGTGCAGTTGAGACGGAACACAATTTGCGCAATGCCAGGCCGGCAATATTCATAATAAACTTTAAATGCTATGCTATAAACATGTCTAAATATAATAAATTCTTAGAAGATATAAAATAAAAGAAAATTGTAAAGAAAAATCTCTCGCTTCAATATAAACATAGAGATCAAAGATATCGTATCCATACCGACGGAACCTACTTAGACGGAAAAATAAAATATTACTATAAAATATTTGAATAGCGGTTGGAAAAGATAAGCCTTCTTGCGGAGTCCTAATCCAAGCTCAAACAACTCTTTGCTGGACATTTCTTTGTGAATATTGAAAGGAAAATGTGATACAGAATTACTTCGCTTAATCTGCATTTTTATAGATTTAATTTTTTTAGTCTATTTATTGTAAGTAGTTAAAGAAGAGTTAAAGTAATGAAAATAAAACTTTATTGAGGATGCTTATGTGCACGACACAAGCGCCCCTAGCGGTGTCGGACCGCCGTGAATTATTTCAAGTAACATGTTAGTTAAAAGTTTGTTATTTTTATAAAAAAATAAGTAAAAACGATTGAAATTATCGATATTAAATTGTAAAATATGTATTTGCTAGAATCCACGATATTTGCAGTGCCAGTTTCCGTACAAACTTTTAGCCCGGTTTTCACACCTTTGGACACCTAGATGCCAATAGAAACTTCCATGGCAAATTTTAAGTTTGTAGTCTTTACAGTTTTGGAGATTTCGTGTTGAGTTAGTGTGTGGATTTGCATAGGTTCATGCATATTTTACACAGCTTGACCAACAAACGTACATATTTCTGCCACCCCGGGCGCTGCGGTCGATATGTCAGTTCCCATCATCACTTCGCACATAGCCATACTATGAAGTAAAATAAAGATAGAATCAGAATCAAACACCTTTTGTGCAGAAGAGTGCCGAGCGTGAAAAATCATGTCTTTGCTCTGCCTAATAAGTAATCTAAGTAAAGTAGGTATGTGATTGGTGCATACATGGCGTAATTCATACCAAAGACAGAAAAAATTGTGTAGTCCTTCGCAATTAATTTATTGTTTACTTACATACCTAACTGAATAGTGAGAACATCCAGAACTAGCAGCAACAGCATACAATCCGTATACCCGTAATCTTCGTATTTAAGTACCAAGGTATATACCTACTATAACTAGGTACACACGGTGACAGATCAACCTACCCATAGTTGAACTCTATGTTCATGGACATAAGGTCCAACTATGGGTAGGTTGATCTGTCGCCGTGCGTACCTCATATATACCACCTCATTGGTTACTTCAATCGTTCATTTTAGTCCATGATACCTTCAATATACTTATTATACAATCAGAAAAGTAATTCTGTAGCCTCCCATTGTCGCGAAAATACTCAAATAACAATTGCTATTCTAAATAATTTACAGTAAGCTTATTAAAACATCCTCCAGAGTTTCTTATCGCCATGAAAATGGAATCATAATGGTTTGTCGCGTCGTTGAAAAAGCGTGATTTTGTCATTGAGTTACTAGTACTAGAGGCGACACTCAGAATAAATTGTTTTTAACACTCGTATAGGCCAATTAGTACAAGTTTACTTAGTCGGCGCCAGGCATGCTATGCTATCATAGTACAAACTAAGTTGGTATCTAAACTGGTGTGAAAGCGTGCTACCTCTCACCGACCGCTGTAGTAGTGACAGTTCATATTTTGTTCACGTTGGCTGTCCTATACATAATTATTCAATGGTTAAGCATAAGCATATGCTCACGACTATATTCCCCGAGGTAATCAGAGATATTCTGAAACCACAGAACATCCACGTTTCACTAGTACCAAAGTATAACTATGATTATTTAGGGACTATATAGTTATGCTGTGCTAGTAACAAATCTCTGCCCAGTGTGACGGGGAGTGAGCCCATCGCCACTTGTAATACACAGTATAATACATGCCTCGAAAATCTCGAAATTGAAGCATGCCGGTTTCCTCACGATTTGATTATTCAATGGTTTTTGTTCGAAATAACCATTAAACGTTGGAGGAGTGAGGAGTGGAGACGGGGAGTGACGGGAGTGTTGAATTCCTGATGCGATTACGACGCCACGACTCGGTGCGCCAGAATAGCCCCGAGCCGCTGCCTATTCGGAGTAGCTCTCGTGTGAAAATTGTCGGCACTGTTTTCTCTGCTATAAAATCTCTCCATTGTTCAACTGAAATAACTATTACGATATAACTTGCAGCTGATTAAAATATGCTTTGTTTCCTTTAACGATCTTTAGTTAAATATTTCGGTAGGTAATGAAAATTACTCTACATTTCAGTAGGTAATGAAAATTACTCTACATATTTGAGTGAGTGGTAGAGTTATCTAGCATAGGTGACAGAAAAGGTTGATTTGTGTCATATCAAGAACTCAAGACAGTAGCGGAAAAGATAGAGGATTGGCGAATACTCCAGCGACAAGAGCGTAGCTCCTAAATAAGATCATGAGGATATTTAAGTGGGATCTTGCGTCACATTTTAAGAAGTTGGGTTTTTCGTTTTACTTTAGTTTAGGAAAACCGGTTAACTACTATGGCCATAAAGTCCTTAACTTAGTTCAAATAACTTCCTGAAACCAACAGGCCTTGTGGTTTGGTGGTTGCAATACTATTACAATATTAATATGTAAATACATACATATTTACAACATGTAAACCAACAGCAAAACCTAAAAAAAACGGTTGTTCCAAAAAAAAGACACCCATAAAGGGTCCATCGTTCATGGGCCATCAAACAGAACAAGTTAAAAAAAAAGGAAAACACGAAAAAAAAAATCAGCTCTCCCATACATTTACATCGAGTAGGTTTGCTGTTTTGTTTGGAACAGCGGCTTTCGTTCGTAATTTATATGTTGCAAGGATCCTGAAAACTTCAAATAGCTATGGTGAGCTTATTGAAGTTTTAGGATTGGAGTAATGTTTCTATTTAGGGAAAGTTCAGTCTATAATTAAATTCCAAGTTAAAAAGCTTTTATTAGATCACCTGCAAGAGAAGGATCCCTAACAATGATAGCTTTAATACACCACTTAGCAAACATTTTCGACTGCGCTGATCCTCGGCGTGGGAGTGGGCACGTGCGCATTGTGCCCGCTCGTCCGGAAACAACATTTCGATTATTAGTCGCTATTTGTACCGCTCTCGTTTCACATCGCATTTGCCAAAAAAATAGACTAGGATTACTCTGAGTCCTTCATAAATGCGTTAAAAATGGAGCATAGGAACTAAGGAAGAGAGATCTGGCTTTTATCGATATAGGTAGATAGACCTTGCCTAGAACAGTGATGGTTGGAAGAGGACGGGTCATTGCTCAGCTGTCTGATAATATATTATTATTATTATTATTGTTATTTTTCATTCTTTGTTCAAAGAACAGTTAATTTTGTAACGCTTTTCACTTCGCTCCATCTTATTCCCATATCTAAATCGTTTACAGAAAACTCGCAGCTTCTTTCGCTTGACTGAGAAATCGAGCGATACACCTAATCAAAAAGTAATCAGGAAGAACTTTAATAACAGTTTTGTTTCAATAAACTGTTAGGTATCGTAACATTTCTTTTTCAAAGTTAACGGAAAATAAAAAGTTATTTCTTTAAGACTACTTCACCTATTGTTCGGTTGAAGTTCAGTGAAGCGTCCATCGCAATATCAATATCTGTTCAAAAGCAATTGAAAATAAAAATGTGAGCAAGTGGAGTGTTTCCAGTTCAATCTCGAGGCGAACGAACGGTCGAACGAACCGCAATTAAAGGATCTCAGTTAATGAGAATTAAAGGGTAGCTACCCCTAATATTTAAGCTCTATTGTGCTTCGGGTATTGTTGATTAATCGCCATCGTTTTTTTAATCAAAAACAAAACAAATAAACGGACGGAGGGAAAATTAAAATAAGTAAATCGATGAGATGATATCTCAGATACCCACTGATGATCTGTTGAAGTTCTAGACAAAGGACGGGGGTGAAAAAAATATATACTCTACATCCATATTGTTGTTTTGATCACGATATGGATATGTAAGTATTACCTATAAGTAGATATATCATTGTTAATTTGTTGAAGTATTCTTGCTGGTGTACTTAACGTTACGTTACCTACGTTAATGGTCATTAATGTAATACATTCTGTAGGTATATTAGTTGGGTTAAAATTATCAACCAAAAATAACTCTAGTCTTCACTCGACCTAATAAATTAATTATTCGTGTGCTAAATAAATTACTAGTGTCTATTAAATCAAAACTAACACGTGTTCTACAAACAAATCTGTACAAATCCTTAACAATAGCTCTCACTTTCGAGTTGGTTGAGCGCATGACGATTTAACGTGACAACAGAATGATAATGTCGTATTGTGGCCAAATTACACATACTTAGTCATAGAAGGGTGCTCACACTCACAGCTGACGACTCCCACAACTGAACCACCCTTTACATTTATGTATTGTTTAATAAGCCATATAGTTATCTTTATCTGATTGCACTTTATTATATTAGATGTAGATCGGTAGGTTAGCTTATTTATAAATATTTATGGTTACCTAATATAGGTAAATGTGAAACTATTTGTATTTAAAGTCCGGCCGCTGAAAGATTGCGTTTGACAGTTACCATAAAATTGTAAAAAACTGAATGAAAACTATAAATGCCGATCATTATTTAGTAGCTTCTTTGAACTTAAAAGGGCAGCTAGTGCCCTGTGTACTAGAGTGAGCACAGGTAAACAATATTTTCATTCAGTTTTTTACAATTTTATGGTAACTGTCAAACGCAATCTTTCAGCGGCCGGACTTTAGTATGGCTGCCCTAAAAACCCTTTAATGCAAGTATAACATAACATATTTATATACTCTTTATTTGCACGCCTCAAACTGCCGTCGTGGTCTAATGGTTAAGAGTATTGGGCTCTTGACACGGAGGTCGTGGGTTCGATTCCCACAGGGGACACCTAGTGACACCTAGTGCGTTTTTCCCCAGTTGGCTAGGACATTAAAGGCTGAATCACCTGATGGTCTGAAAAGAAAGATGATTCCGTGCTTCGGATAGCACGTTAAGCCGTTGGTAGCGGGTACTATCTATGGTGGTAGTAGTCGTTACATAAAAACCACGTCAGAGGCCGTAAGGCGGTTTGGAAAAACTCTGACACCAGGGCTTGCAGCCCACACGATTAGAAGATTTGCACGCCAAGAACATAATTATAACAAAAACAGAATATATCTTCGGGTTGATAAAAAAACAAAACTTTATTCAAAGTACACGCACAGTACCTACTGACCTACCTAAGAAAGAGTATCTAGGTATAGGCTACCTATGTTATTAAATTTATTGACTCTACAACCGCGTCGGTAAGCTGTAGAGAAGATACGATCAGAAACACAACAATAAAATGAATTTATAATGTTATAATATGAGTGAATGCAATATAATTTATTAGAAACTTTGCTTCAGCTACGAACCAACTGAAAAGAACATTTGTAATAAAGATTCCAAACTTCCTAAAGGAGATTGCCGACTTAAAATGATTGTGTATGTAATTAGCATAAGCATAGCATATGCTCACGACTATATTCCCCGAGGGGGTAGTCAGAGATACTCTAAAACATCAGAACATCCACGTTTCACCAGTAGTACCGAAACTCTGTCCAGTGTGACGGGGGGTGAGCCCGTCGCCATTTGTAATGGACAGTAGGTACAATACAGGCCTCGAAATTGAAGCATGCAGGTTTTCTCACGATGTTTTCCTTCACCGAAGTATGTAATTTAGTTATTGAAATAAGCGAACTTCACAGCAGGTCATAAAAAAGTACGTAAGTACGTTAGTTTAGTACCGCACTATTTATTTATTCTGTATTACAAGACACGCATTTAAAACTATACTCTCTCGTTGATGTCTTTTATATTGACGAATCGTCGTTCTATTCGTAGCACTGTCTACGGAATTCGTAGCTTTCGTTGATAACACGTCGATTCTTATTGCTTTGTGATTCATTCCTCAACAAGAAGAATAGTTCGTCCAAAAAAAGTCTTAATATCAAAATAAACTCAAAATAAAAATATTCAACTTCAACTATTGAGCCATATTTCGGTTTCGATATTCAGATTATTTGTTTATAAATAAAATTGAACAAAAAACATCTTTTGATGGTAGCCCAACATCCTGAAGTGGGTACCAGCTAATTCTGGGCTGGGCACAGCCAAAATCCCCTTTATACACCAATATTATGAGTTTAAATAACAGTTAATGATCTCATCCACTAATAGTTTCATTTATTCTCCTCAAGTATTATTCGTCGGCCGTCATTAAACGAACGAGCAGCCCATACTTGTACAATACAATAAAATCCTTTGTGATCTTCATAAAACGAAATAAAGGAAACTTGCACGCATTCACATCCTAATGATATGTCTCATGCGAACAAGAGAAAGCTTTGTAGGTAGATACGTCATTATACCAATGATATACTTAGTTGTAAAATTGTTGGTATCGTTTGGCTGGTCTCGTGTCGGGCCTAGATAAATCAGAGTTTCAATACCTATTGAATTGAATTCTTTGGCTATAAAAGTTAGTTGTTAGGTAGCGCGCTCCATACAAACGAAGTTTTATGTTCTATTTGGAATTGGATCAAATTTAATTAAATGTCTTTTTTTTAAACACGATACAGCAACGAATTTCTGTGTATGTGATTTTTCAGCTTATCGTTAAAATGTACAGTTTCAAAGTAACGCAGTGGCTCAAAAAATTCACTTCAAATCTTAAATTATTTAACGAAAATCTGATGAACCACAGAGAGAGAGAGAGAATTGACTTGAATTTTTTACTACTTTGGTACTACATAGGTACAGTACGAAAATTAGTGTCCATACTGTATGTAGTTAGTATTATATAATATACTCTTTCTTATACTGTACTAAAAGTGCGAGGCTTCCTACAGCTGAACGCTTGAAAAGATAGTGATAGGCATTACAAGCCCCGCATAAAACAACGAAAGACTATCGTTGATGTCTTTTATATTGACGAATCGTCATTATATTCGTAGCACTGTCTACACTTTCATAGATAACACGTCGATTCTTATTGTTTTTTGATTCTTAAACTATATTCACATTACGACGTGCGGGCGCGGACGGGAGCGGAGGTGGCAATGTAAAATAATACCTATTTCAATACCGATAGAGTCGACACAGAGAATGCCCACACGGGCTCCACGGGCGGAGGACGGAGCCACACGGAGGTTTCTCTGTGAATTTTATCAGTATTGAAATAGGTATTATTTTACACTGCACCCTCCATCCTCCGTCCGCACCCGCACCTCGTAATTTGAATGGAGTTTCACCTCAACAAGAAGAATAAGTTATAGCAAAGTTTCTGACCACCCCACACCCTCAAGCTCTGACTAGATCTCAAGACGTGAGAAAGTTTTAAATCCGGAAACGATTGATCAACGATTTATTTCAAAAGCCGGAACTGAGAAATAATAAAGATAGATAAATAAAACAAGCAAAGCAAAGGAACCCTTATCCTTTCGTTCATTCTGTTTGTCGTATGTCCTAAAAACAGAATTGTGGTACCTATACTTCACCAATCCAAGGATTTTTTCCGATTCCTATGTAGCTTACTGGCTGATTCTGATTAGTAAATATGATTGGTGTATCATAAAGATATAGTTATTTATACTATCCGACATAACTTGGACGTTACTCAACCTGTTCTAAGAGTAAGCGAGTATAAGTGATTCAATTCGTTGTTCTTGTGATTCAAAATAGCCTTAAAATTTCGTTGCTATTTGGAATAGAGTATGTTCAGAAAAAAAAATCTCCGACGCCCTCTAACTTTTAAAACAGGTATCAATGTAGGTACTAATCTCTTGCGAGTGACAAAGCTTGTTGTGGATTTGTGACTGTACATCTTTTTGGACGAGACATGATGCCAATTTTATAATAATTTTTTTATCATGCAATTGTATTTGTTGCAATTTTGTTTTCAATAAATTATTAGTTCAGTTACATAGTAAAAGTGCTTTCAATTAACATTTTAACGGATGATGTAGTGAGCGCAACCACTGCAGTGTCAGAAAAAAAAACACGTGTGTGCAAAAATTTATTCATAATCTACTTATACAAAGGCTACGGAAGCCTATTATGAACGTGCTCGACACGCTCTTGGCCGGTTTTTTGTAACATGGAAGTAGGAACTCATGGAGTAGTCAACGACTCGTGATTCCACGAGTGCCTAATTGACCGGACGCCATTGAAACGAACACTCTGCCACATGTCGTCGAGATTTGTAGCGCTTCCATATCGCGGTCACGACAGTTGCCGCGACTGATTTCTACATTGTTTTGTGGTCATATCGAGGAGTTGATAATGATACTCGTATGACCTACATTAAAAGTGAATAGATGGTACAAACCTATACCTAATGCGTTAATTTCTCGATTTAAAATAAGAAAACAATACAATGAAACATTTTCGAAATGTTTTTATTACTTATTGTTATTTGCTAAGAAAAATGAAAACCGATTGAGTAGAAACATTGTATTTAAAATTGTTTTTTTGAGTTAGTTTGAAGAATTAAGAACACAATTCTACCATAACAGTAGAAAAGAAAGTAACATCTTACTTGAGCGAATGGGGCCTAAACAGACATGCGCCTGTGCCACTTCGACCATCGCTGATCTTTTGTGACACAACATCTTACTTAAGAGGGTACAGAGTGCCCCCAGTGCTGGGAGACCTCCAGTGCTGCCCAAATTTTATTTTTTATTTTTTAACTACTTACTTATTATACCTACCTATTAGATTTCCAAAAAAACTAGAATTTTCCTGTTCCTACTTAGCATTCCGACGAATTCTGATAAGTAAATATAATGTTTTTATCAGAAAGATGTACTATCCGACATATTTTGGACTATAATATACAACGTGTTAATGAATAAGCGCAAAACCACATACACATACACCCCAACTGATTTAAAACAAAATAATTAGATTGAAACAATAATTTAATTATTTTGATAGTTAAAATTTAAAGTTATTCGTATTTTAAGTTTTGAGACCAAAATGATTTGTTATCATTTCAGCAATGAATGAAAGCGCTAGCGTGCTTGTTGATACATTTTAAGAATCTTGTTTTGGTAGTAAGTAGGGTGAATGTGTCGGTATGGTAGGTTGAAATCAAATTCAGTAAATTTTAAATTTTACAAACAAATTATTTTATATTTTGAAAAAAATTGCCTATGTTGAAAACATGATAATTCGATTCTGCTCTCGATTCTAAACAAACAACTTTCTAGTTTTGCTTTAATTCATTAACACGTTGTATAACTTGACAACTAACTAATTAAGTGCTGTTGCAACCGATATTCGTTCCTTTCATTAAATATGTACAACGTATGATAAAATCTATGTCCAATATCGAATTACAAAATGATAATCGTGATTCACCCTTGTCCGGCCTGCAAGGGTTTCTCCATTACGGGAGCACTTCCGCAATATGGCGTGCAATTCAAGCTCTAAAAAAACGTTCTCATGGCTCAATCATTGAACGAAGCTTACAGGAACTATGAGGAATCCTTACGTGTAAAGAGTCTCGGCGGTGTAATGCTATCTTTCTGCGAAGGATACCTACAGGGTGATATTGATATCATTAGCATCCTTTTAAATTAAGAGTCTACCCGTCAAACTGAACAACTTTTACTATGGGAGCCGATCGGAGCAAAAAAAACTGTTCCATACTAAACTGCAATGCCTACTCGACTCAAATCTATGCAAACAGCAGATTTCTTTTTGCTCCGATCGGTTTGGTCCCGTAGTTAAAGTTGTTCAGTTTGATGGGTAGACTCTTAGTTTAAAAGGATGCTAATTATATCAATTTCACCCTGTACACAGGGTATAAAGATAAAAACAATACATACTTTAGATAATCAAACTGAAAAACGATTACAAAGGGGCCAAGTTCAAACAGGCGAATAAAAAAAACTGAATTTTCATACATTTGGTTCGAGTCACCATTTCTAGACTTTTTTCTATGGAATAACCATGCAACAGCAGATTTTTATAGGTTAAGTCCCACGGTGAAAGTTGTTTAGTTTGATGGTCTGAAGTATGTAACGTTTTTAATTAAAGTTTACACCCTGTATAATGTTAATTAATACTGAGAGAATGGGGCGGCACTGAGCGGTTACTTCAAGCTCAAGTTCGGTTTTCTTTTTCTACAATTTCTCCTCGACATCTTTCGTTAGGCTAATTTTTGTACCTACTTACCTTGGTTTTCGACGAAATTGTTTACATTTGCTGGCTTTTGGGTGCGGAAAGGGTTTTCAATGTGTAGTTACGTGTATATTTTGGAAGTGACCTAAAGCACGGATTAACTAGTAGTTAGTTACTACCCTATTGAGAGATTCAAATAAACAATGACCTACCGAGTACATCTTTCAATAACTGACATTTAAAAAGTTTGTTGATTAACCAAAAGAAATAGGTAGTGTAGGTACCTACTTATACTTCGTTCCAAATAAGGACGACGAGATTTTCCGATTCCTATTTAGCTTTCTGGCCAATTCTGATAACCAAAAGTAATTAATTTATTGGATATATATACTTTTCGTTATATCTTGGACATTACTAAAGCTGTTCTAAGAATAAGTGAGTTGAAACACTTCCTGTTTCAAATCTGTTTCTGTAATGCAAAATGGCCTTAAAATTTCGTTGCTATTTTGAATGGAGTATAGTTACCCAAAAGGTAAACAATTTATCCTTCAGGTAACTATAAAAATGATGCGTGCTTCGGAAGGCACGTTAAGCTGATAGTTCCATCAGATGGCGGTGTAACTATTCGTTAAGCCAAGTCAGAGACCTGACATTAGCGGCTAAGTTAATTACTTTTTCTTTTCGTGTCAATGTTTTAACAGTGAAGTTTCTATGTTTTATTGGCCTGATAATCGGCTAGCTAGCCTATCAGCCGACCGCTAACTTGCCTTCACCAATCACTAGGCCTGCGTAGTGGAGTTTGGCCCACTATCTCTCACCCTTAGTCGAGAGAGTAGGCCTTTGCTCTGCAGTGAGATCCTACTGGCTATAAACTAACCAACTTATCTGCTTATAAAAATCAGAGAATTCACCATTATAAGTATTTAATATTACTATTTGGTATACAGCATAGTAAGCTCTACTTTCAAAATGTTGAAAAGAAATTCGATCTATTTTTGTATTAATCTTTTTAATTAATTAAAATTAATGTTTAGCTGGCTGAATTGTCAGAAAAAAATTGTAATCGCCCTATAATATAAACGAAGAAATAAGATTTAGTTTTAATTAGAGCTAACAGCGATACAACATTTTTTCTGTGCTGTCCAGCCAGTTTTGAAGAGTTAAAGTTGGTAATGCAACCTCTTTGGTTTAAAAATAAGAGGCAAGGTTGACCAAAAATAGAATTATTCCCGGAATTATTTACAAAAATCTAAGAGAGGACAAAAATATAGTAAACGGTGACAGCAGGAGCAGAAATTGCAGGAAAAATTTAATTTTTTACCTGCGGAAATCGGTAATCCAGTCTATGTCATAGACTATACATCATTGCGTAGACTGGATTTCGGTCTTTAGTGCAACATTTTGTATAGGTACAAATCATTAAGAATATATCCAAATCAAAGAAAATATAATCACTACGTCCAAATTTTGGACGGTTATGCCAGCCGGGTTGCTAGAAAAGTAGCGCCCAACATTTTTCTCTCTTTATATCCAAGCGAGATTCTAGTTAAATTCTACTTTTTATCTCCCCATTTATAAATCTTCAGAAAATTATGTTCTTTCACTTGCTAGTTAGTTATGTAGGTATTTTTGAAAAAGTTTGTATTTTTATTACTTACAGTAGCCCGCAGACGACGCAAGGAGAGTCGGCCGCGACGACAAAGAACCACTTTCTCTGCACATCAAACACTTCGTCTCGAACTGGAGTATGCTAGGGGCGAATACGTTGCGAGAGCACGAAGGTACCGTACCGTACCTAATAACAAACCCTTATCTAGATTATAACTATTTTTCCACACCCCATTTTCAGACAGTTACGACTTAGTATAGGCCTTTGAACTACCTGTTCGATCTACCGTAGTAGACCTACGGTAGATCGAACAGGCTTTGACTATTTATGTGTGGACTGGTTACGCGTGTAATTCTACTAACAAACATTTCTGCCACTTTTTCCGGGGTGCGAGGTTTAGATTCTAATTTTGAATGTTAAAAATCATGAAAAGTAGTCTCGTGTGAACCCCAAACGTTCCAAGTTATTATTTCGCAATTATAGGCTGTCTCGTTTAGTGATAAGGTGTAAAATTGAATGTAAATTCACAAGATCAATTGTGCTTATACCGTGGCAGAGGGGAAATGCAAGGCTGGTCCTTATAATAATTAGTCAAAGACTATAGGGGACGAAGTAGCCGTAGCCCGAATTTCTCGGATTTTGGACATGGATGCATACATATAGTGAAGCGTATCATTTCTTTGAGCCTGCATTATAGTTGAACCTTATCTGGCAGCACGGATTCACCCTTTTTCACGCTCCATCCTTTTCTGTCGTTTAGGAAAGTAATTTGCTAGAACGAGAAAGATAGCGGGAATGCGATCGCACGCGGCAGCACCGGCAGTGCTGCGACCTTTCTCGCTCTAGCCAATGACGTTCCTGAGCGACAGAAAAGGATAGGGCGTGAAAAAATGCGATTCCGTGCTGCCAGATGAGGCTCAACCCTAATTGTTTTGCTAAAGCCGTAGCATGACGCGCGCGATACGGCTATATCACGCCTTTTATCTCGTTCGTTTGCGCGCAGATAGAAAGAGAGCGAAGGCGCGATAGCGCTGTGTCACGCTGCCATACTACAGCCGCAGGAGTTCCATTTGTTAATTTTCATGTTTACGCTTCATGTTTCAATGGGCTATGTACGAAGTGAATGGCGAGAGGACAGTCAAATCGAACGCAACGCACGCTGTGGCGTGGCAGAAATGTTTTTTTTAAAAGCTGTGTCAAATCTACACACTAGCACAGAATTACTAGCCTAACACATCTCAATTATAAAGACTAACCACATCCGCGTTTCATAAATTTTTGGTCCAAATGTGAAAGTGCCGGCCAACAAAAACGAATGCTAAATTCTGTCCATCTTGTCTATCTATGCATTTATTATTATAGCATGAAAGCTTCTGTAAGTTTTATTCCATCAAAAATGTATGAAAAGGCAGATTTTTCAAAGCTTATTAAAACCAAGGAAAATGGGCCTACAGCTTTGCTGACATACTAAAAATGCTGAGACGGACCAGTTCTAACAGAATAACTATAGCCTTAGGTAATTTCATCAAAAATGTATGAAAAGGTATATTTTTCGAACCCAAATAAAACCAAGGATAATGAACCTAGAACTTTGGCGTCCTAATACTAAATGTTATAAGGACAAGTCCTAACAGTATACTTATAAAATTTATTTTAGCCGACACTTTCTCATATTTGGCGATACTGTCGCGCACACGGCGCATTCAAAGTGAAACGATTTGTTCCAGATGTGAGCTGGCATCTGCATTGTCCCTGAGCGAGACGCAAGTGAAAATATGGTTTCAAAACAGAAGAGCCAAGGACAAACGAATTGAGAAGGCTCATATTGATCAACAGTACAGGTAAAAATATTTAAAAAGCTGAGCGCGCACTCATTTTTAAAAGTACCTATTAGTACCGAACTTTCAGTTTCTGTGTCATACTAATGACTGTCCGCTTAGACAATCACAGTATGAATATGGTAACCTAAGATTGTAACAGTACGGAGTAGGGACACTTACTGCCCCCCACCAATTTTAACTCACCTCTCCCCTTCGTGGAAGACTAAGTCGTCTATTATTCGTAGGGACTTATTCAGAATCGCAGGTGCTTACCTCTTGTTAGTGCGAGCCCATTTGTAAGTTAGAAGTGTCAGGGTGTACTCAGTACCCGCCATCAACCCCTAATTTGAGAACAGTAAAGGCAAAGGCAGGTACAGTGCGACAAAAAATTAGAGCGCCATTTTCTTCGCAAGAAAGTCAAAATCATGCAGGACTTGGCAAGACCACCCAACATTTTGTAATACCTACAACATTTACTTTCTGTTGTCACCGTTTTCTACTCTTTTTGGTCAGGATTTACAGTAATGTTTGATTTCTGCTTGGATTTCTTGAGGGTGCTGTTAACTCACTACTACACTTTCTAGTGCTCGGTTCCCAGCTTATTATGGACAACCCCAATTTTCTTACCGAGGCGAGTAAGGTATAGAGAGGTTTCTTATATCAATATGCAGCGTTTTTGTGGCGTAAAAGCTAACCACTATCACATGACGACGTGTACCACGATCTGATCATCCTATAAGGTATTATGGTCGTGATTTTGTGTTTCATAGTACAGCTTGGCCACTTTACGATTTTGACGTTCTTTTAAATAAAGTGGCGCCCTACATTTTATCAACTATTTATGGCCAAGATGTACCTATTTGTTTTACACGGACGAAAAAAATCTGCGGACTATCAGCTGCTGGCATTACAGCTGTTTAGTCCTTAATAGTAATAATAATATTGTTGGTTAAAAATAATATTCATTATTGCAGACACTTAGCGGCGGCCTCCGGGTTGTTCCCCTCAGTACTCGGTGCCCCATACTGCCCTCCGCCGTGCCCGTGCCTGCCGGTACAACACCCGCCACACGACAAATGAACCTCGTCGGGAACAGGCTATAGGAAATATTTGATCTTAGTACTAGCGCGAACAAAAGTGTACCTTACGTTTTCAATGTCAACCAATTTGAAGTGTAGGCCACCATAGAAGCATGTCGCTGCAAACTAAATTACCCTTTGGCAGTGTGCTTCACAGAATCTGAATGATGTTAAATACAAGTGATTGTAAAATGGTTCTAAAGGTGACCTACATTTCAAATTGGCGAGTATATAGGTACTGTACCTAAGTTCGTAAAAAATGCACGATGGGTGTACATACCTAGGTACATACTTCATTAAAAAACATTAAAATAATAGAAATATGTGATATATTATACAGGTTGTGAAATTAAATGCGTCGCCGCATATCAAAGAAGGTGTTTCAGACCATCAAACTGAATAATTTTCACTATGGAGCCAAAATAAAAAAATCAAATTTTGCGATTTAGATTTTTCCTCCGCAGGGAAAGTTGTTCAGTTTGATTGTCTGAAACATCCAATTAAATATTTAAAGAATTTAATTTTACACCTGTATAATGTTATCACTTATTCATACGAACAGACCTACAACAAATATCCTTATCTTTTCATGTAGGTATTGACACATTAGTCAATAGTTGCCCTTTTCCCCGCGACAGAACATGAACGTGTAAAATAATGTAAATAATGAATAACGTAATAAGTTGTAAGTATAGGTAAAATGTTGAAATAAAAGGCAAATTAATATGGAGTAGTTTTATTCGGACAAAGTCCACTTACCATGGCCTTTTCCACCGAGGACGGCTCGCCCGCGTGTTAGAAGAGTCCATGGAAAACAGTTTTTATTTAATTGATTGCACACAATAATAATCAAAATAATTAAAACTACATTAACACACTTTAAATTAAACTATTATTGTGAAATAAAATATGCGACGAAAACATAACAAGATCAAATTAGTTAGGTAAACATTTAAACACATTTTTGTTTTAAATCCTATTCATTAAAATGTTCAAATCTGAATTCAAATCGTTCATTGTTACTTCACAATCCTATGCTAAACATCAATATGGTAATAGTTAAATATTTGATAGCTATAATGGTGTTCAAGTTAGTCTTGATAATTATTATTTAAAAATTGTGTATCTTAACATTTTTAGACAACATAACGATTGCACTTTGCTAATTCGTTTCACATTTTTGGAATGTTGTAGCTATCTCTAGCTAACAATTAACTAAATTGAAACAAAATAATCGATATCTTTAATTCATAAACATTAATAATAGGATAAAATATGTCTCTTACTTAAAACTAGATACGAAGTATTATGTATTAAATAAGCCACAGCTTTTACAATAGAACTCAATCCGTAAAGACTTGAATAGTGTGCAAGACCTGACTAGTACTAACACAGAGTCGTGCGTACACATTGTGACATTTCAAATGTAAAAACTGTGATTTCTGTGCTAAATGTAATAAATCTTAAGAAAAAATGAATCTAATGCCTACACCGTACCTTAGTGTGAACAAACCTTACTCGGAGAAGAAAAAAAACTGTAAAATGACTATGTTATGTAGTCGCTTCACTAAGTCCGCTTGGCCCTCACTAGCTAGCTGACTCCTGGCCTACCTCCCGTCTCTACTCTATCGTCTGCCTGCCTAGCTTCAACTAAGCGCAACTTGAGACCTAAGCATTAAAAATAATTTAGTAAGTATGCATAAAACATTTCCTGAAAAACTGGGGATTGCTGTAGAAAGATCAATGAGATTATATTTCAATTTTGTATGTTGTTTCATGTATAGCTGTACTGATTTAGCATGTGCTAGAAGTGAATTATTGGTTACGTGGTTCGTAAGTTAGGGTTGCCGCTGCGAAGTAGCAAATTGATTACAAGTTATACTACGCAGAACTAGCCCTAACCTCTGAGCCGCCAAGAAGTAAAATACCCATAAACCACCTCAGCAGCTGAATAGTAAGCCATAGAGGTCTATCACGCAAGCGATATCTGAGCGTAGGCGACGTGGACGCGATATGATTCCGTGATGATGATGATACTTAATAATTTCTACAGTTATAAACCAAAATGAATGATTTCTGTTAGGGATACTTTGGATGTAGATCTCAATTCAATATGTCAAGGTTTTTTTTGGGGGGTTGAAACGAAAACCATTTCGGGATAAGTCTCAATAATTAGTTCATTAACAATATTTTCTGTTAGAGAGGTTAAGAGATTTTAAAATATAAAATTATCGATTTTTCAGTTAATTCATGTTGTCTTCGTTTGACCTTTGTGAGGTCACTTGTACCCTGGTAAACTCCATGGTAAACTTAAATAAATATTTACAATGTCAGAATCTGACATTTGATGTATCACGTTTGTTTCCTTGGTATCCGTAAATAATCTATATAAAAATGAACATTATGCTCTTCGTTGGTAAGTCTAAAAACCTCATTTGGACAGAAGAACGTCTGTCGGGTCAGCTAGTATAAAATAAATAAAAAACAACTTGACATACCGAATTGTAAGAAAATAAAACGTTTAAATAAAACTTTTCGAGGGACACTTCAAGTTTTGCGAAAGCCGTCGACTTTGACGTTAGTTTAGTCGTTAATAATTTCTCCTTTCACCACAATCGCCGCTATTTTCCTACATATCACGGCATCGACACCTACGCTCAGAAACAGCTTGTGCAATGGGGACCAAAAACAATAAAAGAGTAATAAATGTATGTAGTACTCACAAGAGGATGGAGGGCGGTGGTTTAAAAGCGGCGCTGGTTGCCGGCCGCCGGCGCGCCGGCCATGTTGTAGCCGGGGCCGCCGCCGCCGCCCGCGCCGTATCCGCCGCCTCCGCCCCCGCCGGCGCCTGTTCCGCCTGCAAAGTACGTTCACATACACTTAAGGGAGACCCAACGAGTTGTATTAGTAGAGATTGCAAATTAGTCTTATCTTAATCTTAACTATTATAAAACTGTAACAAAAGTGTGTCTGTACATTGAAGATATTTACAACAAAAAAAAAATAGATAAAAAAGATTACGATAAGGTTCTCCAAATCAACCTATTTTAGAATGTTTGTCTGTCTGTTTGTTTGTTTGTATGTTTGTAACAGCATAACTTTTTTGATGAAACTTTTTTTGTTTGATAGCTTATGATCTGACTTAAAATCTGGTATTTAATTTGTGCGGACGGAGTTGCGGGTAAACTCTAATTCCCTATATAGTAGAGAAGCCAATTTGAATAGTCGTCAAATAAATATAGATCTGAGGATGTTCTGAGTCATTTGGAGTAAGTTTTACAAAAATTTACCCATCCTACCTGGAGGAGCCCAAACAAACACACAGACAACAATTCTAAAAAAAGTTGATTTGGAGTCAGGGACACCCAAAAACCATATCGTCATCTTTTTCTTGTAAATATCTTCAATGTACAGACACATTTTATACACATTATATATTTGTGCGGATGAAGTTGCGGGTTAACTCTATTACATAATAAAACTGAGGGCACTAACCTGAATTATAAGGCTGTGACCGAGCAGTGTTGTAGTTGGCCCTCATGGGTCCACCAGTGTACCCCTGTTGGTATCCAGTGCCGAAGTTGTTACCACCTTGTTGACCCCAGCCTCCCTGGTCACCGTAGCCCTGGTTGCCCCAACCGCCGCCTTGGTTCGAGTCCCACGGGTTCTGGTTGCCCCAACCGCCTCCTTGCCCGTACCCTGTATTATAATCACCATCTGTGCGACGTTTGCAAGAAATAGGAGAGTTTAGTTTTAACCACAGAGATCCTTTATATTATAGGATAGTAATTTGGAATAATAATCAGATCAGAATCTTAATATAACGTCACCGCTGAATATTTTTGTTGTAGTGGTGAAAATCTGATACTGAAATCAAGTTGTCAAGAAAAGATGGTCTACGGGTTGAGACCGCAGTTGAGAACGCGTTCGGCGCCGGCCGACGCTTCGACGGCGGAGAATGCGCACGGTGTCGCATACTAACATTGACTTACCAACTACTGGACGTAGTGTCCGCGCTCAAAAGAGCATCAAAAACGTAAAAAGAGAATCAATTACGCGACAGTCTTCGTTTGATCGGCCGACTACGCGTACGCGCCGGCGCGCGGCGCGCTCCGTGCCCCGATGGGGGAGTGGGATGGAAAAGAATTTCAATGACACTTACATGCTGTATTGTACACAGGACTTGATAACATAGTATTTGATCACCACCTACCACTGAAATACGAATATTTATGTTTGCAAAACACGATCCGTAACATGACAGTTATTATCAACGTAAAGTCAATTCAGGAATTAGAGCGACAAAATGTAAACAAATGTGACACCAGTATAGAAAACACCATCTCGAGACGGAAGAAAATGTATCGCCGGAATGAACAACAGTAAATTATCTATTCTACGTGCAAAAGATTGCGACAAATGATATGTTAATTTGGTATGGAAAATAATCTAAAAATCCTCTACTATATATTTTCAAGGTATGGCAACTAATATATTGTTGACCTTTGGTTCGTTACAATAAAGTTCTTAAAGAAAAAGATTATACAACGTGTTAATGAATTAACGCAAAACTAGAAAGTAGTTTGTTTAGAATCGAGAGCAGTATTATCATGTTTTCAACATAGGTAATTTTTTTCAAAATATTAAATAATTTGGTCGTGAAATTTAAAATTTACTGAACTCGATCTCAACCCATCGCACGGGCACACTGACCCTGCTTCCTACCAAGACAAGATTCTTCAAATGTATCCACGAGGACGCTAGCGCTTTCATTCATTTGTGGAAATGATAACAAATCATTTTTGCCTGAAAACTTAAAATGCGAATAACTTTAAATTTTAACTATCAAAATAATGAAATTATTGTTTCAATCTAACTACTTTGCTATAAATCAGTTGGGGTGTATGAGGTTTTGCGTTAATTCATTAACACGTTGTATATTGTAGGTACACAGTAATGTAAGCGACTCTTTTGACTGGTTAATACCTTCGTCTTGGTACGCATAGCACAAAAAGTCCACGCAGACAGAGTAGCGGGCTACATAACATAATTTGAAACTTGTGTAAAGTGTCAAGTAGTTTGTGGGAGTCTCTATCTCAATCTCAGGGATTGTTTTTGATCAAGAACAAGAGATTGCGGAGCCTCGTGGCAGGCAAAAACGCGAACCGCGCGAACACCACCCGAGATAAGTGCTCGTGTCAGAATCTGCAACGTGACTCTTCTAAAAAAATTGACCACGTATTGTCACTTTGACAGTGACGGTTCGTTGTTCAAATTTCGTCGCTCTACCTCCTGAATGGATTTAAAAATGAAATACCTGAATTGTCCCAATTCTGTTGGCCGCCCCATCCACCGCCGCCGCCCCCACCGCCCGCTCCACCGCGACCACCGCCCCTGCGGCCGCCGCCTCCGCCACCGCCGCCCCCTGGACCGCCCGCTGCCATCTCTGACTTCGATAGAGCCTTCTTCACATCCAGCCGCTGGCCCTTGACTTTGTGGCTTTGTTGTACTTGAAAAAGAGATCATATGCATGTTTTAATAATATAAGACCCGCCCCAGTTTTGCCTGGGTGGGATATATTTTACATAAGTCTTCCGGAAGAAATTCTTTAAATGACAGTGAAAACCGTATCAATCTGTTGCGTGGTTTAGAAGAAGTGGAGAAACAGAAATGATGAGGACAGATGCGGATAGCGACTTTGTTTTACTATTTAGAGATGCATAACCTAGTATACACCCTAGTACCTCCTCGCGGAATATAGTCGTGAGCATATGCATGTAACCTTTATCTTAAATGTTTGGTCCAAATGGGAAAGTAAAAACAAATAAAACTTACTCGTACATCTACAGCTTTGATGCCATGATAATAAATTCTTTGACGGACAAGTTCTAACATACATAATTTTTTTTTTGCTTTGATTTTCTCGTTTTGGTCTAAAATGGATGATGTATTTTATCTTAATTACCCATTTGGTCAGCTAAGTATATTAGCTGACTTTCCCATTTGGACCAAACATTTATATTGGATTATGTGCTTTCATGTTAAAAAGGGTAGGTAAATTAAGGAAAAATTTTTGACAATTAATAAGGGCTATTTTATTTATTTATAGAATATGCTATTAGATATAAGAAGGCTTATCACCATGACCCGGTAACAATTGCGTACTGCAGTATTTTTTTTTTATTACCGTTGACTCTACTTTCGTTACTACTAGTTTACCTGCGACTTGGTCCGCACAAATTATAACACCAGATTTTATTGAACTCAAATCATAAGCTATCAAACAAAACAAGTTTCATCAAAATCGGTTCATCGCCATCTCTATTCGGTCATTATAATGCACGGCAACCAATTCCCCTCTTTAACAGCGTAGCCATAAGGCTGATAATATTATGAAATAGTTTCGAGTACCGTCAGGAAATGTTAGTCTCTGCGCGAACGAAGATTGGCAAGCGGAATTATTTTCCTGGTCGTACTGTACCTCGATAGCTGGCTCGATGGCTATGGGCTGTTGAAAATAGCTAGTTCCTAAAGAAAATACTTACAGCATATTCTATCAACAGGATCGTAGTCATCAAACTCCACAAATCCAAAGCCCCTCTTCTTGCCAGTGTCCTTCTCCGTAACTAAGCTGACTGACACAATGTTGCCATACGAAGCAAAGTACTCTTTCAGATCCTCTTCTTCCATATCATGCTTGATCCCTCCGACAAACAACTTCTTTACGGTGGCACTTGCGTCTGGTCTTTTGATCTCATCTCTTGGGACTGCCCTTTTCGGTTCAACAACTCTGCAAAACATTATAATATTTTATTAAACATAATTATTGTTGATTGACTTGTGGCTTGTATGTACAAGTATTTTCTCATGACATTGTTGCTATATCGAATAAGAATAAAGCTAAGGACAAGGATCTGTACCCATCAGATCTGAATAAGCCATCGGGAAAAGCATCCTTTTAGGTTTAACTGGTAGCAATAAATAGCACCAACTTGGTGGTATCCCCTCTACTTTCCGAAAGGTCAAGTACAATATCATGGTCTTTTTGCACATCTCATCATTCAAAAAAGAGAAAAATTGTCATTGTATGTTTAAAAAGGAAGCAGAAGGGGTGTAGATACACCCGCAGAGTGGAGATGCATTGTAGCAGGTACAGGTGATGATTTATTGTTACTTCTTATCCCAAAGAGAGACAGGTGTGAGTATGTTAGGAATATTTCTAAAAACCATGTGTTTATCGAAGTTTCCAGGAAGGTAATCCAAGCTAGGAAACTACTTAATTTATTTAAAAGTTCAGTCTCAAGAAATTTATAGAAAGTAAATGTTTTGTCACAATATTGTAATGCTTTAAAAATTATCAAAGTCAATGATAAGGTGTCAATGACACCACCAACATATTACTTAGATATATTTCTGTGTAAAGATAAACTCATAAATTTGAGGATAATGTTGAAATTAACCTCAATAACATGCAATTGATTTGATAGAAAAAGATGAATAATATCATAAATAGTGCTTATTTATATTAATATTAACGGTTCCATAGGTGCGGGACAAACATAAGCGGCATCGAGTGCGGGCGAGGTGCCTGCGCTCGATGCCTGCGAGGCGCAGGCGCGGCGACGCTTTCATATGAATTGTATAGAAACGACGGATCGCGGGACATATACTCCACGCCGCTTGTATATGTCCACCGCCCCGCCGCTACTATACAACTTATATGAAACAGATAACGAGCGGAGCTGCGCCCGCGCCTCGCCCACACCCGTCGCCTCTTATGTTTGTCCCGCGCCTTAGGTAAAGGAGCACTAAAAACCACTCCACAACCTAAGGAACCTACTCAGTTAAGCGTTAAACCTGTAGCATTGATCCGTCAATCGAATTTCGTTAATAGTCAAAAGTTTATCTAGAGCACCGCGTATCTAGACAGATACAGGCTATCGTGCATTGACATAAGGCGCGTTTTAGTTCGTCGTTCGTTCATAAAAGCGCGCGAAATTAAGAGAGTGCAGTATGTCACGCAAATGTCGCGTAGTAACTATTACATTATCTGTGCCTGTCTTAGCTTGTATGTACATATTTTATTTCTTATTTTCCCACTGTCGATTACAAGTGGCGACGGGCTCACTCCCCATCACACTGGACACAGTTTCGGTACTAGTGAAACGTGGATGTTTTAAGGTTTCAGAATATCTCTGACTACCTCTTCAGGGAATATAGTCGTGAGCATATGCTATGCTATTTCCTATAGGTATTAACCGTGACTTCGTCCGTATGAAATAAGAATACCGAAAAGTCCTTACTTAGTGCACCGTTTCTACCTTCAGCAGTTTAGGTTGTGCGTTGTCTGTCAGTCATTGAACTGTTTTATAAGCATAGATGTAATCTGTTATACCTCCCACTGCTGGGCAAAAACCTTCACTTTTACTTATGATATACATTTTTTGCTGTACTTACCTGCCATCAATTTTATGAGGTCTATTATTCTGGGCGTCATCCACCATGTGGGCGCGGGAGTATGTGATGAAACCAAACCCTCTCGACCTCTTCGTCTGAGGGTCCTTCATCACCACAACATCGACTATCTCTCCCCATTGCTCATAGAACTCTTTCAACGATGCATCGTTGGTCCGGTAGTCTAGACCACCGATGAACAACTTTCGCATGTGTTCTGGTTCTTCCTGTAATTCAAAGAAACAAATTTTTACCTCTCTTTACCTATTGTTTGCCTGCCAATATCCTAATATTGCCTAATCTCTAGTACCAGTCCCTCTGGTATGATTTATCTAGGAATGCGCGTCGGCTTTTTTCCATACTACCTGTCGCAGCAAATGTGGCTTTCAGTCTCTTAAAAGGATGAGGAGCTTTGGTAAAATTACACTATCATGAAAAAGACAAAGTCCATGACATATAGCGAAAGATTAAAAGATTCAAATGGCGTTGGGCAGGTCACACAGTGAGAGGAAAAGAAAAATGGAGCAAAATAATCACCCAATGGCACCCAAGAGAAGGGCAAAGAAAGAGAAGTAGACCACTGAGACGATGGGATGATGACATAAGTCAGGTTGCCCGAAACACATGACACAGAGTGGCAGGCACAGAACATTATAAGAGGGGTTAGAAATGCAAAGTAGTGCTTTTGCTTCGGAGATGGCGTCGCCACTTGTCTTCCCGCTCACGCTGCTAAAATTACTCATGCCCTCTCGCTCGCACCACGCCGCGCGCCTTATGGTGTTATGCAAATCATTGCATAACCTGTGGCGACACGTTCCACGCCTACTTTGCACTTCTAACCCCTCTTATAATGTTCTGTGGTGGCAGTCGACAGACAAGGATGGAAAAGGTTGGAGGAGGCCTTTTTCGATTGGCAAACAGACCTCCAAAAATCGAGCAAAGCACAACTTCTAGAATAAAATAAAAAAAACATGTTTAAATAAAGGCTTATGCAATGTGTTAATGAATAAGCGCAAAACCTCATACACCCCAACTGATTTATAACAAAATAATTAGATTGAAACAAAAATTTCAGTATTTTGATAGTTAAAATTAAAAGTTATTCACATTTTAAGATTTGAGGCCAAAATGTTTTGTTATCATTTCAGCAATGAATGAAAGCGCTAGCGTGCTCATGGATACATTTTAAGAATCTTGTTTTGGTATTAAGTAGGGTGAGAGTGCTCGAGCGGTGGCTTGAGATCGAGTTCAGTAAATTTTAACATACCAACAAATTATTTAATATTTTGAAAAAAATTACCTATGTTGAAATCATGATAATTCGATTCTGCTCTCGATTCTAAACAAATTACTTTCTAGTTTTGCATTAATTCATTAACACATTGTATAATATAATAATATGAATACATGATCGTGTGAACAGTGTGATGGTCACATTGCACGCTCATGCGTTCAATGGCCAATTTATTAGATGCCATCCATATTTGATACCCCTCAATGTATATGTATAGTACCCACTATACAGGGTGTAAGGAATAGTTTCATTAACCTTTAACACTTTCGCCGCTAAGCTCAAAACAATAATACTCGAACAGTGCTAACACTGTGGAATGCGATACCATCCTGACTCACCGGGCAAGTTGTGCGCACTGCGGCCCATTTGTTGCTGACCTACTTCGTAGGTCGTCAGCAGCCAAAGTGTTAAACCACATACTCTACCCATCAAACTGAACAACTTTTATTATGGGAGCAATCCTGTCAGAACAAAAAAAAGTATATGTCCTTGTTTGACTACGGAACCCTAAAAATCCGCTGTTCCATACTCAACTGCCATGCCTACAAGACTCAAACATATGGAACAGCTGATTTTTGTTTGTTTTGACTGGTGTGCTCCCATTGTAAAAGTTGTTCAGTTTGTTAGAATATGTGTATTAAAGGTTGATGATACTTTTCCTTACACTCTGTAATATAGTAGTACTAAAGGAAACATTGATGTCATTAATCAATTTGATGGTCCTTTTTGGGTCATCGCAAGAAGCTTAGAGGTATATTTTTGTATAGACTATTGTCTAGGAGTGGTATTTTTGAAAGTCACATTCAAATCAGCAGTACAAAATGTCAAAATTACTATGGAGATTATGCATCTTTCTACTGCCGATTTGAATATGTGACTTTCATGAATCGCACTCTAGGTCGACGCAATATTGTACCGATCGTCAACTGTTTGTAAAATTAATTTTGTCGTAAAATTATTTCTTGTAATGGTGTCTTAGATAAGGTACCTATCCATGCCATGCCGGTCTTGATAAAATGGTTGTTGCCACGAGAAAGTTTATCGTTTTATAGCCAAGATCGGACATTATACATGGAACATAATTGTAGGCAGATGTTTCTGATCTGTAATTTCTAAAAAAAAGAACACTTGGCCGAGAAAAACCATAATCAAGAGATCAAGACTTACGTAGTCATCGCCTCCACCGCCACTCGGCTTCATGATGTTTTCAATATTCACTCAGGAATTCGTTCCAAATAAATATACAGTAAAGATTCTAGGACAGCAAAAATGCATGCATTTAGTTGTTTTCCCAAAACAGAAGAATAGATAAGCAAGGAGAATCAAAAGAAAATTTCTACGTGAAAAATAATTCAAACGTCAAACAAGAAAATGAGTGAACGAAAAAAAAAAACATCGTCACATCGTTCATAACATTCTTTCATTCGTTCTAGTGTTGTGTTGTAAACAAGTTGTAAAGAAAAGAACTAACGAATGGCGAATGTAATAACTACACATGAGCATGATTCACGGAATTTAGGGTGGCCATCCAGCTTTCACCCGTTCCGGTAAGAACAAAATTGATAACGGGGCAAAACGGGTGCATCGTCGTAGACATGCCGTTTTTAACCGGTAAGTTTAATTCTTACATTAGTTACATTTTTATTCAGTGTGTTCAAAGACTATAGAGTGTGTTCTCGACCGCGGTCCCGTTCACATCGAGTGTTGCCACGAGTAAATGCATCAATTCTGAGCATCAATTCGGAGAAATTATCCGGAAAATCGATATAGACTAGCATGCCACTTTATCAGATGGTTATGATGACCAGTTCCTTAGCAATCGTTTTAAAGAGATCTCAGCAAGTGTCACAACTAAATACTTCTAGTGTTGACTCAAATTAAGCTTTGTGGCGATTCCATATCCTCAATCTTTGTGGTCTGATGATGGACAGGTGAAAAAAATTGGATTCGAAGACATCAAATGTAAATTTACTTGACAAGTTGGTTAAAAATTAGAAAATAAAATGGAATTGCAAAAATATTTCAAAATTATATTAAAAAATCAGTAGTTCCATACAAAACTTTATCTAGTATACCTAGACCAATTTGATTCAAATGTATGAAACAGCCGTTTTTTTTCCTGATTTTATATTTTAATTAAATTAAAATGATTTTAAATTTTAACAAAATACAGAATTAAATCATGGTAACAGCCTCCGTTTCGAAGCCAGCGAAGCGAGCTCGAAATTGTACAGTTTAGTTTTAAAACAGTTTCGGTCCGAGTTCCATGCTATGCCATGCTCAAAATACCATTCAAAGGCTGGAGCGAGCGAAGCGAGCTCGATATTTCATACTCGAGGACTCAAAATGGTGTTGGTATGAGTTCCATTAGCCTACCTATGCTCATAATTTCATAGGCTGGAGCGAGCGGAGCGAGCTCGAAATTTCACACACCAAGTCTTAAAACGGTGTCAGCCCGAGTTCAATTAAAACACAATTCAAAGGCTGGTGCGAGCGAAGCGAGCCCGAAATTTCCGTACGACGTGCGGGATTGCGCCATGAAGAGTAGGATGCAATGATGTGGTCGTGGTGTTGATTAAAAAACAGATTTGGATCGATCGTACTTATTTTCTCCAAAGGGTAATTAAAATTGAATACAAAGTATTGACTTCGTGGTAAATAGGTATGCACGTCTGCATTAGTCGACCCTTCTTGCTGAATGCGCGGTCGTCGTCAGGTGGCAGCGGCAGCGGGGTCCGATGCGTTACATCGCTGGTGTGCGTGTTGTGTGCACACACACATGCAAGGCGTTAACATGTTGCCGCCCCAGGAACGGAAGTTTGGTCTATCACTGGCAGCGGACATAGTCTGTTGTAGGCACGTCGAAGGGTTCCCGAAGTGGTGAGCACGTCGGCCACGCGGGTCACACCGTCGGAGCCGGGGTGGAGGCGCGTCACGCGCCCCAGCAGCCATTGATTCGGAGGCAGCCGGTCATCCTTCACAAGCACCATCTCGCCTAGGAGGAGTTGCTCTCCCTGTTTACGCCATTTCTGTCGTTTTTGGAGTTCTGCAAGATATTCTTTATAAAATCTATTCCAGAAATGGGTTTTCAATTGCTGTGTTCTCATATAACGTGAGAGAGTATGCACAGCAGCATTTTCCTTTACCTGAGGAGTAGGCAATAACGTTAATGTTCGTCCAATTAGAAAGTGAGATGGGGTGAGAGCAGCGAGATCCGAGGGATCTGAAGACATTGGAGTAAGAGGTCTTGAATTTAAGATTGCCTCAATCTGTATAAGAACGGTGTTCATTTCTTCGTAAGTTAGGTTAGCCGAGGAAACTATTCGTTTCAAATGATATTTAACAGACTTTACCGAACCCTCAGCTAAGCCATTAAAATGTGGACTGTATGCTCGAGAAAATTTAAAATTAATTGATAAATTAGAAGCCTCGGAACTAATGAAATTCGAATTTTGTTTCAAAAACTAAGATAGCTCGTTACACGCGCCTACAAATTTCTACTGTTATCCGAGAAAATGTTGACGGGTTCTTCTCTGCGGGCTATAAATCTTTGTAATGCAGCTAAAAACGTGAAACGTTCTCATGTCGGTAACAAGTTCTATGTGAACTGCCTTTACAGCCAGACAAATGAATATACAAGGTAAGATTTTATTAATGTGCTACCTCTACCTTTTCGGTTCAAAATCATGATCGAATTAGAAAACCTGCCACATACTCGAATCAATCCGTCATCTTCGTTATAAAATGGATTTAAATTACTGTTTTTTAAAT
Organism: Agonopterix alstromeriana; assembly: GCA_963924505.1. Classification (NCBI taxonomy): domain Eukaryota; kingdom Metazoa; phylum Arthropoda; class Insecta; order Lepidoptera; family Depressariidae; genus Agonopterix; species Agonopterix alstromeriana. Next base: position 6,189,463 of record OZ004671.1, on the reverse strand, counting down.
AATGGATCTTTACTGAATCTACGTTTTAGAGTCAGAAATCGACACAGAACCCGCTCATACGAGTCACCGAGTCTTTCAGGAGGAGGAGGAGGTCTTTTAACGGAATTGTGATAGTAAATCGGCCTCAAAAAATTGTGTTAATGGTTCTTGAAGTTGATCATCATATGTCTTGATTGCATGGTTGCAGTGGACTGTATTTATGTCGGTTTGAGTTTGAACAAGACCGGAAATCAACCAACCTAATTTGGTTTTACATAACGTCGGTTTGTTTGTACCTAATGAAATGGTATTTGGGCATAGGACGCTCCAAAAAATATCAGCTCCAAGGAGCATATCTACCTGTGACGGTATATTGAATGTGGGATCGGCTAATGTAATGTTTTGTGGGATGTTTAATAGGTTATAATTGACTTGTGTTATAGGCAACATCTGTGTAATGCGTGGAACTGCGAAACAGTTAATTTTTTCGGAATATGAATTAATGAGCGATGATATAAGAACGTCACATCGTTTTGATAAACGTGATGTTTGAGAATTCAACCCTTCAACTAATGACGAGGTCGAAGCGGTTGGTAAGTTAAGTTTAGCACACCAGCTTTCAGTGATGAAGCTAGAAGTGCTACCATTGTCTAATAATGCACGTAATGTATGTTTTTGACCTTTATGATCTTCGACTTGGATTAATGCTGTCGAAAGAAGGACACAATCATTATGAATGGCTGATAAAGAAACGCTGTCTTGAACAGTACTAATGGATAAGGTTTTAATTTCAGGTTGTACCTGAGGTTCCGGTAAAGGCGGAAGAAGCGGCGGTGACACTGCACAGAGAGCTAATTGTTCAGGGGGGGTTACCGTAGGGGGTAATAAGTCATGGAAATGTAATAAGCTATTGATTTGTTTATTGCACATACGGCAGGGTCCAAGCCTGCACATATTTGCGGTATGACCTTGACGTAAGCAGTTTAAGCATATTTTAAGCAATTTTGCCTTTTGGATTCTCGATTCTAATGGGAGAGATCTAAAATCGGGACAATTGTATATCGCATGATTGTTTTTACATAATGGACAAGCATACGATCGGTTTGAAGAACGATTGTTTGATTGTGAGCTAACAATCAAAGTTTTTGGACGGTTATGTGTGACGTCACTATGCCTCCTCTTTGTGTTAGTGTCTTCCATGGTTTCTAACAGGTCGGAGCGATTCTTAAGAAAAGTAATAAAGTTTAGAAGCGTGGGCAACTCTCTTAATGTGTTACGATGAGTTTCCCATGCGCGATTCGTAACTGAATCTAATTTACTTGAGACAGTATGTACAATAAGTACGTCCCAGTGTTCAGTAGGCAGTTTTAGCGATTTTAAAGCTCTTAGATTTCTATTAACTGTATCAACAACGTTGCGCAAAGCCTTGGAAGATTCCTTACTAATGGTTTCAATATCAAAAATAGCTTGAATGTGATTATTGACGAGAAGTCGTTTATTATTAAAGCGCTCGCAAAGAAGATCCCAAGCAATATTGTAATTTTTAGCTGAGAAGTCAAGCGAACGTATGATTATAGCAGCGTCGTCTTTCAAAGCTGCACGCAGGTAATGGAATTTACTTATGTTAGGTATGGATGAGTCTGAGTGTATAAGTGAGTTGAATGTATCATGGAATTCCAACCAGTCTTGGTAGTGACCCGAAAAGGTAGGTAAATGTATAGTAGGAAGCTTAAGTTTTGGCCCACCTCTATGCGCAGTACTAGAACCTGTGACCGAACCAGAACCGGAGCCGGAGCCCGCAGTGTCGTCACCCCGCGTCAACATCTCTCGAGCGAGTGCGACAGCGCCAAAGTACTTCGTCTCAAAGAGTTCACGCTCCTCGAACTGCTCCTCTGAAATTTCAGACACATTTTCTATTTCAGACTGAATGCCATCGAACTCGGAATAAAGTTCCTCCATTTTTGTGACCCGAAGATTAAGCTCGGTGATTTGAAGCTTGCTTAACTGTTGACAACTCTCAATAGTGTCTAAATAACCTTTAAATTGAGTGAGCTTAGTTTTAAATGTTGCTCGTTTCTTAATTAAAGTTTTAAGATCCATGGTGTAACGAATAACAAAGCAAGCAATAGGCTAAAGGTAAATCCGACGGCAAAGCACGATATAAAGAATTTTATTGTTGTAGCTAAGTTTCTGATCACCCTTAATGGGAATATGGTCGTGAAGATATGTATGTCTAAGTAATTATCAAATGCCTTATGAAACGATAAGAAACTGTAATGATATGAAATTAGCTATGCATTATGAATATAAAGTTTTAACGAGTTTTAGGTATTTAAGCAAAGAAATGAAATACTTAAATTTGCTAATGACGAAGCGAAGTGAGGATGCGGTAAAGAATTTGCGTTAGATAACAAGGCAGTGCGAATAGGCAGCGAGCGACTAGCGAAACCGGTTTCCGGCCGGCGGCTGCGGCCGATGCAGCGTATGACCTTGCACGTGCACGGTGATGCGCCTCACAATTGCTGGAATTCGACAAAATGAATTTAATAAATTTTAATAAACTCAGTTCATGTACAGATGATAGACTTTATGTGAAATTACTACAGAGAAATGTAAGGGAAAGTGATTAAAGATAATTAGGGATAAGACCGATGTATCGGATTTAATGTTAAGCAGTTTTTATTTAAGTAGATATTTTTTAATTGGAATTCGTTAAGGACTGTTATAATATAGTTTCAGAAATAAATCTTCGCTCATGAAATGCGATAATAAATTTATTTTGTAACAATCTTCGCTTATAAAGTGCGACAGACTGAATTTTCGCTTATGAAATGCGACAATAATTTTGAATAAATCTTCGCTTTTAAAGTGCGACAGACTTTAGGATGAATTTCGCTTTTAAAGTGCGATAGATAGAATTTTTGATTATAAGTCCGATAATAATGTTGAATAAATCTTCGCTTTTAAAGTGCGACAGACTTTTAGGATGAATTTCGCTTTTAAAGTGCGATAGATTGAATTTTTGATTATAAAGTGCGATAATAATGTTGAATAAATCTTCGCTTTTAAAGTGCGACAGACTTTAGGATGAAATGATTAAATGATCGACTAAATTGAAAAGGTGCATGGAATAAATTGGAACGAACTCACAAATAAACGCTATACTCCCTCAGGAAAATAGGTGCGGTAGGTACTCCAATTTCTTTGTCTTGAATTCTACACATGATGGCGGCGACCACGTTGCGTTTCCTTTCTCGCTCTCGTTGCGTACAAATTCCTCTTGTGTAATCCGGAACGAAGTGACCAAATGAAGAGTAGGATGCAATGATGTGGTCGTGGTGTTGAATAAAAAACAGATTTGGATCGATCGTACTTATTCTCTCCGAAGGGTAATTAAAATTGAATACAAAGTATTGACTTCGTGGTAAATAGGTATGCACGTCTGCATTAGTCGACCCTTCTTGCTGAATGCGCGGTCGTCGTCAGGTGGCAGCGGCAGCGGGGTCCGATGCGTTACATCGCTGGTGTGCGTGTTGTGTGCACACACACATGCAAGGCGTTAACACGCCAAGTAAAACGTAAATTTTGTAAGCGCATTTGCTCCACTTGTCCATATTGTAAAGACTGTAATAAAGGTTGGGTGATTTTTAAGGTCGGGCATTGGTATTTTAAGGTAGGGCATTGCCCCATGATGCCCCCTAGCTACGGCCCTGGGGTGCAATGTAAAAATACCTATTTCAATACCGATAGAGTTTACAGTCCTTCGCCCGTGGTGCCCGTATGGGATTTGGAGTTCTCTCTGGCAACTCTAGCGTTTCTGAAATAGGTATTATTATACATTGCACCCTCCGCGCACGCGCACACACGATGCCCGGCGTAATGTGAATAGAGCTTCACACTGACAACTGAAAGCCAATATTTCTATAGTATTCTTCGTAATGTGAATGTGAATAGAGCTTCTATCTAACTCACTGACCTCTACTTATACAATACATTGGCGGCTTGAAAAAACTTGTTATAGTCAATGAAAAACTAAATAATGACCAAGATGTAAGGCTGAGATTCAGAGACGATTTTTAAGTAATAGTTCGAACTCCCGTATGTCAAAATCCGTACATTTTCGCCGCGCTTAGCTCGAGCTAAGACTAAAAAAATCATCTCTGAATCTCGGCCTCAGTAACCATAATCGTGTAAATATCTTTGCATGAAACAGATGATTTTCTTCGTCAATTTTACCTGTGTGGGCTTGATATATCAAGCTACGCGAAACTAAAATAAGCTGACCTTGCGTACGTAGAGTAATGTATAACGTCGTGCGGCCAGCTTATATTGGTTTTGTGTAGTTTGATGTGTCGCCGTGTGTACCTGTAATCCAAATAGCCCTCCTTCTGGCGCAGTCGGGTAAAAAACGGTTAGCTGAGTCATTTCATTAAAAGATTTAGGTCATCCCCACTCTATTCTGTTGATGTCAATGTCACGTCACTCACCCGTCTCTTGAGTCATTCCTCCCGGTCACATCTACCAACCAATCAACGGTCGGCGTCTTGCAAAGCGTCCACCAACCACCAATCACCTATCAGCAACGCCAAGCGGCGCGGCGCGCGCACGACTATCGATCGATTTCCTTTTCCTTTCTTTTTGGCGTGGCATCGGACGAGAAAGGTTGTCTCGTGTGTGTTAAATTTTGTATTGTCAATTTTCGCGTCAAAAAGTAATTAATCCAAGTGTTTCTACTTTCTATTTTTAATATTTGTACTCCGTATTCAATAAAATAATCTAAAAATATCAAAATGAGGCCGCAGAATGGTGACGATGGCTTTGTAAGTACCAATTTCTTATCCCTTTATCATCTTTATATCTAGGACCTCAACATTAAAATGCTTTTAAAATTTAATTGTTCTCGAGTATAAGCATTTGTTTCATTATTTAAAAGTGTGAAACTGGATTAGCGACGTGGATATAAAAATACCACGCTATCCGCCATTTTGTTGACTGAGCGTCCCAATTTCAGGACGAACCCGAGGTGCACCGCAAGATCTTCATCGGTGGGTTAAACTACCGCACCACCGATGAATCTCTCAAGGCGCACTTTGAAAAATGGGGGGAAATCGTCGATGTCGTTGTTATGAAGGACCCGAAGACCAAGAGGTCGCGTGGTTTCGGCTTTATCACCTATTCTAAAGCGCATATGGTAGACGACGCGCAGATGAATAGGCCGCACCGTATTGATGGACGGTAAGTGATTTCTACTACGTACATTAACTACATTTTACTGCAGCCCAGCTATATGAAAGCTTTTTTCGCTTTCATATCGTTTTATGCTGCAAATATCGTAAGACACTGCTTGGTGAATGTCTCAATGTATCTTGCACGTGGCATTTTCTGTGGGGTCGACAAGCTAATTAAATTAAATTAATGTGTGCTCATTGGTAATTACCACGTGGTTTTAATTGTCCTCTTTTGTTCTATGCCAGTGTTGTTGAAACAAAGCGCGCAGTTGCACGGCAGGACATTAAAAACCCAGAAGCCGGTGCAACAGTTAAGAAATTGTTCATTGGTGGTATTAAAGATGACCACGATGAGGAACAACTGAGGGAATACTTCTCAAGCTACGGCACAGTACAAAATGTCAGTATTGTCACAGACAAAGGGACAGGCAAGAAGCGAGGATTCGGCTTTGTGGAGTTTGACGACTATGACCCCGTGGACAAAGTTTGCTGTGAGTATATTCAACGTCTAAACTTAAATCTGTCCCACAATTTTGCCCCAGAATGGAACTTTTGTGTCCAAACTGGCTTCTCTAATTGTGGATATTAACTATTGATCTAAGCTATACCTTACTTCACTTCTCCTGGGAGATAATGGTACGCAAATCAATATACATTTTCTTAACTTCTGGAACCCATGGCTGGCATTGCTATTGTTCACCAATACTTCAATTCAAAAAGGACAAAATGATTTTCCGTTTCCTTAATTTAGCTTTCCGGCAAATTTGAATTTGCAAATATAATTTATTTATCTGAAATATCTTGGACGTTACTCTCTGTATCTGTAATTCAAAATTGCTTTAAAATTTCATTGCTTTTTGAAATGGAGTATAATCACATGTTAGTCGCTTGTTACTCCTGACGCCTCGTGTTCTAGAGGTGGAAATAATTGTGAGTACTTCTGTGAACACTGAAAGTTTTAGAATTTGAAATTAAAATTTACAGTGAATGTCCCACATAAAATCAACGGAAAGCAGTTAGATGTAAAGAAAGCCCTGCCTAAGGATGGCGCGGAACAAAGGGGGGGAGGCAGACAGGGAGGACCTGGTGGCCGAAACGACAACTGGGGAAACAGTGGTATGTACCATTCATGACATATCTCTACAGAGTGAAATTGATATCATTAGCATCCTTTTAAACTAAGAGTTTACCGATCAAACTGAAAATTTTTTACTATGGGAACAAACCGAATGAAGCAAAAAAATCAGCTGTTCCATACTAAACTGCAATGCCTAATCAAGTCGAATGTATGCAACAGCTGATTTTTCCGATCGGTTTGCTCCCATTTTTCAGTTTGATGGGTAGACTCTTAGTTTAAAAGGATGCTAATGATATCAATTTCACCGTGTATAAAACATCATTGTCTTTGATATGTCATGAAACTTACCAAAACACTTCCAAAAAAATTACAGGCGGCTACGGAAACAACCAGGGTGGGTGGAACAATTCAAACCCATGGGATAACAGCCAAGGGGGCTGGGGTGGTAGCCAGGGTGGTGGCGGCGGAGGAGGTTACGGAGGGGGTGGCAACCAGAGGGGGGGCTGGGGTAATCAAGACTTCGGCAATTACGGCCAACAGAGCTACAGTGGTGGCCCGACTAGAAATCAGCAGTACAGTAACAATCGCGCTGCGCCATACAACATGAACCAAGGCGGGGGCGGTGGTGGCGGAGGCTACGGCGGTGGAAACAGCAACTATGGCGGGGGCCAAGGAGGCGGCCGAGGGGGACGATTCTAGACCACGTAAGTATAATATTTCATAACTTTCATATCGATAACATTCACTCATCTCACTTTACAACCAGACTTCCTAACTAGCCGACATTAGGGTTCCTGTCCACTGATGCGGAGCGAGGCTGCAGAGCGGAGAAACGGAGAAATATTAACCAATAGGATTGCATACAATCTCCGCAATTTTATTTTATACAATCTAATTGGTTAATACTACTCTGTTTCTCTGCTTCGCAGCCTTGCTCCGCATCAGGCGGACAGTAGACAAGCAGCCTTTAACATCGGATATCTCACTTTACACCCAGACTTCTTAACTAGCCGACATTAACATCGGATATCTCACTTTACAACCAGACTTTCTGACTAGCCATCGGATGTTGTTATGATAGTAAAGTTCTGTATTTATATAGGTTGTGATTTTTAAGCACTACATAGCATTAATTGAGAATAGGAAGTCCTTGCGATCTCTAGTGATAGTTCTAATGATTAATGCTATGCAGGTAGCCCTCTGTTAGTGTATTTATTTGTACATGACTCATCAAGGTTTTTTCAATCTCTAGGTTTCGTGCTAAGTACACTAGTAAAGCAGTGTTAACCGTGCTAGTGTAGGCAGTACGCTCCGGAGCTCTAGATACACCTCATGGTCCACACGAGAGACCACCTAGGAGAAGCCGTCAGGATATGTAGCTGGACCTCTTGACTCTTTCTCTTTAGACAAATATGAATAGAATATTTTAATTGTACTGATTGTAAGTTGGTCTTCTATTTATTGTAGTACTTAGGTACTTACCGTGACATACTTTTAAGGATTATAGCTATGTAAAATGAAAATTAGTTAGTTTTTTACGGATATAAGTACAATTTAGGATAATCTTGTAAGAACTCCCTCAGATAATAGATGCTAGGCTATATGAGCGAGATCAGAAATATAGTTGACATTAGATTACAAAAAAAAAAGAATCATGGTGATTTGAATTTTTCTGACTTCTCAGTATTAAGTTCTCAAATAGCTGTTAAATGAATAATATAGGTATATAGAATTATGGACTTGTAGGATTAATTATGTAAAATAAATTTTAATACAAAATAGTAGGGTTGTTTCTTTAGAATTGTAAATATTCCTCTTTTTAGTTTATTTTCATAGCACTGCACTATTTGTGAAAATTAAGTGCTGTTTTATTATAAAGAATGATTAATGTACCTATGATTAGACTTAAATATGAAGGGTTACTTAATCAGTTCAATATTCCTTTTTATTTTTGTTGATTTTTTACTTAGCACTACACAATTATTGTGCAAACCAAAGTGCTATCAGTTATCACAAATTATTTAATGCAAGGGAAAATAAAATTAACATTTAGTTCAGTTTTATGGTATATTTATTATTAAATTCCCAGTAGCCTTTAACAAAGGTAGGTACCTACGATCGAAGCGGACATCTACCATCACATTGATACCTCAATCAACTTAGCTGCAACCACGGTAATCAGCTAATCGAGTAGAACCGCTCACTATCTTCCAGGTAATGTAGGATGATCGGTTTACGATTCGTTCGAATACTTAATTTATTATTATAGACAATAGCATGATCAGGCATGTAAAATTTACAAGAATAGTTCTGGCAGGCGGTTATGTTAAAATAACTAATCGACAGTACCTATACTCCATTCGAAATAGTAACGAAATTTTAAGGCTATTTTGCATTACAGAAACAGATTTTAAACACTCACTCTCGCTTATTCTTAGAATAGCATTTGTACCGTCCAAGATATGTAGGATAGTATATATATCCAATAAATTAACTACATTTGGTAATCAGAATTGGCCCGAAAGCTAAATAGGAATTGGAAAATCTTGTCGTCCTAATTCGGAATGAAGTATAAGTAGTGTAATAAAGTCTGTGGATTTACCGTTGGCCGTTTATTTACAGCTACAAACTCAATAGTTACCGTTACTTGAATTTGATACCCATGCGTAAGTAGCACGTAAAATTTTGTTATCTTACCAAACCAGTTGTGTACGGTACTTATTCACTCCACTTAAATATCAGCGCCATCTCTATGGTCGCCATTGTTATAGGGAAAGAGAAAGTCTAGCAAATCTGTGGGATTATAATCTTTCGACTAACATTACAATGATAATTCGGGATAGTATGTATTAAGTATTTCGCCAGTAAAAACCTTACTGAAATGAATATTAAAACAAATCTTAAGAATAATGCTCTTTGTCAACTAGTCGAGCTTTTTCTAAACCTATTGACCGCCATGCGCCACGACAAAGAGTGCGACACTCACGCCATGTCGTTTTGAAGAAAAATGCACAGTGATTCCATAGAAACATTAGTAACAACACAAAAATAAAACCACCTAATTAGAGAAAATGTAACACAAGAAAATATAAGTTCATAGTCTGTAGTAGTGTAGGATCCCACTGTAGGGCAAATGCCCCTCAAGAAGTGCCCAGTGGAGGTTGGTAGAAACGAGATATTTTTAATTTCAAAAATATATAAATGGTTCCACGGATTTGCTCAGGACTGAAACCTATCTAGATTTACTTTAAAATAGGTACAAAATTCCATGCAAATTGACGTTTCCGAGAAAAAAAACTGTTTATTTCAATTGTGTTATGACGACAGGGTGCAAATTGTGGCGCTGGCGCTCAATAGGTTTAATCCATTTTACTTAACTACCTGTAAAATACAGACTAAAGTACTTGATATTATTATATTGGTCCACATTTCTTTCCGATGTCGAAAAAAAAGATTTTGATTTGAATACACATTTCACATACAGGTAGGTTTCTTTTTATTTTCTAATTCGTTAAATTTTATTTCCATGATGATGATCTTCGGGGAGCACTGGGTCTTAACAATCGGCAAAGCTCCTTTCAGATGCAGCAGGTAAGTTTTGTGTTGAATTCAGTATCATATTATAATCAAATTCAAGGATCTGTTTTACTTCACGTCTAAAAATCTACATTTGATACGTGGAACAGATTCTAGGTGGTGGTTATTTAAGATGGTTGAAATTATTGTGTACCTTTTTGGACATCAATAAACAAAAATTACAAAATACTCTATTGTTTTACATTTACCTATATTCCCTCCACCTCCTCTAGTAGTTCCTCCAGTAAGAAAGTTCAATCTGAGAACTCGTGTCTGGCTCTCGGCCAAGGCTACTCGTGCGCTAGGGCCTGATCCTGAGCACCCTGGGGTACCCTTCCGCCGCTAGCTGCCTAGTGGTTAATAATAAGAATTGTTCAGCGAGTGCCGATTCGCGATGTGCGTATGGATTGAGGAACCACATTTGCTATTGGAAAAAGGATTAAATGCCCATTTTGTATATTTTGTGTATTAGATTTTGTAGGCCCAATTCTGGAATTTGTAGCAAAAGTATAGAGAAGTTACATGAACAAAAAGGTGGCTCCTCGCACCAGATGCATCTGGTTTCAATAGCAAATGTGGCTCCTCATGATGATGACATGATTCGCGGCAACGATCCTCTAGGCTATTGCTAATAAACATATACATTTATTCACATCTATACCTACCTACTAATCTAGTTGGAAATAAAAGCATTGTTTGTTTGTGGTAGTGCGGATCAATATAATATAATTTATCTGTTGAAGTACCTACGTAAGTAACAAATGAATTGAGTAACAAAAACGTACACCCTATTTGACTTTGACCGCAGATATCTCTAGACAAGCATTAACGATTTTCATGACTACCTTATTTCCGTTACCTATTCTATTAGGTAACCCAAAATCGATAGATCGTCATGACAAACGGCAGACAGAATGGAAGTTTGAGGGTTACTTGTTGACTACGGGACCCTAAAAAGATGTGAGCTGTTCTAACAACATTAAAAAGAGGATCGGGTAGATGCCCCAATCTCGTAGCAAAGCGTGCGTCTTCGTCTCCGTGGCTTTCGGAAAACTTCAACATTCCGTGATCCCGCGCCCGATTAAAAATGTCTTAGTGCACCCATAGATTTATTGCCAGCTGGCCTCGTAGAACTTTTGCCTGGAGGATAAATTTAGCAATAGTAACAAATCGTGCTACAACTGTATTTGCTATTTACAAACAAATAGGTGTTACTTTTGTCACTCATAGACCTCGTAGTTAATTAAGTAGACAAATTATGAATAGGGTACCGTTGGGTACGGAACCCTAAAAACCTCGCTCTTCGACATCGGTGGTATTTCTACCAGTTGGCAACTCTTTCCTTCCTATTAGATAATTTGGTACCTACCTATAGGGATTATGTATGCCATGAGAAATTCAATTTTAAATGGGCTGAGCCTTATCTAGCAGCACGGAATCGCATTTTTTAACGCTCTGTTTTTTCTTTCGCTCTGGAACGTCATTAGCTATAGCGAGAAAGGTCTAATTCCCGTTCTCTTTCTGTTTTTCGACGTTCCTGAGCGACAGAAAAGGATGGAGCAATGTGCAAATGCGGTTCAACCTATGCCACGCCACCTTCCTGGCTTCAACCCTTAAAAATTCAAAATCGTATTAGTTAGTTAAAATGTTAGATACGTTTTAATATGATGTTAATTGTTTTCCTATCAGTCTATAATGGATGGAATGGATATCGAAGAGATATCTCTTTAACGGTTGACAACTTGACAGATTAATTTACGTCTGTATTGAGCACTAATACTAGCACCATCTATTGTTTTTTTTCCATACTAACTTAGAAAAACTCCTTGTTTTTGCACGGATCCGTGACAAACCCATTCGAGGAGTTAAAGCATAATTCCAATGTCACTAAACAAGTTATTTGTTGAAGTTAAATGCAAACCAACGTTACGATTACGTGGCTGCGGTAAGGCCCGTTGAATGGAGCGTACTGCGGAAACGACGAGACTCACTCATTTCACTTTCGTTTTATCAGTGTAGGAAAATCCACTGACATTACGTTCGCGTAAGGTAAAACGAAATCGTATCGGAAATTAAGCTGCAGGAAAAAAATTACCAAAACCTACATAAAATTAAACATTATGGTTGGATTTCCGTTCGAGTGACGTCGCGTCGTGGCCACTGGACTGATTTTGATGAAATTTTTAGTGTTCAAAAGCTCGGTAACTACTAGACGGTATTAATTAATTAGTAACACGTATCGAGACTGGGTTCGGGGGAAAAACGATGAAAAAATTATAGCTGTAATTACTGCTTCGGACAAATCGGGGGGGGGGGGGGATAAATCCCACCTACCCCCTTCGGCGGATAGGTGCATACCTACCCGTACCATGAGTTTACACTGTAGTATTAGTTCTACCATTTGTGTATTGAATTTCGTACAGCATTCCTAGTGGTTACGTTGAGAGCTAATTCTGCCATACAAAATTGGCGCCGTAACTACAGTTGTAAAGTACAGTGCAAACTCATGGTAGGCCTACTGTTCTATTGCATTTCGCCTATGCTCATGACATACTGTGCGTGTCACCGAACACCTTACGCATGTGCGGGTGCAGGCACCCACGTTGATGGTTTCAAAGTTACGACTGTGTGCCTACGACCTACGAGAGGGATCAAGTTCATTGCATTTCGCGTGTGCTCATGACCTACCGCGTGAGTCACTGAAAATATTACGCCTGAGCGGGGTGAGCCACGTTGATAGTTTCAACCTTACGACTGTGCGCATGATCTACGAGGGGCGTACCAAGTTACCTGCCTAGATTACACACATTTCCTCAACCTATCGTTCTGTTACTAGAAATCTGACGGAATCATTGACGTACCTACCTACCTAAATCTCTAGCGCGACCCTCGATCGAAGGTTTAATATACTAGTCATGCAGGCAATTAGGTAGTAGACCCGATATCGATAGCTCACTCTCGTACCAACAAGGAAGGTAACTTGCTTGCTAAGCAGAGGGTCGCGGGTTCCAATCCGGCACGAGGCAAATAGTAATTTGTATATAGATTTTTAGGCTTTTGTATTAAGTTGGAGTAACACTTGTTTTCATTATTGAGAAATCTTTAATATTGTGATGAAGGCGCCGCTGAAAGAATGCTTGTTGGTGCCCAAGTCTAGGATGTTTTTGTAAGCGAGTATCTAGGCACCACTTATAAGTCCCGTATAGATTAGGGCTTTGGCCCGGTATAGGATTATTTATTAAAGTTATAATTACAAGGTATGCAGACGACACATTTATACTTAGTAGATAGACTTTTTACGATGTACCTACAACGTGTGATGGCTTTGTATAGCTAGCGGATGCATCACTGGGTGCGTCGACTGCGATGCAATGTCGTAGCTCCAGTGTCTGTCGGTGGTGCAGCACAGCGGTGGGGCGGCTGTATCTGAACACTTGGGTCTTGAAGAGAAAGTACGTGGTGGTGGCCGAAGACCCCGAAGCGTCGCACTCGGCGGACTCCGCGCGGCCGCGGCCGACACTCGGCCTGCAATCGTTTGCGAAATAATGCCTTTGAACCGCTGTTGCCGAATTCGCCAGTGAACGCGTCGAGCCCTGCCATGCCGCGTAAATAAACGTAGTAACAAACATCATTCGCTCCGACCCTCACGACAATGCACCAATGGAGTTTAGTGATAACAATTTTCGTGGTTCTCGTTTTGAATCTGATTTACACCAGGGAAATAAGTTCACCAGACGTCGCTACGCTTGATAATCATGTAAGTTTTTCAAATTCATTATGTAGCAGTTATCAGTGTAGATTGGCTGCTTATCGGTCAGAGAGTGAACTCGCTGCAGGCCGGTGCATTGACATCGAACGTGCACTTTTACTTTCAGTCAAACGACTTCGCTTCTTGCAGCTGTTTATCAACAGTTAATGACAGTAATTTAAGTCATGTGCTAATCATACCGCCTCACGTGAATGGCTGCTGTGATTCTCTGAGCGATCTATTTAATTAATACTTACGCCGGAATTTCTTAGATTACTATACTTAGGTATTGCTATTCGTATGATGTCGTTTTGATGTTGAACATTGGGTATATTACAGATAGCTACCTATATTATACTCGAAGGTTTCTGTTTCAATATTACCTATTCTTAAATTATTTTTGATCAAAAATGCGCTACTAAAATAGTTGACTAAAACTTAACCGAATTAGAGGAGGAGTTAGGTACGTACCTAAAAACTATATACTAGCTATTACCTATTCTGTGACTAAATTCTAAACTAAACATACCATACCAATACCATACCAAAGTACCTAGCTATTATGAATAACATTAAGATTTTTTACTTAGTAGAGTATGGGCCTGTTTCACCACTTCTGAGTATCTAAGTCGTTGTTAGCTTATCCGACAGATAGTTTGACACATTTTGTATGAAAGATATGTCAAAATATCGGTCGGATAAGCTAACAAGAATTTACTAAGAAGTGGTGAAACAGGCCCTAACATTCTTCTTCTAGTCGATGGCATAATTTATAATTATTGAGATTAACTTCGCTATCGCGGTGACGAATAAGATATCCATATAATTCATCATCATCGTCAGCCTATATGCGTCCCGTCCACTGCAGGGCACAAGCCTACAGGGAGGGTGTATGGGCATCATTCCACCACGTGTACCCAATGCGGATTGGTCGACTACACATAGGTACGCATCAGAATTTCTTCTTCAGCTTATGCAGGTTTCCTCACCACCATTTCCTTCACCGTTTGAGAGCAGTCGGTATTATGTACATAAACTCATTGGTACATGACATGTCGCGTCTTCCGTGCGGATTCGAACCCGAATCCTCAAGATTGAGCGTACATAGCTCTCCCCAACGCGCCACCGACTCCCTCATATTACATTCATGTTTTATTGATTATGTTGTATGTAGGTATAATAGTTATAAATAATTGAAATAAAATTTTTGGTGGTTATCTATAGTCTGCGAGCGATTACAGCAAAACGCATGAACCAGCGTGCTTGGCTAGGCTTTATTAGGTGGAACTAATGTATCGGAACCGGATATGTATTATGTATTACATAAACACGAAACTTACTAGCCTAGATATTTAGTTACATGTGTTACACTATGCATAATAATATAATAAACATCCTTACTAGGTAAGTATTATAAAAGCGAAAGTGTATGTTATTCAATCATGCCAAAATTATGTCAAATTAAAGTAAAGATAGCTCTGTTAGTTCTGTTGGTTAAACCAATAAACATAAGTTACCGATATTCTATGTTACATTTGAACGAGGCGTGAGATTATACAGGGTCCAACTTAATATGCTGACAGTTTTTTAAGAGAATGATCAGACCATCAAACTGAACTACTTTTTCTAAGGGACCAACGTCGAAATCACGAAAAAAAAATCAGCTGTCCCATACAATTGGGTCGAGTAAGATTTCAGTTCAGTATGGAACAGCTGTTTTTTTCGCGACATTGGTCCCATAGAGAAAGTTGTTCAGTTTGACGGTCTGATCATCCCCTTAAAAATGAGTCAGCATATTAAGAAGGACCCTAGAGTAGATAGAGGCAAAGGCAAATGTCAGAATACAGTCGGAATTCAGTTTGCCGTAGTTTGCAGTTTAAATGCATCTCGTGTTACTTAACTAGGTACACCGTAGGGATCAAATTGCGGTAACATTACTATCCCAGTTACAAACGGAATTAAACCTTATGAGAAACAAATAAGATTGACACTCAAGATTGCCCAGGTTGTGCCATGCCGGACGTCGGGGAGACCTTCATGTTTAAACTTCAAAGTTCAATACTTTATTGCGATAAACAGGTGAGTTACATCTGTAACGTGGCGTGTAACTATGGCGAACAGTAGTGGTTCGGTTTAGAGCTCTGTGATGTGCCCAAGAGTATGCAATATTTTATTCGAGAGAGGGCATGCGGAATATTTACAATTCTTCAATACATTATTACCTAGATTATAATATAGGTACTAGAGTTTAAACGCGACTTCGTCCGTACAAATTATATACTTACCAGATTAAGTCAAATCATAAGCTATCAAACAAACAAGTTTCATAAAAATAGGTTTAGTAGTTTTTGCATGATGCTCGAACAAACAGACAGACAGATGGAGTTAAACCATATCTTAATCTTTATCTTTTAAATATCTTCAATGTACAGACAAGCTTCTGCTACAGTTTTCTAATAGTTAAGATTATCTATCTATCTATAACGCCTCTTTCCCAGTGGGGTAGGCATAGACCAGGGCGAGCCATTTACTACGATCCTTACATACATATTTTGCCTCACGATTAATTACTAATATATTGTGGTCCTAAGTACTCTATGTCAATATTTAATGTTCTGTATCCTCAGTGATGGTTTACTGAGCTTTTTCTTCCACTACTATACTCTATTCCAAATAGCAACGAAATTTATAGGTTATTTTGGATTACGGAAACAGAGATTTGAAACACTACGGGCCTGTTTCACCACTTCCGAATAAGTTCTTGTTAGCTTATCCAAAAGTGGCGAAACACGCCCTCAGGTTTAGTAACGTCCAAGATATGTCAGTTAGTAGGTATATCTTTCAGCTAAATAAAGTATATTTACTAAAACGTCCAAGATATGGCAGATAGTATATCGTTCAGCTAAAGAAGCTAAATAAAATAATGTATTAATCAGAATTGGCCAGAAAGCTAAATAGGAATCGAAAAATCTCTTCGTCCTTATTTGGAATGAATATAGGTTTAACAGCCGTGAGACCATATGTCAAAATCCATACATTTTCGCCACGCTAAGCTCGAGCTAAGACTAAAAAAATCGTCTCTGAATCTCGGCCTAAGAGGTTTGGGAATAGAATAGAATAGAATAATTTATTTGGGGTCCGCTTGCTGCTTCTTTTACCTTTATGGTCATCCATAAATTCCTGATCGGAAACAATAATGAATGTTATTCTCACGATTAAGCTTTTACTTTCGTGTCTACGTTTTCTCAAAGTTACTAAAATAATGATGCCTGATTACAACTTTGCCTTCTCTTCTTGAATTA
The DNA here is from genome assembly GCA_963924505.1 of Agonopterix alstromeriana. Classification (NCBI taxonomy): domain Eukaryota; kingdom Metazoa; phylum Arthropoda; class Insecta; order Lepidoptera; family Depressariidae; genus Agonopterix; species Agonopterix alstromeriana. Next base: position 6,172,552 of record OZ004671.1, on the reverse strand, counting down.
CGTAAACACGACATATCATGCAATGTTTATGCTGGCGCCAAAACCAGCGGTAGTTATGTAGGTAGGTACTTTCATACAATTAATGAGAGCAAAATATTTCATCGTGAAAGGCGATGCGATTATCATTGGAAAGTGCTTATTGACTTAACCAATTTAAGATTAAGCCTAAACAAATTACTTATAATGCTTCTTATATACAGAGTGGAAACTTAAATGTGCTTAAGACCATTTAACTGATCAATTTTTAGTATAAATGATTTTTACTTCTACAGGGTATCATTGATATCATTGGCATTATCCTTTTAAACTAAGAGTCTACCCATAAAAATAAACAACTTTTACTATGGGAGCAAACCGATCGGAGCAACAAAAAAACAGTTGTTCCATACAGCTGTGCAACTGCAGATTTTTTTATAGGTGTATAGGACCAATATTGAAATAGCGAAAACAATTTGGTTGTTCCATAGGAAATGTCAATGGTTTCTCGACTCAAATGTATGGAACAGCTGATTTCTTTTTCGCTATTTCAATGTTGGATCCTCATAAAAATATTCTATTGAAATTTTTTTATCAACTATTTTCTGTAGATTAGGTACCTAATAATAAAGTTAGGTACATAGCTTAGATAAAGGTAGGTACATATTAGATAGGCACGAGTATGATGTATTGAATGCATAATAAATCACACCAACATAAAACGATAAACAACTTTCAATGGTATAGGTAATATATATCATTGTTCTACAAAGGTACTATTTGTTACGATAGGCCGATAGTTACGTCCATGGAGCCCTGACCGGCCGCCATTGAACTTCAGACGATCTGATCAGCTATTCAATAGCCATGGTCACTTGCAACACTCAACAACCGGGTCACGGGTCCAGGTTAGACCGAATTCTAAATTTTTCTAGATTTTATCAACATTACTTCATTGACCTTGGCTGCAAATTAGGACTATTGATTTCATTATTGTATTATAGACTGAAACTGCTGAAAGATGAGAGAATCAGACAACACTGTCTCACTCAATGTGTCTTCATCCGTTTTCAGTCGATACCCAGGATTTTCCGAATTAGGTAGGTACTGTCTTTTTGAACTTTTATAGAAGTACAGCCTGTCACAGACAACCACGTGCTATGCTGTTACAAATATGTAGGAAAATAATTCTGCTCGTAAATCTTCGCTTCCGCAGAGCAGACCCGAGTCCCCGTAAAAACCTGAAGTCATTTAGTAATCAAAGGGTGCAAAGTCGGACAGCAGTGGAGAGGGCATGAAAACAATTAGCTAATAACGGCAAGGGATTGAAAGTGGCACATCCTGATTGGTTAATATGATTTCGCGCGCTATTAAAATTTATCAACATCGGTAAGACCTGGTACTACTGTACCTACCTATTAAGTTCCTAAAAATGTATTGAGAGAGTCTGCACTAGGCTTGGATCGAATCAACGATATTTGTGCGGACCGGTGGGTTCACTAGCCACTAGGCCACGACGTCGACGGTATCAGAAATATTTATTCTGTACTCGAATCCAAATAGAGCATCGATGAGCAGCCGTTCCACCCACGTGTCAATACAGAGGCAACCTTAGCCTCGTTAGTTATTATTGTATAATATGTTAGCTAACATCGGCGACAAGCTGTATCAGTTTCGTCACTATGTTACGTCATGCGAGGGAAAGCGCATGAATATTGCATTATTCGACCATAATACATTCCATGACGTCACTCTGTTGGGTTTATATTCTGTGTGTGCCTGTGTTCATATGGAAGAACAAATATTTGGCTACCCATTAGCGAAGCCACCTTTGATTTGTATTACCTACCGTGATTCAATTGAGGATGGATTACCTATGTATGTCGTTTTAATATCTAGTACTTAGGCGGAGCGAGCTTTGTTCGGCGTCTTCCAAGTTAATCTAGATAGTTTTCATCCCTGAGATAATCCATTTACACATAAAAACAATATTTTCTTTTTAAAAAAATGCCAACGATATCTATACAACGTGTTAATGAATTAACGCAAAACTAGAAAGTAGTTTGTTTAGAATCGAGAGCAGAATCGAATTATCATGTTTTCAAAGTAGGTAATTTTTTTCAAAATATTAAATAATTTGTTTGTAAAATTTAAAATTTACTGAACTCGATCTCAACCCACCGCACGGGCACACTCACCCTACTTAATACCAGAACAAGATTCTTAAAATGTATCAACGAGCACGCTAGCGCTCTCATTCATTGCTGAAATGATAACAAATATTTTTTTCCTGAAAACTTAAAATGCGAATAACTTTAAATTTTAACTATCAAAATAATGAAATTATTGTTTCATTCTAACTATTTTGTTATAAATCAGTTGGGGTGTATGAGGTTTTGCGCTTATTCATTAACACGTTGTATATTGAGATATCAGCAGTCTGTAATGTTCAAGATACCTGGTTTATTTAAAAATTACCAAAGTAGGTAATCAGTTTCATTAACTTTGAAATACTCATCTCAAAGTCCATCGTCATTAATGTAGTGGTAGCTAGAAAACTGTAATAAAATTTCACGGAATTAATCCAAAATAGATTCAGCCAAGTCGACGAAGAGATGAGAAAGTCTATAATCAAAATGTAACAGAAACTTAACAAAAAGATAACAGACCGGAACACGGTCGTTGAGATTGTGAAAGCAACATTGACATTACTGGCCAATTAACTCTATTGCGCAATCGTAATAGCTCCACAGTGCGCGTGAGCAGAGGCGCGAAAGTGAAGTGCCGTTGTCTACAAATGGTAAACAAAACTTATGTAAGTGCATTTCCGACAGATAAATATAGGTATCAGACTTCAAATGAACCGGTATTATTGACTTGGGCATAGGCTCATCACACATTCCCACCACAGGAACACTACCAGAGGATCAACAGCGGCGCGGCGACCACATCACATACATACAATGAAGTCCAGAGGATGACTCTAATCTATCTTGGAACCCGCAATGAATTTAATCAAAGAACATAACCTAAACTAACATGAATGTCTTTGCCTAAACCTTATGAAGTCTTTGTATTCATTCGGCTGACATAACCACAGGGTTAAAAGCCTTGGGGCTATTAACCCTGTGGGTAACCCTATACGATTCAAAAATAGAACTTCTGCACGATGTGTCGAATTCGATAACTTGATATGATTTGGTGGATGATGTAAGAGTAAAGATTATGTATGAGTTCACTTTTGACCTACTTAACTGAACAGGTTCAAGAAAAGATATTTGTTTTTTAACGTTAAAGTGAAATGTTAACACTTTTCAACTTCTTTGGCCAATTTCATGAATACGTTTTCAACATTTGCTTTTGTTTAGAATGAACAGTCTTCAGAGAGCACACAATACGGTTTAAATTTTTTTTCTTAGAGACACGTTTTTAACCCCTATAGGAAGATATATTAATTAAGTTACCTGATAACTTTTATCGTACTATTTCAGGTATCATCAGGCAATAGAACATCGCGGTTCTTGTTCGATGCCATCTTCGGGCTCGAGGTGCCTATCCTCGAGGAGCAAAGTGTCGAGGATGATGATGATGAAACTCAGGTCAAGAACTGCTCCTGCGGTAAGTAATCGAGCTCGATTTTTCAATGAATTCAAGTATTCTAGGTTAAACAATTGTTCAGTAAGTCGCGCAATCGAATTTCTTTTTCTACACTCTCAAACTACTTCAGAAGAACTTGTGTATTTTTACTAAATGCTTGAGGGCACTGGCAGAGATTACCAGTCTTGCGCTCAGTGTTTTTTTTTAATTTCTCAACAATTATAAATTTAAAAAAAAACACGAATGTCACATTGTTTTATTGCTGTTTTAAAATTTATAGAGACATTTAACGGATATTTTTTTTCGAAAGTAGCTTTTACAAAGCTCTCTAATTAAAGATTGAAAGGGAAATACGTGTTGTGTAATCAAATAAGACATGAATGACGAACCTAGATTATGTAAAATTTAAGATTTGCAGGGGAGTTGTATGGGTTCACAAGAGGCACTCAATTATGGAAGGATTTTGATACAGCTTTTTGAGAGGGGAAACTACACAGAATATTGTATGATATTACCACAGAAAAGAGAACCAAGGGGAAGCTGGGTTATCTGTTCTATGAATATAACAATGTAAAATATCTTCAAGGTTTCACATACAATGAGCACTATATTATACAAAATACTTTGGTGAATGAGTAATCACGATTCAACTAGCTATGATGGTATTAAATAGGTAAATAAGTAGTTTTTATTGTTATTTTTAATTATGTCATTGACATTCACGTTTTAGCGTGTGGCAGAGCAAACCCACTTCCTAGAAAGATGGGTAAGTAAGTTACATCTGTGTATAGCACCATGTCCATAGCACGTTTAAGGACACCCTGTAACTTTAACAAATTAAATGTATCTTTTGTATTTTAACTTATCGTTCCCTCTTCCTTGTTACTACAACCCATCTAACATATACCTAGGTATGTCCTGTATTGTTTTTGTAAGTATGTGTTTTTTATTTTTGGTTGTGGAACCACTGATCTTGGATTGAGATCGGTTTATAAGTTTATATTTTGTTATTTTTTGTTGGTTTTTCCTGGGAATAGTTAGTAGATATACTGTAGAAACCTTAGTAGTTTGATGTAGAATTGTACACCATAGAAAATGTATGAATCATAGTTTTAATCAATGTTTTCTTTTCCCTGTATGTTCTGTTCTACTTTTACTCTTAACGTCTTTTCGACAAGATTCCATCTATTTAAAACGCTACCAGATAAATCTCGTGAATGTCAAAATAAGTGAATTTTAAAAGTAAATAAAATTCGATAGTTGTCGAACGATGTAATAATTTCATAGCCTGTGATATAATTTAGTTAATAACTTAAAAAATTGCCGAAACTAAAAATACTATGAGTACATTGACATTACTTTCATTTCATGAGGTTTCGATCAAACTTAATTTTTTCTAACTTTGACTGCAAATGCTTATTATCACCTACTTAGTTATTTTGTACCTGTATCCCAAACGATTCCCTAATATTTATGTTGTTACTGGAAATACTTATACATAACGGTAGTAGCATATTACTTAAAGGTGGGTATGTTTTGTATTATAATAAAAACTTACTACCACAAAAAATTACACAAGAATATAAAATTTTACGTACCAATACAACCGAGGAATTTTTCATTATCGCAATAAACGTCTCCATGTAGATATCCCCGAGATAAGTGTTATTTCTTTGAAACATTCATTGTAATTTACAATGAATCTGAACCGCTATTCGCGATAAAAAAACGTACGCGGGAATAGTAGATGTTGTTCATTGAACCATTGAAACGATGGTGAAAGTGTAAAGCATTTCGTTCTTGATGCCCGGCGCCCGCCGCGTTGTTATCCAGCACCGTAACTTATTGTAGCTATCCCACTATCTCCAGTTTTTTGTACTTCGTGAAATTGATTGATGGCCATCCAACATTTTGTTAAAAAAATATTTTTAGGATGATCAGAGTTTTGTAAAGTATTCGTTTCCAAGTTTGTATAAATAGTGAGTAGGCACATTGATATTTCGGAGTCCCACGCAGTTTGTAACAGTCAACATTTGTATTGGAATGAAAATGATTATCTAAGGCGCGGTTTATACAGAAGAGACGTGTGGCGGTGGCGGATAGTCAAAGTAACACTATTATAAACCTTATAGTACGTAGCATAGCGTCGTAAAGGAGAATTTCCAGGTGACGTCACCTGGAGGCGCGGGCGCGATTCTCCTTTACGACAAAAACGACGCTATGCTACGTACTATAAGGTTTATATTGTATTACTTAGATTATCCGCCACCGCCACACGTCTCTTCTGTATGAACCGTGGCTAATGGATCGTTTGATATACTTATAGGTACTGGGTGTAGACTCGACAAAAAATAAAAAAATCTGCTGTGTTACAGAAAAATACACCTACTCGACTCAAATGTATGCAACAGTGGTTTTTTTTCGTCGTTGTCTCCATAATGAAAGTTGTTCAGTTCGATGGTCTAAATCATCTCATTAAATGTTACTAGGGTGTTACACCTTGTATAATGCATAAGAGAAATCTAATGATGTCCAGGCTAAAAGAGGTAAAATTGCACAGATATTATGCTGCTAATCAATGTTATATTACGAACCATATCCATATGTATTGGAAGCCTTAACTTTCGAATCTATCGTATTACAAAAACCTTAAAATCCAAAAATTTCCGCCCTATTCCCCAACCATCAATTAGAAATTCAGTAAAGACGGATACTATTCACTGAACTGATTAAACGAGTACTTGTTTCCTCTAAGGTTCAACAAACTAACTGAGACTTTCTCGCGACATCCGCAGAATGTGGTGGGGCGAACCAGGAGAACCGCATCGTGGGCGGGAGGCCGGCGAGTGCCAACCGGTACCCCTGGATGGCGAGGATAGTGTACGATGGACAGTTCCACTGCGGCGCGTCCGTGCTCACCAAGGAGTATGTTCTGACAGCTGCGCATTGCGTCAGGAAGTAAGTTGGAGAATGTTCGTTTCATCATTGATTGGAGATGACAATGAATGAGTCTGATGTGTTCAGGACAATTAACTTCATTAGGACATCTGTTCGTTGTGGCCTCAAGCTATACATATAGGGTCCTTCCTAATATGCTGACACTTTTTTAAGGGGATGATCAGACCATCAAACTGAACAACTTTCTATGTATATAGGACCAACATTGAAATCTCGAAAAAAAAAACAGCTGTCCCATACATTTGGCTCGAGTAGGTTTGCAGTTTTGTATGGAACAGCTGATTTTTTTTTCACGATTTCGATTCTGGTGCCATAGAGAAAGTTGTTCAGTTTGACAGTCTGATCATCCTCCTAAAAAACTGTCAGCATATTAAGTTGGACCCAGTATAATCAAATTGTAAACGTAGCTTGGATGTACACTGAAAATATAGTCAAAAATATTCATTGGGGGTGTTTAGGATTCGTAACGAAATTTTTGTCTGTTTGTTAGTGCACGCATCACTTAAAAACTACTAAATCGTTTTTTATAGAGTTTTCACAAAAGCTTAGCTTGGATTAACATTTTTATTATTCATCTATATCATCGCAATCAGTTCATTCAATCAAAAGTTATGAGTATTTATTAAAGTCTGTGGGCTGCGCGTACAAAGTTACAGGCGCCGATAGTTCTAAATATGTCACCTATCGGCAACAAAAGTTTATCAACGATTTTGAACTTTATTCTAATAGAAATAAAGGTGAGAAATGTTTAACAACTTCGTTGCCGATCTAGACAAAAACAAGATTTTTTGTTGCTGCTTTAATTATTAGGAACCGTTACGTTTTTGGAACAGATTACTTGCATACTTGTACCCACTACCACCGACGTACAGTTATAAAATAAATAAATATAGTAATATCACGTAACAATTATAGTGAAGTAATAATAAATAACAATACATTTACCGAATTAATTAATAACAACCGTTTTTAACTTATGTAGGTCGCGTTGAAGTCTTTTACTTGGCAAAACTTTAATCTTGATAGTTTGAAATTAATTTGTTAGTAGTTTTTTGTGATTCAGAGTATATTTCAGATATCAATAATGCTTCATGGAAGAGCTTATTTTTTTCTCAATTTTGTTACCTGGATACAAATAAATACTTTATATAATCGAACGATGAAATTGTGTGGAAATAAAATTGATACACACACGCGATATTGCATTTCAGTAACAGCTGTTCAAATGCTGACTATTAAAGTTTTCTTCCGGTGTTTTTATTTGCTTACAAAAGATTACCCTGTTAACGTAACTTTTAAAGTAGATTTTCTTACAAAAAGTCGTTATAAAATGAATTATCACTTTCGTCTATCGCGTGTAACAGGATCAGTTATTAAAATTCAACACAATTTCTTATAATTTCTCAATTATTACCGACTAATAAAAGTTATCTACTCATTCTGGGGATACCAAAAACTGAACTGAAAGTCGAGCGTCTTTAATCACCTGGGTGATCATTTAGTCAGGTGGTCAATTCTACTCAAACCTCATAAGCGACAGTCATGTGTCAAGTCAACCAGTAGATTCATGTTAGTTAAAAGCTACCATTTCTATTTGCAATGTTTTACCATTTTTAATGTAATTTAATTGTAAAAGAGATCTTTATATCGGTCTACACAAGTCTGGTTTTCTTTTGGTTACGTTTTTCGTAAGCTTTCAAACCACGTACATTATAAGAGGGGTTAGAAGTGCAAAGTAGGCGTGGAACGTGTCGCCACAGGTTATGCAATGATTTGCAAATGCAATAATTTGCATAACTCCATAAGGCGCGCGGCGTGGTGCGAGCGAGAGGGCATGAGTAATTGTAGCAGCGTGAGCGGGAAGACAAGTGGCGACAGCCATCTCCGAAGCAAAAGCGCTACTTTGCATTTCTAACCCCTCTTATAATGTTCTGTGTTTCAAACGTTCCGGATAAGTGCTACGCCATCCGAACAGTGATTATCCCCCTGGGGCCATCCTTCGGCTAGGATGCCAAACACGACAAAGCGACAAAACGAAAAAACCGCCACGCGTTCGCATTCGCATACGTAAAGTAACGAAGACAGAGGCACGTTTCGATTTTTGTTGTTATCTCGATGATGGCATGCTAGACCCACTGAGCAGTAGAAGGATTCCTACGGCAGTACAGTACCTACCTTTTTCTATTGCAGGTTAAAACGAACGAAGATCCGCGTGATCCTCGGCGACCACGACCAGACGGTGACGTCAGAGAGTGCCGCCATCATGCGCGCCGTCACCTCCATCGTCAGACACCGCAGCTTCGACGCAGACTCCTACAACAACGACATCGCGCTGCTGAAGCTGAGGAAACCTCTCTCCTTCTCCAAGATCATCAAACCTATCTGTTTACCGCCTTCTAGTAAGTATTAACACCGATTGTAGTTGAGTTTAGTGATTGAAGATTATAACTGAGCTTTTTATCTACTTAGTGTACTGTGCAGTACTTAGGGTTTCTTATTTTTTGAGACAAGAGAATTCTCGACCAGAATTTCTCGATTTTTCTTAAATTCAGTTGTAGAAAATTATTGTTATAAAACAATTTTTTTTTTCTTATTTTACAATGAAAATTAATCTAATGGTTGTTTATTGATTGTTGATTGGGCTATTGCTTTCAAGGGTCGTTATGTAATACTGCGACCATCGGTAGTCCATTATGTTCGCCCCAAATCCCGAACTTAGGGTACTTATATTCTTTGCATTCTCAGGTATGCAGGTTTCCTCACGATGTTTTCCTTCACCGCCGAGCTAGTGACAATTATAAATACAACCGTATATCAATTCCATAGAACTTAGTGATACAGGCCAGAAATCAAACCACCGCCTCATAATTAAGTCGCTAGTTCTCTTCCGTATGGACTATCATACATCTCTGTTATAAATAAAAACGGTAGTGGTAGCGGAGATGAAAGTGGACTAATTAACAAATCAAACATTATAAAGAAAAAAAAACATTTTGGGAATCCTTTTTCTCTCTCGTCTACATATTTTTCATACAACCAAAAAGTTTTATTATTTGTCAGATTAAAATTACGTTTGCCAGATACTTCAATTAAAAAGAAAAAAGTTTTCTTCCCATTTAGTTTTTATGGCTTTTGATATGTTTTTATGGCTATTGTTTCTAAGACACCAAGAGCCAGTTCACCAAAGAGAAAGGATCTCTCGGATCTCTCTACAGTTCACATAAAAATTTTTTTAATCAATAATAAGTTTTTAAACGAAATCCCAATATCTCTTTGGAGCTTATTTATGTAAAATAATTAAAAACATCGATTTTCCTGGCTCGCTGGTGTATGGTAAATTATAATTATTTGTTACTTCAAATATCAAATCTAACAATTTAAAAAAATCGGCACTAAAAAACTTTATTTTATGTTCTTTAAATTGACTTCTCGAGTTCTCTAGTTGTTGAGAAATTTTTTCTTGTCTCGACTAAGGCCAGCTCCCTTCCAGAAATCGACACTTCTATTTTCTTCTATTTTATGTACCAAAGGAACGTTTAAACTAAGTTCCAACACTCCAAGCAATATAAGCTTATAACTCATTTATTATTGCAGGTATCGATCCAGCAGGAAAGGAAGGCGTCGTAGTGGGGTGGGGGCGTACTGCAGAAGGAGGGCAGCTGCCAGCGGTGGTGCAAGAAGTCAAGGTGCCCATCCTATCGCTGACGCAGTGTCGAGGCATGAAGTACCGAGCTTCAAGGATTACCAACAACATGGTGAATATAACAATGTGGTCCATATGCAATTCGATTTTAGAATGCCATGATAGGTTTTCTTTTATAACATTTTGTGATATACAGGGTCTTTTTTAATATGCTGACACTTTTTTAAGGGGATCACCGGATAATCAAACTGAACAAATTTATCTATGGGAACATCGAAATAGCGAAAAAAAAACAGCTATTCCATACAAAACTGCAAACCAACTCGAGCCAAATGTATGGGACAGCTGATTTTTTTTTCGCTTTTTCGATGTTCCCATACAGAAAGTTGTTCAGTTTGGTGGTCCGGTGATCCCCTTAAAAAAGTATCAGCATATTAAGAACGACTAAACCTATCATGACAATCTAATTCGAATTGCATATGGTCTGATCATCCTCTTAAAAAAGCGACAGCGTATTAAGTTGGATCCGCCACTTTGAGAAAGACATAGAGAAAGTTGTTCAGTTCGATAGTCTGATCATCCCCTTAAAAAGTGTCAGCATATTAAGAATGACCCTATATAAAAAAAATATAGGTATTTATCTTTATTCTCGCCGATGAGCTCACTGCTGAATATGCGAGCTTTTACACAGGACCGTGACGAAATAAAATAAACACATTACCCTTCCTTTGCGTCGCGCAGTCGCGTAGAAAGGGCTTCACAGCAGAATGTGCGTTGATTTGATTGAAATGCGATATCCCAGAACTAATAATATTTCGTTTGGATAGCTATAAAATTGTTACCTACCACTATTTAGGTACAGTAGGTACTTTTTTTGCAATAAGGTTTCGGTAAACTGGTGTGATGTATTTTCGTCCTAAGACAGCCAGTCCTTAGACCTTCATAATAATGATCGTAGCACTGACCTTAGTCGTCCGTCGTAGGACGACAGATTAACAAGTTCAAAAATAAAGTCGTAAAAAGCTTAAAGTCTCGTCTTTGTCGTCAGTTAATTTACTGCGGGTTTCGTGAGAATTTTGAATTCGAGAAATAAAGCCACTGGGCCTATAGAAAAATATCTTTTGATTAGCGTTAATGACAGTAGAAAACATAAAAATTTATGGACTTTACGTATGGTGCTGAAAGCAAACGTCAAAATGTTTCGATCGCTATTGTCAAATCCATACGTTCTGTCATTTTCTACTAGCGTCAACGCCAATAGAATGTCACTTTGTCTAGGGCTGTTTTAAATGTCATTTGGCAGTTCTTAGCAATTCTGCTAATTAATTGATTTCAGACAATGCATCATGATGTGGATGAATGGATTTCCAATGATGGAATACGTTAGGATATAATCGGATAATTACACAATAGCCCTATTATTTTATATGCCTTCCACAATGCTAAACCACGTTTCAGCAAATAAGTTTTTCTGGTTTCTGAGCCCTACATATAGGTAGGTAATACTATTTCCGATAATAATGTGCTAAGGGACAGGGTGAGCCTTGCTACAACTGTGTAGGTTTTCGACCACACCAAATATGATTATGATCGTGAGTCTATGTATGTATGATTACCTAGAATACCATTCGTTTGGACCATAAAAGCGATTTCGATGTTGTTCCCATATTGAAAGTTGTTCAGTTTGATAGTCTAAACAACTCACTTAAAAGTTTTAAATGTTTATTTTTACTTTTGTAACACCTTGTATACCAAAATATAAGTTATAGAGTTAACCCGCGACTTCGTCCACACAAATAATATACCAGATTTTAAGTCAGATCATAAGCTATCAAACAAAAAACAAACAAACAAACAAACAGACAGACAAAAATTCTAAAAAAAGGTTGATCCGGGATCCCTAAAAACCATATCGTAATCTTTTTCACGTAAATATCTTCAATGTACAGATACACTTCTGTTACAGCTTTATGATAGTTAAGATAACAATTGTTTTGCTTCATAGTTGTGCGCCGGTCGAGCTTCGACTGATTCCTGCCAGGGTGACAGCGGTGGACCTCTACTCATTAATGACGGTGACAAGTTTCAGATCGTAGGTAAGTCAAAATAACATAGAGAAAGGATTTACTTATTGTTTGTAGATATTAGACTCTTCAGAACCGAAACTTTAGACTCCCGAATCATTTTAAGCAACCGTCAAAAGTTGGTAGAATTATTAAGTCAAAAGTTGGTAGTACGGTCATTCCATGCTCACTGCCTCTTGGCAAACGGGTGGCCAAAACAGTAGGCAAAAGTGTAGTGTAGTCTATCTAACTCGCACTCATTCACTATCGCACATGCTCACCTCTTCTTGTCAGTTTTCCCATTTGTATGAAGTGACAGCTAAGTATCCAGGGTGTGGCAATCAGTGGCGCAGTTCAGAAGGGATTAATTAATATAGTTTTTGAGAATTGCGCAGTTATTATTTAAGCTAAAGTCAGTCATCCCGTGATCATGGCAGTTGTAACACTGCTGAAATATCGGGAACGCCTAAAACAATAAAAATACTGGATGAGAACCCGTTAAAATTATTAACTTTGGAATTGATTAATTTTTTTGGGACTTGGACATCCCAGTGCTTCTAAACACCTTCCATTCTTTTTCTAATCCTCTCACTTCAGCTGTGTTATTTATGTATGGTATATTCTTGCATATACGTAAACTTATGGGGTGGCTTGAGGTTGAAAGGTCAACTTTTAACATTGAAGAGTGTTACGGTGGAATATAGTATTTATTTTAGTTGATTTTATATTTCTTTACTAGACAGAGCCTTGTGGTTAGTGCTTAGAATGGACCATCCTATATCTTCGAGAGGCTGCTGTCGAACGAGGTGACTAAGCATTAGTCTCTGCAGTTTTTTTTGTGGGAGAAAGTAAAGCCACTTATCAGCACTGTCACCTTCTTTAACACCAATTATGTATTCAAATTGTCAAAATTTTGATTATAAAAGGTATTTTCGTGTTTTCCAGGCATAGTGTCATGGGGTGTTGGCTGCGGCAGGCCTGGATACCCAGGAGTCTACACCAGAATCACTAGGTACCTACCCTGGTTGAGAGCTAACTTGAGGGACACCTGCCTCTGCACCAACTGACCCCGGATATCATTGGTGTCTAAATTAACTAGATAAATTGATACAATGTTTTTTTTTGGATTTGCGTCATTATCGTAACGTGATAGATGCCAATACTGCCAATATGAAGTGTCATATCATTATTGTATGAAAAACTTCGTTGGAATAGATTACAATTTTATTTTTTTGGCATTTTGGAAACCGAAATAACTAAACACTTATAGAAAAGAAAATAGGTAATTAACTACAAATTATCTAAGTAGGGTAAGGCAAAGGTTTAAAATGCTCGTGACACTTTCGTAACATAATGTAAATAGTAGGTATTTACAAATGTAAATTGCTGTTGTTTGTTATTTTCAAATGCATTATCCATGTAACAAATCGTATAAATCATGCATGTGCTTATTTCTTGAATTCTACGTTTTCTCTTATTCACTGTGCTTAAAAAAATGTGCTTAATGTGTTTTTTTTTTAAATATTTTAAATATTCTTACACCCTACGCTAATATATGAGTGAGTGTATGCTTAGATAGATAGATATATAACTCATTTATTTCATCAGAAAAATACAGGACAAACAGCTTATGCTATGTAGTCTTCTTAACTTTCATTCTTTACATTAATCTTAATTAAGTAATTAGAATTAAAGTTAATTTATTAATTTAGTTGTAACTAGTTTTTGATCAGGCCGGTGGTGCAGATTACCAATAGTAAATTATAAGTCAACGTTGACAACTACCAACATAAGTGTTCATTCAATTGTTTGTAAATAAAAATGTTTAATAATAATAAATTTTTAATTGTTTAACTTTAGTATTAGTAACGACATTCATATAATCATTATTCTCATGCCCATTTTTCATTATTTCCGCAATTTGTCATCCTGAATAATTTAAATTGTTACATTATCGACTTGTTAATTCTAGCTATTATTTGCATAGATAATTATTTGAAAGTAGAGTTTAATTTTTTAAATTCCTTTTACATTATACAATGATCACAGAGCTAAATACTGTTTCTCTGGAATTCTGTATGACTGCATAATATTTAATAAGCATTTGAGGTATGTTTTGGACCTCGTTGGTGTTCGAGTTTGTAATTCTTTAACATCTTAAGCTGTATATGAATACAATAAAGAAATCGAATTTAATAACGTAATAATTTTATTAAAGAAAAATGTTTATGGGTTAATCAATTCTGTATACAACGTTTTCAAGTTTGGCTTTCATTTCTGAATACTTGTGTTCTTTCTTCAACATTTTGTGAATTTATAATTTCTTGTGGAGGATATTTATAATCAATGATAGCCATTGCGTCCTGAATTTAAATCACCACATTTTTACTTAAATAGTCGATAAAAATAGTAACCTACGTTTTAATTAAATGTTAAGATTCAATTTATTTCATTAGGCACTACAAATGTAGGATTAAGTGTATAAATAAATGCTCTTTAGGCTGTACCTGTGATCCTTTTCACGATAAAATTTAAATTTTATTGTTATTTTTAATGATTCTACATTAAACTTTTATTGTTGTTTAATTCTTAGACTTTTTGTTAATATTATTATTTACATTGGAAATGACATAAGATGGTAACAAAAAATACATAAAAACTTAATTTTCTTTGCAAATTAATACTGTCAGACTAATCACAACACGTCACTACAAATAACCCTCATTTTTGCTTCTCCTTAGCCTGGTAATTAAAGGGCTGGGCTAGTTCGAAAATTACAATAAAAAAATCGTAGATTTTCGAGCATTTTTATGTCCTATGCCATTTCTAAATGGGAATTTTAAGATAGCGTTAGTTATTGTACTATCTTATTATGTTGTTAAGTCCGATAAACGTAATCAATGAACATATAGTGCATAATAGATATTACCCTTATTGTCAAATCCATCTATAAAATTTACTAACTTAACTAATTATTGTGTTTGGAACCTAAAGTAACTGGTTTCCCAAATATCAGTAGCGCATTGATTATTATTAGGTAGGTATATAAGGAGTATAATTTTAAATTAGTTATGTCATTGTTATTGTATAATTAACTAATTTAAATTCAGTTGACTATTTCTAAGTATACGAACAAATATGATTATTTATTTTAATAAGAATGTTGTGATGGTGCTATATTGAAATAAATACTTTTGGAGAATTATGTCTTTAGTATTTTACAAATTAACTACCTAACGTATCGCTATTTTATTTATTTTATTTAATTTTCTATGGAAGACCAACAGCTGTTGATACGATACAAATATGGATGCCTAACAGAAGGCCAACTTATAGGACGCTCTCAAACGGTGAAGGAAAACTTCCGGAGGGAACATGCAAACACTGAAGAAGAAATTCGGATGCGTAGGTGAAGTCAACCAATCTGCATTGGGCCTACCCTGAGCTACCTTTAGGGTAGGCCTGTGACCTGCATTGGACTGCTTTATAGCAAAGTCTTCTATTATCGCGTCCCGGTTCTCAGGTTTGATTTCGTATTAAAAACTATCGTGCGTTCGGTTATTTTTAAAATCTGTTTAAAAATTATGAATTGTGGACTTTGCTTCACATCTTGGTGCTATAGGGCTACATAAAAATATTCACGCTCATATCCCATTGGTATAGGCAGTATATTGATCACCACCTTCTACGATCCTAAACACATCTCTTACATTTTCGTTGTTTATTCAAGGCACTTTAGATTGTCTTCTATATGTACGGGATGCAGTGAATGTGCAAAAAGACAGTGAAAATTGTGTACCCGAGGCATTGGAAAGTGCCACTTTCGCAGCCAACCGGTCGAACTAAAAGGATGCTTCTTATTCTTATACGAGTAGCTGCGAGCTGGCACCCAACAGCTTATTGTCAATAATGATTAGTATTCAATAGGTCTATGTGTGTGGTTTACGCCAGTACAAGGTATAATCATAAATTTATTGTAGCGTCAACGTAATCTAATGCGACAATTTGAGAAGACCTTCCTTCAATATTTTCCGCAAATGGAACTGGCGTATAAGGTCGCCATATACATACGGAATTACGACCCGAAATTCAGAATCAGGATTACGATTTCGTATGGATTTTT